>VZTD01002147.1:636658-709184 GCA_013397725.1 Rhagologus leucostigma
GTTGCTCCAGCGAGCAAACTCCACTCACGGTAGAAAGGAGGGCAGCAGAAGGCAGGACCCCACAGTGACGGTGAGTTCTCCCTACAGCGACTGCAGCCTCTCCTTCCCCTCTGAACGCCGGAAGAAAGAAGAGCCCTAGGCACTGTACCCAACCCTTCTTCTCAGTTCAGATCTCACGGCATCTCCACCCCCACCGGAGAAAAAAAAAAAACCAGTAAAAGAGGAAAGCTGGCCTCCCCCCCCACCCCATGCCCAGGTCTTTCTGTCTCTCTTAAGCACCCAGCAATTGTCCCTTAGCATGGGGAAAAAATTCTTTAAGACAAGAAGAAAGGAACGAAAAAAGAACTCCTAAAACCCTCACCAGTGCTGGACACAGCTTTGTTCCCAGTGAAATCCATAGATATTCCAGGGTGGGAGCAAGCTCAGATGCAGGATGTCATGGAGCAGATAACGAGCAGTTGATGTAATTCACTGTGGTGTTACTGATGCTGGCACTTCTGAGCTGATGGCAGCACATTCCAGTAATGAGCACATCTCCTCCCTCTGCAAGGTGTTCTGAGTGGTGCAGGAATGTCCCAACTTTTGTTTTTCTGTGTTCGCATACACCCCATCTCCCCAGATTTGCTTTCCTTTGCCACAAGAGCAGCTGTGATAAATGGCTCTGTAAGTCATGGGGACCTGCAACTTTGGTTCACCACCCTGTAATATCCCTGATTATCTCCTCACAGCTTGGTGGTCTGCAGTGGCTCAGCTTCCCCCAGCTCTGGTGCTCATCCATCTGAACCTTTGAGTCTATCACAAACCCACTAAGCACGAGTTTTGATGCTGCAGTGCCAGAACGACAGCAGAGGCAATTAAGACTCTTTTGAGAATCTATAAAATCTTTTACATACTGCATCAAAATTTTAAGCATAATTTTGCTTTGGTGTCTGTTTAGAAATTCTACTCCATTCTGTTAATACCAGGGGAACTGTGTTAATTTGCCCCAGAAGAGGATTTGTCTCTTGTTTTGATCAGTGGCATGACCAGGATATTTGTGTATCTTCTGTTCTAATGTCAGAGTGACTCGATGACATGCACAGGCTATTATTCAATAATGATGCCTAAATGGAGCTATCAGAAGGGTTATTATCAAGGTTATTAAAAAGCAATTCTTTCTGCCTTCAGTTTAACCATGAATTGCAGAGCTAACCATCATCTAGGTGAGGATGTGCATATTAATCAAGAGGCTTCCTATGGTCTACCTAGATATCTCAAGCCTGGATAATGATTGATCTACTCTACTCTTAGATTAGCACACAGTCATCCAGGGGTGTTGAACATCTGACCAGCAGAGTTAATTCATGATGCTTGGCATCCATTTTGCAGTTTTCTCACATCTGTTCTTTCTGGCTGAGACACTACATTTCTTTTAAGAGCCCAGAAAATGGCACATAGAGAAATGTTTGTGGTGCAGGCAATGGTCCTACACCTTCACTTCAACATTTCCCAGGAGAAATAAGCCTTCTGTAGAACAATATGCCAGATGCTAAGGCATGGAAAATGCCAGTAATTTTTTAGCAATCATTTGAAGGTAGCTGCCCAGAATTGCATTCCTATGCAAACCAAATTTAATCAGGTTAGTTCCTAATGAGCCTGTGAGCACCATTTGGGCTGAGCACCAACTTTAGGGAAATGTATTTAATTTGACTTCTTGCTTTGCTAAGGTAAAGGGCAGCTCCACATTGCTGTCACATGCTTCTAGCAAACCCTGAATGCAACAGGAGTTGCATCTGTTGAGCCATTTCTTTGAACAGAATCATCGCGACTCAGCTGCCTCAGGACTTTCCTGCTGACTCTGCGCTGTCAGGGCACACATTTCAGGCTTGGCAAGACTCTCACAGTGCTGTCAACCTGACCAACACATCTTGTATTAAATGGTTTCCCATTTGCTGTTATCATCATTTTCACAGGCTGCACTTCAGCTTTGCTGTGCACTTCTAACATTTTCAATATTGCTTTTTGCAAGTGAGGAGACCAGAGATGCCAATGTGTCCAGTCCAGCTCCTTTCCCTGGCAGCCTGAGGATGACAACCAAAATTACAAATGGTCACTGAAGGCAGGCAGACTTTGCTCTGGTCTATCCCTCAGTTATGTTATCAAAACTGCTCATCCTGTCTTGGGAAGTTGTCAAAGATGAAGTGTGCAGAACAAATGTGAGGGTGGATTTAATAAAAATTCTTCTGAGAAATATTGCTTGCACAATCTGTAAAAAGCTTTGAAGGGGATCTCAGGGCTTTTGGGCAGTGATTTGAGTATAAGGAGCTGAGCTTCAACAAAATGGGAGATACAGGCATTTCAGAGAGGGCACTGAGATTCAGCTCCTTAGGCTTAAGTGTTGTGTGGAAGGTGATGATGTGCTGATGGACAGTCCTGTGCTGTTTTTTAAAACATTGCTGTGAAGAGTGACAATGATTACACTGATTTTGAATTGCTGCCAAAAACTGAGAGGAAGAGAAGAGGTATCATTTATATGCAGAAAGACATATCTATCAAAAAGTGAACGGTATTCTGAATTTCATACCATTCATGGAGTCAGTAGCCTGGAAGCTGGATTCACAGTAAATGGAGCAGGGTCAACCAAAACTACTCCAGTGGAAGCAGATGAAAAGCCTCGTGGAGAATCATCTCAAAAACCTACACATTCCTATTGAATAATTCAGTGCTTGGAAACTCATGTTTAGTTGTTTCTTCTGCTTACAAATCACAAACTACTAGGACTCTATATTTCTGATGTTATGGCATAAACTGAGGTGAGCAGCACCTTGCTCTGAGGAAGTTTAGATATTTTCTGATAAAAATTCCCTTCTACAAGCGCTCTCCCTGTTAGCAGAGCAGACCTTACTACACACAGTACTATTAGAGACCTACTTCCCACAGTGCTTCCCCATGCACCAAGCCCAACAGAGAGATAAGCACTTCTGGAAAAGCATCTTTATTACAAATTAGGATGTACTTCAAGGTTCTACCATGGAATAGCAAATTAACCCCCAGGGAACAAATAAAGCAACACAATTTTGCATCCCCCCCTTCAGAGCTGGGTACCAAACACAGATATCCCATCCTGCTTTAGCGTGAAGCTGTTGGAATAAAAGAGAATTATTCCTGGAGCCCTCTTTTATGAGAAAAACTTACTTTTAGAGAGGATTTAGCAATGCGAACAGAAGAACACCACCCAGCCCACAAATCTCTCCAGGGTACAGCCTCGTGGGAGCTACAAAGATGGAATGCTGCTCTGACAAAGCATTTTAGGTGTGTCTAAAAGAAAAGTTTCAGTGAGCAGAGTTGCTGAAGGCTTGGCCCTGTGTGGAGCTGAGGTGTCGCCAGGGTGGGCAGCACTGGGCTGGGGACATGGGGTCTGGGTGGTTTGGTTCTTCTCACCACCAGGGGTTGCTTGAGCCCAGCTCAGCTCAGCAAAGTGGACTCCTGTGGCCTGGTAATTTATGCCTTGTTATGCCTTAGCTCTGTAATTTACCAAAATAAAGAATAACATTCCTGTAACAGAGATTAATGGCTGTCAGGCTGCAAAGTAATTTTTCAATATGAAATGGAGCAAAACTTACATTTTTAGCACAATTTCCCAGTTCAGTGATGCACCTGGTAATAATTATGATTTACATTAACCATAACATCATCCTTCTTATATCAACTTGCCTTAGTGAAGAATGAAATAGGCTCTTGTTAAATGTTTCATGAAATAATTCAAATTACATATTCTAAAATTTCCCAGCTCCTACTAGCCAGGCTAAAAATCAACAAGAATAAAAATTATTTGCTGCTGAAAACCCCTGATTCTATGTTAAGAATTAGGCAAATAGAGCCCTAAGAGCTCTTGTGGTTAAATTAATTATAAGAACAGTTGACAAAAACTTAAAGTCTAAAATAATTATGCAACTGCAAAACTTAATTTTCTGCAGATTTTTCATGTACTGAGACTGAGTTCAGGCTCACTTTTTCCTGTAAGAATTTGCCTGTAACAAAACAAAAGAGGAACAAAACCCCTGCTATCCCCAAAGTCAGCAAAGTTCAATCCTTCAAGACCACCTAATTAATTAACTTCCAGGCAGCAGGGCTGCAGAAAAGCAAAGGAGTTGGTGATTTGTTGCTTTGCTAATCTAGGGCCTGAGTGTGTCCCTTGTTCTCCAAGGCATGATGAAACACCTTCCTAGTGGAGTTTCTTGCCAATATATAATAAACTCCTAGAACAAAACCGAAAGACAGCGTCCTTTCCCTGGAATTTGTGAGGAATGCAAAAAATTTACATGCTAAAACATTACAGAAGAAAAAATAGGCACTGGGACAGTGTGAGTTATTTGCCTTAGAAACACAGACCAATGAAATACGGAACTAATGCAACCCTAAAGAGCAGGTAAATTCATTTGAATAATGGAATTATGATTTATGACTTTCCTATTGCAAGAGCGAGCTTCAGTTCCACAACCTTTAATTATGCACTGGCTGCACAAAAGCTGCTCTGCTCCCATGCATGGAGCACCAGGAGCCCAGGCAGGATTCAGGGGAGACCTCAGGCACCACGGTCAGTCATGGCTTCTTTCCTGACATCTTGCATCTCTGCCAAGAGGAGCACCTTAGCCAGCAGCTTACCAGGAATCCAGGGAGCTGGGAACCCTCATTTCCCATAAATATGCTGCCTTCTACTTAAATAGTCCCTGGAGCACCTGTTGGAGGCAGATATGCCCAGTTTAGACTGCAGGAGCTTCTCTACTACGTATCAGGGAGCCTGCTGCTGTTTGGGGAGGAGAAGTGGATGCAGCTCACCCCAGAGGAGCAGGGTGTGGTGCTCAGCCCCAAACCCCAACCTGCACCAGCCAGCTGCTGCAAATGTGGCTATTTGGTGACAGGGACAGCTGCTTTTGGCGTCACCAATGGCCAGCACTGCCTGGCATGTGGGTGCAGAGCTGCCTAGGCAGCAGCAGCTCAGCCTCTCCAGTCCAAAGGGCTGTTTCATTTCCTCTGGCTCACTCAGTCCCTATCAGCTGAGGTGGGTAATAGCCTGGTGCTGCTGCCACTGCCAGAGTGAAGTTCAGCACTGAATCATTAATTAGGATGACTGGATACTCTGGGATTTAAACTAGTGATTAATGAGCCTCTCCAGCTCTAGCTCCATGTGAACAACTATCTAGTTCATGTTATATTTAATTTATTTAAAAAAACCTTGCCAAGGCAGTAAATCTTGCTCAGAAGAATTAGTGGAGAAAGAAATAACACACCACATTTATTACACTGCTTTCAAGTTTATATTCACACTCTCTTGCACTAATTTGAATGTCTTCTTCAGAGAGATAGTATAATTTATGGTTTAGGGGATTCTTTGAAAATCTGTTTGGATTGGAAATGGTGAAGAGGGCATCATGATAGGGTAAATAAAATGGGTATGGCAAATAATGCAAAATAATTTGGATGAAGCAAAAATAGAGTGCCTTGTTCTTATTCATTTTGGTGTAAAGCTCCCAAGCCCTTTGTAGTAAAGACAGCATATTCTGCCAAACCAAGCAATACACTGTTAATTACCTTGCAAAAGAAATTTGAATTGTACTGGCTGCATCACGCAAGTGCTCAGACTTCCTGGGTTTCATGGTGGTTTTTTTCTTTTCTTAAGCCAAGGTTACAATGCGGGGGTGCATGGCAAGTGCATTGGAAACACAATTTTGAACTAATCTGTTCAGAGCATTAATCCACTCCTAAGCTCCCTTCGCTCCTGTAGGATACATAATCAAAAGCTGGGATCACGGCTGCTGGAGCAATGCTTCTCCTCACATCTGCAGGCAGACACCAGGAACTCAAAGGCCACCAGTCCTAATTCCTCTAATTGTGCTCAATGATCTCCTCACCAGGAGTCAATCCAGGGTATCTGCAAATTTCCATATATTTGAAGTTCTCCTCTCCTCTTTTATCTTTGTCTAAAAGCTGTCAAAATGCAGCTACAATTTCATAGGGTAATGAGAAAGAGATTAAGGAACGCACACATCTGTCACCTAAATATGTGCAATAAGGAGAACATAAAATAAATAAAATTAGGATCCCATAAAAGCAAACAGCAGCAGCTAAATTGCCAGCTCGGGTGCCTCCTACACCAGGTTAACTCTTGCACCCCCATCTGCAGCAGCAGGAGCAGATCTGCAAGCCATAGGCCCATCCACAGCAGCTCCTGGGATGTTTTCATTATGGTCAGGCTCATGTCCAGGGATGGAGGTAAGAAGGACAATCAGGCTCTCCATCCAGTCCATTCCCCTTTGCAAATGGGGCATAGCCTAAACCCCTTGTGACAACTGTGCCTCATCTTTCATGGAGCTCAAAGAGAACGCCTGAATTTCAAACTGGCTGCAAAACCCAAAGCAGAGTCTTTCTGCAGCAAATGAAAAATACACCACTATTAAGCTTAAAATACTGACATATTATTCTTTGGGATTACTCCAGTATCATCTGTGGAAACACCATCAGCCCTCGGTTTTCCTTATCTGTACAAGACTGAAGAGATCAACCCAAACCAGCTCACAGGCAGGAGAGCCCCAGGTTCCTGGGGCATGTTTCCAGGCCTTTGAGCTGGGATGTCCACACAGCTCTCTCCGCAGAAGGTAACAGAGATTGTGGAAATGGGCTCATTCTCTCTATGTTTAAGCAATAATGTCCTGGCAAACCTCGCGTTTTCAGCCTTTACCCAGAAGTGGTTAAGCTCCTAAATTGGATCCATTATCACCCAAATGAAGACACATACCAGTAAGCTAATTATGTTTCTTACCAAACTCGTGAATAATTAAATATTTTATTGTGATGTTACAATTTGTATTTATTATCCTTTGCTAAGGAATGAAATTAAACATAATGAGGTCTGTTAGTGCCTCTCTTCAGAGACGAGCCCACATTACAAGCACCTATATCGTTTGCACCAATGGTGATTAATGGGTTTAATTTACTTGACTTGCATATGTTGGAATTTGTGAGGGGGAGAGAGAAGGAAACTCAGATTGTTAAAATCCTTTTAATTAGACTAATAATGCCAAGTTTGCATGTGTTAACTAGGGTGCACTATTAATTAGTTTTCGTAGGCTGTTTTCTGAAAGGTGGCACTGAAGCATTTAGGCCTGTCTTGTGATCCCAGGAGAGCTCCTAAGATGACAAACAGAGCATGACATTACACATAACTGCAAACAAACAGCCTTTAATCTTTCTGGATGAAGAATTGGGGGTAATTGATGGGCAAAACACTTGCTGCACTGTAGCTGCCTCTCCCTCTCGTTGCCTTTACTGAGTGTTACTCATTCAGCTACAGCACAGCCTCCACAGAGCCATCCTCAGCAGTGGTAAAACTGTAGGGTAGTTATGGATCTCAGGGCCCCCAAAACTGACAGCTGAGGGCTTGTTCACACACAAAGTGCTCAATTCTGTGCTTTCACAGTTGAAATAGCTCTTCCAATCCAGGAAGCAGCAGGCTGGACAGACTGGTCCCACTGGCAAACAGCTTTCTCTGCAGGTACCCGACTGCCCTGAGCATCACCACAGCAGCTCCTGTGCTCGGGCTGGGATCCTGGGGCAGCCTGGCTGCCCTCGAGGCATCACCAGAGCAATATTCACCATCTCCTCTGCTGTCTCACAAGGGGCAAACACAGAGAAAGGGACAGATTCCGCCTCTAATAAGATGGCAGGTCAGGAGAAAAGCACACAGCCAGGCAGAGGTTGGGAAGAGAGGAGAGATGTCAGGGGTGAGGAGGGCATGTGTAAAGCTCCCTGGCATAAATTCGGCTGCCGTTTGCATGGAGGTAAGAAACAACAACAACTTAAAACAGCTTCCCATACAACTTAATCCCTGGGTACCACACTGACTGTCTCCAGTTGTCGGTGCTAGGGACAATCAGTGGGCAGGTAAAATTACCTTGTGTGAGCAGTTGCACCATGATCTGTGTGCACCCCCAACCCAGAGCAGGGGTGAGACCTGAGCCAGAGCTGCCAACTGCAGCTGGGTGGAGCACAGGCTTCCCAGTTCTTTTCTAATCCATATTACTCAAGCTGTGCCACCACAAGCAGCCTTTGGGGTGTTCTCAGACCATAGAAGCAATAAAATTCGTGCCTCTTTACTGGAATAAACCTGGAATTCAGCTGCACTGTCAACAGGCATTTGTAACAGCAGTTTCACTGCCAGAATGGATGCCTGAAGGATTGAAGATTTCAATCTTCACTTAGCTTTCTCTGTTCATATTAAATACCTGTCAGTGCTTTAATGTGTGGAATTTGCATCCACATCCGTGGAGACATTTTGAATGCAGAACAAGCAGGGATTGTGCCATAAAGATCCATAGTGCAGACAGGAACTGTAATAATGGAGAAAATGTCTTCAGCCCATTTCTTCTGCAGCCCTGTAACACTGTTCCCAAGAAATACAGAAACAGGCTCATGTCCCTGTAGGCTTACTCAGTTCTAATGGCAAAGGAGGTTGGCTCCTGTTGAAGCAAACTGGAGGGGAGAGGAGGTGTTTCGGCTATTGCTCCAAGTTAGGAGTTTGGAAGCCAGTCTAACCCTGTAGGAGTGGAAAGGCACATTTTATATCTCCCTAAAATCTGCATGCATAGCTGGGGGGAGGGTGTTGGAAGTCACCCACTTTGAAGGATCACAGGATGGGTGGATGCAGCTGCACAAAGATTATTTCTACAGATCCCACAAGGCTGGGGGCAACCAGGGTGGATTTGGGACAGAGCAGAGAAACTACTTCAGAACAAGGAATTTGGGGTTATTTTCACGAACAATTTTAAATGAATAGATCTACAAAATGGCCTTAATAGCATCCATTTTCTTAAAAAGCTCTACTCCCATCACATGCAGAGTCAGGAGAGGAAAGAGAAAAAGACCATGCTCTTCATCAGTCTGAACAGGACACAGACACTTGGCCAAGTTTGGTGTTCCCAGTTCTGCTGGCCGTGCTTAAATCAGTTATTGCTCGAGACATTTCTTGCTTTGCTGCTCATTTACAGGAATTTCCAGCCCAATAGCCTCTCTCCAAAATGTCCAGTAACAGATGCCCTATTTCTTACTACAACTGCATGGTCTTGAGTTATCCAGTGTCCACAGTTCCTAGAAATCTGAAAGCTAGAGATCTAGTAAATGGCCTCCAACTGAGGTTTTTTTTTTCAATTAATTTCTCATTGTTTTTTATTTCCGTGGTCCTGCAGCGTCCTGCAGCCATGAGTTCCACGATTTCCTTTTTTACATTTCTGCTTGGTAGTGTCATGTGATACCTCCCTCCCTTTGTCACATTCATGAAAAATTGAGAATAAAGTTCCCTGACATTTGTAATAGTAAAAAAAGCTATTTGCTTCTCAAAGAGGGGAAACAGATTTCACTCATAAGATCAGTGACTCAGGGATACTAAATACATACAAATTATCTGAATAAATAGATACTTAATGTATGTTCTTTGATTCTTAAAGAAACAGATATTGAATCTCTGAGTAGGATATCCACCCAGAGATTCCCAGGAATTGAATAGCAGTCTTTAGCATTAGTGGAGCTCAAAAGCCAGACATGTCAAAAACCTCTTTTGATTCATTGCTGAAATGTATTTACAGACTAAGTCATTTCCTACATGACAGGAAGCCTATTTATTGATTTCTATTTGGACAGCACATGATCAAATAGTGATCTGCTCTCTTGATAGAGACATCTAAAGTTTCCCATATTTAAGGGTGCTTTGTAGAGACACTGGTCACATTAATTCCCGAGTGTCTTACTGTACTTTGGTCTCTACAAATTAACTACTATTAATTTAATAACTTTTAATATACTCATAAATTAAGGATATTTAATATTTTCCATTCTCAGCCTTTCAGCTCTGCTTGTTAGCAGCCTCTGAGATAAACCTCGTCCTTCTTAGCCCTTTTTTTAGGGGAAAATCTCATTAAACCCCGGTCCACAAATTACAATACCCCTACTTTTACAACTGAAGCTAGATGATGTTTGAAGGGAACAGTCAAGCCATATTGTATTCTTTGGAGAATGAAAATGCCAGAAAATGCCATATTTTATTCTTTGGAGCCACAATAAAAACAGAAATTCAGCAAACCTTCTCTCACAGAGAACATAGAGCTGAAACTGGGTTCTGGGTGAGGCACATTCCTTCACTCCCTACTACAGCTGTTCAACTCAAGTATTTAAAACATCCTCCCAGCCTTGTAGTCAGTCTGCTTAATTCCCACAGAAGACTTGCTGAGCTGTTTTCAGCCTAAGCAAAGACAGATCAGGAAAGCAAAGCCTCAGAACTCAAGTCTAAAATAAGAAGCCCCATCATGTTCCCACTCTCTAAAGCAGGAGCCAGGGCAGATCTGGCTTTTGTGAAGTCTTGCAAACTTCACAAAAAAGGTTTGAGGCAGAGGAGTGCTTGCCTGGAAAGGCTGTTTGATCTGTTTCCTAATCTACCTGTGCCAGGCAGCTCTCTGCATCTCAAGTAGAGGCTTTCCTGCATCCTCCCACCCCCATAATTTCATTTTCACTCAGATGGAAGGTGGTACTATCATCCTTCTGAGATACTACTCTGCATTGCCAAGTCAGGTGTTTCTAGGGAATATGTACACATTTTTCAAACATTTCCATTCACAATTTTTCCTCCACTGTATCAAGCTATCCTGATTCAAAATGCACTAAAACAAAGGGAAATGTACCCATGACAGTGGCTTTGGCTGCAGGTTCCAGGTGGAGGCAGTGCTTTGAGGATGAAGCACCTAAACCCTGAGCTCATTTGCTGTGTCAGCATCTGCCATGCCTTAGAGATGATGAAGCCATCAGCAGTTTAGTCCACAAATAAGCAGAGTTTAAATTAAAACTATAGCTACACAGAACCATAAAAATAATGCTGGGAAACAGTGATAGGTGTTCAAAAAGGAAGGCAGAAGAGAGGAGAGACAGCACCAGAATGTTTGCAAGTCCTTCTCTCTGTATCTCAGCTGACATCAGAACAGCTTGGGGCTGCAGCCCCCGAAACCCTGTCTGGCACCACTGAGATGCGCAGGCAGTGCCCAGCACAGGTGAGGATCACAGCTCAGCCAGAGCTGCACATCTAATTGCCACTATCACAAAACCTCCAGCAACACTTTATTACATCTATTTTGAATGAGCGTCAAGTGACCATTTAGACACTACCTGACAAGTGATGTGTCTGGCAATGCACTGTCTGTGTACTTCGACTTCCTTCAGTGATGAGTGGGGGAGTCAGTGGCAAATAAACCTATCTTTTTACCATTTACCAACTGCTAGGCTGCGGGCTGGCTTTTCAGTCAGACCTCGTCAGCCTAAATAGCAACACATCACTCTGAAGTGCTGTTCTGGGATTTGAAGGGAGACACTGCAGATCCTGCAAGGAAAATGGGTTATGGGCATTCATCGCTGTTACAAGCACATCACGGCAGTTTACACCTGGTGCTTTGCTCACAGCCACAGTTTAAGATCTGCCTTTCAATAAGGAATGAACCTGCACATTTCTCCATAAATATGGATAAAAGCATGTTTTGTTTGGCCCAGGTTCTTTTCCTGGCTGCAATGAGACTTTGGCCGTGAACAAATCACCCATTAGGCAGGTAGAGATTGCAAAATTGTGATAGAGGTTTCTGGCCAAAGTCCACCTTCAACTGGGGAATCCAAAAGTTTATGTCTGTGAATGTTTTGAACACTAAGGCATTTTATCCCTAGTTGGGATAAGGTAAACTCTCAATCATGCTTGGGTAGTAAGAAATTTTTCAGTCCAAGTTTTTAACCTTTCTGATAGAGTTTTGGACTCCAAACAAAGTAAGCTGTGGGCTAGCAACTATTTCAAACCCCAATGCTATTTCACATTACAGAGATAACTTTAATCTTAAAAAAAAAAAAGAAAGAGTGTGCTTTTAAAGAATCTTCAAATTCTAGTAAAAAAGACACATAGGATTCACAGTTCAAAAACCTAAAAATCAAACACACCAATTCTAGGCTAGACTCTGATCTCCAGGATTTAGTTTCCCAACATAAATGAGAGAAATACCAGGTCCTTCCACACAGATGAGGAAATATGCTTATTTTTAATTCCTCCTGGCAAGTAAAGAATACCTATCACAGCTGGAACAAAGACACCCAAAAGAAAACACCAGAAGGAGTTATGATAATAAGCTTATTTTCATTACAGTAGGATTATATTTTAAACCTTTCATTAAGCTCTTATAATTTCAGAACATGCTTCTCGAAGCCTACATTTTTGAAAGGCAAAAGAAAAACAAGAAGAGAAAGTAAAGTCTGACTCCTGTGGATGAACCCAGTTTTGTTGCATAGAGAAGATCTTATTATAAAGTTACTTAATTATATGCAGGGGACATCTGACTCTGATTATGACTAGAATCACGCATGTCTTCATTTAGAAAGTCCTATTGGAGTCTGTGTGTCTTAAGCACAGGCCCTTGGAAGCATTGCTAAGTGGGGTAATTTTACTGCACGAGTTTTCTTGTAAAAATTATTGTCTTTCTGGATGTCTAATTAAAATAAAGATGTAATAAAGAATTTATGGTTTTAATTAGCGCATAGATCTTAAAGCAATTATAATGTGATTAATAATTCCTTAACAGGCTTTCTTAGACAAGATGAAGAAAAGAAGATTTGGGCCCCATGAAAAATCAATATGCATTACTCAATTACATTAATGAAGCTACACAAAGCAGTCTAGGTCCCAATTAAATTGCTCCTCATGTTAAACTGGCAATGGAGTCTGTGCTTATTAATGAGTCTTGATCTATTTATTTAGTCATTGCAGAGTTTTTGAACTATGGGCTTTTGTGGGTCTTTTATTGGAAAGATGCTGCAACAGAGAGATGTGCTTATGGCCTCATCCTGCCTGGGTTCAGGTTCAGAGGACAGGGTGAGCAAGATTTGCTCCAGGATCAACAGGCTGGAGCTCCAGGTCCTAAATACACACCCTGGAGGCCATCAGCATCTCCAGGAGCCATAGGCAGAAGCTCAGCACAAGGGTTCCCTTGCTTATGTACTAAAATTAAAAATAAAGTAAGTGAGTGAGGACACAATATAAATCTACAATGAAGGGTGAATCAAAGCTAAGCAGGAAAGATTAGTCCCTATTTCGCATAAAAAGAAGCTCTGGAGAACCTGATGAATGTACCAGGGAGCAGGAATGAAACGAACCAAAATAAATACAACCCCCAGAAATATCCCTGCAAACATTTCTGACAAAAAGATATTTTAAAGGTGAAGAATATAAATTGATTCAAAAGGGGAAGAGGGAACAGTCACTCACTGATAGGGAGGTTTTCTCCTAAAGGTCCAGATACCAGTTTGGTGAAGCCCTAACACAAGGATGGCCCAAAGACATCAGAGAACAGACACCTAGACCTGCCCATCCTTGTGTTCTTAACCATTTGCACCTGGTTGCTGTCAGGGACAGGACACTTTTCACATTCAGTACAGCTGCTCTCTTCTTCCTTGGTTCTTTTTTAAATGGTGGTTTGGTATATATTAATGAGAGAGGTTTAGGGGAATGAGGATTTAATCTACAACTTGTGTGTCATCACTGAAATTTCTACCAGAAATATTATTTTACCTTTCATTAATAACCTGGCTGAACGGGTAGAGCAGAGAATTGGATAAGTTCATATTTTACAGATCAAATGAACTTTAAAAAAACCAACATATTTATACATTCACTCATGCGAAGACAGCTCGTCTGACCAAGCTGCCCAGCAAATGAAGCCACACTAATTTAAATGTACTGCAGAGGGAAAATGATCTCAGACCAAACTTCTAATTTGTCATTCTGTAATATGGATTGTGGCTTGGAAACTCACTAATTGGTCATTAAGAACACATTGTTATAGAGGTGGACTTCTTGGTGTGTGAAGAACAAAACTCCCAAACTTCTGAAAGAAAGAAACCACCAGTAGCTCCAAATGAATGTAGAGGACACTGATGTTTCATTATGTTCAGTCTCAGCTACCACAGAACACAGATTTATTTTGGCCATCAGCTTGGGTGCATCCCTGAGCCTCCACTGATGTCTGTGAGCGATACTGCCCTACTGCAGCCATGCATAAGGGTAAAGATGCTGTTAGAGCTACCTCCAGATTTCATGTCTTGGGTACGTCCTGTGTTCCTTTAAAGTTCTTAAAGTTCCCAAAGTTCCCTTTAAAAATGCAGCATCCTTCAGCCAAATGACTGCCTGAACTCATGGTGATTGCAGAGTTGGTCATATTAAAAAAGAAAAGATTCAATAAACACTGTCGGGAAGAAAGTAACTATTTTATTCCAAGTTAATGCTGTGATTTGGTTTCAGTTACTTATTCCCAAGATTTTCCTTTCATGTTTTTGTCTCTCCTCTTCAAGACCTTTGGGTTTTCCCCATACCCTGTGGCTGGGGGATTCTCCAGACACAGGACAGGGAGGCAGAGCACATTTCAGTTGCAAGGTGTACATCCAGTCCCTGAGGACAACTCCTGGCAAGGTCCTGTGCTCACTCCCCCGTCCCCAAGTACTATCTTTGCTTAACACACACTTTCCTCCTGTTATTTCTTTTCATATCTCTTTTTCCATCAGGAAACCATTTGCCTTGGCATGCTTTTTCATCTTCTCATTTACATGTCTCCTACAAGACAAACTCCAGCATTGATTTTACCACAAGATAATGTTAATAGGATCAATAAACCACAATGACTATATCAAAGTGTCTGTTCTTCATCCTCCAGGACTGCAGAAGGTGCTTTCATCTTAAAGTACATCCAATACAGCATCTCTCACTCTTCTTGTCTACTCTTATGCATGAGAGACTGTCTGTCTGCCAGGTAGAAAATAAATTACTAGCTTGTTGAAATAATTTAAATTTTAATACTGCTTTAGCACATATAAAATATTCCTGATGCAATTAAAAAATAGACAATCAGCTCAATGCATCTAAAAATGGGTGCGGTGTGCCCTGAGAGGAATAAATGAGATCTGGTGGGAAGACTATCGTAAGTACGGATTTCTCCTTAATCTAAAGAATTCTCATCTGGTAAAAATCAAGTGTCCTATTTCATTTAAGCCAGCCACCATTTAATGATTTTTCTAGGGGGAGATTGGAAAAGACTGGTTCCCTACAAGCCAGATCCTCTGAGGATGCAGAGAAGGGTAATTTTCAGCAAAGTAAAGGAAATTACGTCCTCTTTGGTTTCTTGGTTGCTCCATGTATTGCTTAAGATGGCTCCTTTCAGAAAGGTCACAAAATAGGAATGGTCCTGGTTAAAGGATTGGACTAAAGGTTTCAACAGAAAGTTTGCTCTGGCTCCTTCAAGCACTGTGCACCCCTAGGAAGAGCTCAAATGGTCCCAAACTGGCTATTTTTTGTTATTCTTTTTGTTTGTAATCAATATCTGACACTTGAACTCAAGGAACTTTGCAGACAGCAAAAAAGACCTGAAAGTCAACCTGATTATTTTTCTCTAGATCATATGAAGTGTTTCAGTGAAATGCTAATTATTTTGTTCAACTTTCACATTTAACTGGCAGGTCCAGGTGAAAGTTGGCCTGGGCTGACACCCAAGGACATCTTTGTGTTGAGGTGAATGGGAACCAGGTTTCTACCTCAAATAATTGTTTCAATGCCTGATAAGGGTAAGCAGGTGCAACTCTGAAAAGGCTTAAAGGTTTAGACAGAGGATATGAAGGCAGCCCAGCTGAGAAGCAGCAACTAAAAGTCATCACCTTCCAGGAGACCCTGTGAAGCAGGACAGGGCTCAGCACCTTTCCTAGGAAACGTTTGTGAAAAATCCATGTAAAATCCAGCTAGTCTGGGTAAATCAAACCCAGCAGCCTGCATTTGTGAGACTTTACTGGAGATAACTGCTGAGATTCATGAAGCGCTTCTGTAATTCAGCAACATAGGGCTACCAAAAATTCTTCCCTAATGGTTCTTGTAAATCCAAAATCTCTAAAAACCAGATTTTCTGACTCTTTTCCTATTGATTTAAATGGACTATGTTATCCCCAGAGCACTTTAAAGATCTTAAATTTTTTTTTCCAGCTTTTTATTTGTACATGCCAAAAAAACCCAGGGCTTTAACATTATCTCTATACATAATGAAGCAGATTCATTCTGACAGATTAAGTTTGCTTAAATTTAAAACAAAGTCCAGGACTTTAAAAACCTAGCTGAGATAATCATACGATAGAATGCCAGGTTAGTCCCATAATTATGTGGTTTCTATATCTCTATTAAAAAAATAGTTCTGGAAACTAAAAAAAAATCTGTACTTGTATTTTAATATTAAGAGCCCCATTATAAAAATTCAGCTCTAAAAATAAATTGACAGTGAGGAAAAACAGCACAATGTGCTCAGTTTTACCAGTGCACATCAGTATTTTGGAGAGGGATGGATTCTTTAAGGTCATTTGAGCAAACTCCTGCTCCACGCAAGAACCAGTCTGCACACAGGTCAGCTGTGCGTTTGTCTTGCTGAATCTTGAAATCATGAAATAACTTCTGATTTATTCCAAATATACCTTGGTGTAGAGCTTGTCTAAATAGCAAAACTGGGGAAATGTATCCACATTAAAAGTGGGCACCAGAGTAAAATGTATTTGTTGAATCATATTTACTTTTTTGTAGAGATCATTATCCATGACTAAAAGAGCAATAATTTTATTTTTGTTTCCAAAGTGAATTAAGGTAAGCTCAATTAAATCCAGTCTAATTCTGTATAAGACTGTCTTTTCAGAGATTTAATGCAATCCAGTGAGTTGGTTTTAAAAGATATTTTGGAATGGTTTTACTGAGGGCCTCCAAGTTAGACCAGGGACTTTATGGATACTTAAAAATTTACTTAAAACCCTTTTATGACAATTAAGAATAATTTTTGGTCTTACAGATACATTTGTTTTTCTTTTTTTTCTTACCATATAAACCTAGAATAGCTGGTTTTAAATGAGAATTTTATCTGAAGGAAAAAACCCATTTAAACACTCAGAAGAATGCTGCAGGCTTACTCTCAGTAATGTCCAAGGGAGATGGGAGGAACAGCCCCACGCTGTTCCACGGGATTAGCCAGGTAACTGGGGACTGGGACTTAATTTCATTATATAATTACAATTTCCCTTTATTTGCTGTGATGATTTAGCTGGAGGTTGGCTTTCTAATGTCTGTCATAATGTCTTAACTAGCTCTGGGAACACGAGCAGGATGAAATTAAAACGGACAGGATGTATTCAGCTAAAAGGTCAAATTGTGGTCTCAGCAAAGCCATCAGCTGCTGAGGTTCCCACCTGGGTGCAAACTTCCCACCAGGGGCTCTTGCCACAGTCTGGCTCATGGAGTCTCCAAACAGAATTTGGTCAAAGTACAGCTGGAGAAATTACTTTAACCTTTTAATAAGTGTCCAGTGCTAAGCAGATATGAACAGCATCCAAGGCAAAATGTCAAAGCAGAACAACTGTGAGCAGTGGGGGAGTCAGTGAGCGACATCAAGGCCAAGTCACACTCACAATGACAAACACTGCCTTTTCTTTGTCTCTCCCTTCTCCAAGTAAGCAGACTTTTTAACAATATGGGTAGCAGATTCCTCTCAAAAAAGTCAAGGCTTGCCAACTTACTGCCACTCTTAAATAATTGCAGTAATTGCTTTCCAAAATTCTTACTTGTATTTTTGCTACAACCACTGTTGAGAAAATCAGACTTTTCAAATCCATTTTCAAAAGTCCTCTGGATTCTACTCACAGGCTCATTATCTAAATGGTTTGGTTCACACATTTCATAGCTGTAATCCTTGTGTGAGGATGTGAATGCTCAGAAATGGCAATGAGGGTGAGCTGGTGCAGTGAGAGCCCCCCAGAGCAGCTGCTGTCTGGGTGTCTGTGCTGTGCTCCAGTCCAAAAGGAGCCTGCTTGCATGCCAGGGAGGATGTTTTCCAGCTCTATGGGGAAAAGGCTGATCAAAGCTCTGATTAAAGCGGGATCTCGCAGGGTCAAACTGAGCTTCTTTGTTCTTCCGACTTTTTAAAAAAACATTTGCACTCAATAAAGCTCACTCTTCTCTTAAGGGTGTGTTGACAGTAAAACCCTTTCTTGGCCAGCTGGACCAGCTCAGATTTGCTTTAGAAATATGGAGGAAAGTGGTGCATCTTGAGTTTCATAACCTGAATTCTCTCCACGTCATTCACTTTTTTCAAGCTGTTGAAGTTTCATTTTAAGTCACGTTTCCATAAAGGCTGGATATGCAGTTAAGCCAATGAAAGGATGCATTTCCTCAGCCACTCAGCACACTCATTATAAACACTTAGACAATTTCATTATGCCCTCCAGTCAAAACTGCAATAACAAAGGCTAATTACACCAGAAATGCAGCAGTCCCCATCACACTTGAGGGTGCAGCACCCACAAAAAAATTGACTCCAAGAAAGTTTGACTAGAAGGGAAAATAATTTTTATGACAATACAAATTCTAAAGACAGAACCACATCTGGTAAATGTGCACACAGGCAGGGAATAAGTTGTGATTTTCATAAGTAATATCAGTTTTTAAGTGCAATCTTCATCATTTAACTACTAAATCTCTCTGAGGATAAAGGGGAAAGCACAAATCCAGTCCAGTAAATTTACAGCATAAGAAGTGAATCCTGTTTTCCAAAACCTTTGTTTCTCAAACCAGAACCTTAAAAGTGCTGAGCTGTAGCAACATCCTTTGAAACTACTCACCTAAGCCTGGTCAATCTTGTTTTGCTGCCGTGCTCCACCTAACCTGCCCCTCAGTGCTGACCAGAGCACTCAGATGTTGGATACAGGAGACGGAAACTCAGACACAAATCACTTTCTTTACCAGGATTCCTAAAGACAAGTCTTTCTTACAGGGGCTGACAAGGCTTGCTTGCTCTGAAGTCCTGTTACAGAGCACAGCACAAAGTCCCCGCAAATAGACAAACAAAAATTTTGTCTATTTTGCAAGTATTAACAATGTGTTTTGCAAGCTTTAACCAAGCAATTCTTCTTGCACTGAGGCATCTCAAATTTCTCTTTTATTTTTTTTCTTCTTGGTTTTTTGTCAGATTTATACAAACCCTATCTTTGACATAGCATGAAATGTGGAAAGGCCCCATCACCCACTCCAATACAAACCATTAAAGAAAATAGATTCCCCGCCCACCGTGGTTTTACTAAAAAAAAAAAAAAAGAAAAAAAAAAGCACTGGCTGGAAAGAATTTTTTGTACACTATGTGTTAATTTGAAAACACCCCATGAAGATTTTGTTCAAAAAATGCTTGACAAGGTGGAAACGATGCTGCTTCAAAAAGTCTACATAAAAATTTAACCTACTAATACCAGTTCCCCAAAAGCAGTGATGAAAGAATAGAATTATTCTGAACAATATCCCTATTCCCAGACATATGCAAAGCTGTTTGCATGAAGTTTCACATCTCCAACTTGTAGTCTCAAGGCCCCACAAAGCTGCTCCCCCAAGTAAGCCACTGCCCAAGGGTTATCCACTGCTCACCACTGAAAGCCACATGGATCCCAAAGAACTTCAACCACAGCACTACTGAACCAAATCAAAATCTGACCTTTTACACCAGAACTTGCCTCTTGCTCCCTCATGCAGGAAGAAGCAGGTCCAGAAGACACAAACAAGGACAGACCCCAGGTCAGAAAGGGCACCTGAAAGCAAAAGGAAAGTAGACACACCCTTTTTAGCCTTTATAGGGTAAAGGGTGGTCAGGAGCAGGGGCATTGGGCCACACAGGATTGGTCAGATAACAGATCACCCCCTAACACTAACACCAGCACCTGAGGAGGAGGGATTTTCCACCCCAAGCTTCTGGAAGCAGCAGCTGTAATGTTGCCACTGTGGGGTCAATGCACATGGACTTGGTTCTACCCCTAAGAAGTCAGCAGAAAATTTCCCACTGCCTGTGACTGCACGAGATGGGGACAGCTTGGATAAAGTGTCCTTGGTTTACAGGTGTTGCTGTTCTCTGCACAGGGGGACGAAGAAACACGTGAGAACCAAAGGAGAAGCCAGATGTAGGATTAACACCACCAGCACAGCCTGAGTCCCAAGTGACTGGAGCTCCTGGAGCCAGGCTGCAATAAGCTGTACTACAATGTCCTGCTTTGTATGTGCACCTTATATCAGGGTGAGGAACTCTGAGTGGAATAAAGCCCTATCCAATGCAAGTTTGGTGGTGTATCCACAATGAAACCATAACTTGGTGTCTAGGGAAGGCAGCCCTCTTCCAGCCTAGCTTCACAGAGTGATGAAGTTAAATTGAATTAAATAAACAAAAGTTAAATTTTCCCTCTGCTTGAGGAACATCAATGTGATTTATAGAGTGTAAGTAGGCAGTCCACCCATCTTCCCACCAGATTAACATCATCAGAGGATCAGAAATGAAATGCCATATCTTGCGCCCAAGTAATCCATTCTGAAGAGGAAGCAGCTAATTAGTGCCAGGTAATATTGTCACAGGTTGATTAGGTGACATAGTACATTTCCCCAACCAGCTCAGAGCTGCGATGAAGACACAGCAAGATTCCCTTTCACTGAAAGCAAATATTAAAACAACATTCATTATCTTTTCATGAAAGGGAAAAAACCAGTAACCTTGGCAGAATTTGTCTCTCCTTCTCACTCTTTCAAAATAAAACCCAGCCAAGGCAGCACTTCTCCCCCAAGCCCATCAAAAGACAAAGCCCAGCAGAAAGCCACACAGCCTTTTAAACCACTGAAGATGTTTTAAGATGGACTTTTCCTACAGGGATTTCAGGAGCTCCATTGCAGCTGCAGAAGCCAATAGAGTGAAGCATGGGCCACTGAGTCCAAGAGGGAAGGAGAGCACTGTGCTACAGAGAGCTGCTTTAAACCATTATTGGAGATCTGTAGCTAAGCTCTCCAGTGGCCTGCTTCCAGCTAAAAGGCTTCCACTTGAGTGCTTCAGATCATGTAAGTTTGTTTAAGATGCATAATTCATGAAGGGTACATAACACCATCGTTGAATAACTTTTCACTCAGCACCTGCTTGACAGGGAGAGAGCTGACAGAGCAGTGTGACTTCAGAAATCTGACATTAGCACGCTATGTGTCCCAGCAAGGGACAGAGATCACCACACTCTTAACCCTTCTGTGGGATGAATGCCTGAGGAAGCCAATTGCACCATCTAATTCCATGATTAGGACTATTTCTGCTTGTTGCCATTATCACTGAGATAAAAGAATGACAAATGGTGTGAAGAGTTATACTTGCATTATAGTCCTTGAAGAGAATATGTAAAGAAAAATGTCTGTTTTTATAGGCTTTAAAAACAAATCTATTGCACACAAAGGCCCCAAGTACAACCATCCCCACTCACGCTGACTAGTACCTTGTAACTGAAATAGTCTCACTGAAATCAATTTGGGATTATAGAATGCAAGGAAGGAAAGAACCACCTGGTCTTTTGGTAGCAAAAAAAGATGTGTAAGGAACAAATCTTCAGCTAAAATTAGTGTGATTTGCCTCGTTGTGCCTAATGGAGCTGTGCCCATTCACATCGGCCTGGAGTCCACTGTGACGGTGTGCTGGTTGTAGAGCACTTGGGTTTTAATTACCAATGGTAAATACTATGTCCTTAAACTTTATAGACCTTATATATTTGCCCTACTTTATTCTGTAGATAAAAGCCCAACTGTGGCCTGATAGGCAATTTTGGAATGATTTATGGACTTTGTCTGTTAGTAACAGTTTGGAATTTGCTGTGTGACAGAAGGGAGACATTTTTTTCTAATTTATTTTGGGAGATAATGGTTGGAATAGAACTGTCATATATTGCTTTCCCGCATAAAATTGAGAATATTTTTTTTTAGCAAGGCTTTTGAAAAAAGGAAAAAATATAGGGCAAGACAAGATATGAAGAGAACAATGGACACAATAAAAAGAATGTGGGATCTAGTGCATGGTAAAGGAAGAGCATGGCTTTCATAATTGATGCTGTGGGCCAGCAGTCCCAGCAGTGAGCCTTGTCCCACTCTCACCCCAGTCCCAGGCTATTCTCTCTAGAACTCCATTTATTTTGGCTCCTTTATCACTGGTAAAGGATTTATGCCTCCTGCATTCAGGCTTGATGTGAGATTTGGATCAAGCACAGACATCTCTCCATTCCATATAAAAGGAACAGCAAACACATGCACACACAGACCAGGAGGGGTTAATTTTCAAACCCAGAGTATTTGGGGATGGTCACCCCCTGGTACACAAAGCCTCTAAACGAGACATTTCACACAAAGCAATATTTTGCCTCCTGTGTACTGCAGAGCAGTGAAGTGAAATGGGACTTCCACCCAGGGCATTCTGAGCATGCACATTTTAAAAGGAGTAGGTTTTTCCATCCAGGAGTTCAGAGAGGTTTTGTAATTGGTGGCTTATATGACCTCACTGTGATTTCTTCCCTATACCAGAGTGCTGAGCCTACCTGAAAAGTGATTTGTAAGTCAGAGAAATATTGAAATCCTCAGACCTGGTGTATTGACATGCACTTTATCCATCCTGCTGTTACTCTGAAAGCCAGCATGGTTCCTTGCTTTTACAAGGGTCATTTGAGACTTTTATCTGAGTCAAATCCTGCTCTTGCTTCCTGCAGGGCATATGAGAGAAATGACACCAAACATTATTCTCTTGCCAAGGGAGAGAGATTATCCCTGTGACATGGGTGCTTCCTGGGGACAGCCAAAAAAAAAAGACAGTAGGAAAGAGCGTTCCATTCCTCATGCTGAGGTTCCCTGAACAGTGAGCTTTTGTTTGGAGAGGAAGAAGTTCAGTGGGCCTTTCAGTGTAATTATTTTGCATCTCTCCCTGTGTAAATCTGGGCAGAAATCTGGTGAGGCAGTAGGTGCCCACAGCATGCTCTGGCTCAGAATTCCTTCCTCAGTGTCCTCAGGCCTGTCCTGGAAGGGGCACAGCTGTTGCTGGCAGGTGTTGTGGGGTTCAACCAGTCTTAGGGAATGGAAACCTCCCCATGAGGAATGAGGGCTTATTATGGACAGCTGGAAAAAGCAGCATAAGTAAACTTGGGGATTAGGGACTGCTTTTGGGCATCGTTAGAGTCCCCAAAGAGGGAGGTTGGCAGCAGAGCTGAAAGCCAGGCTGCCTCTGAGCCATAGGATGGAGGGCAAGCTCGAGAGGAGGGTGGGAGCCCAGCACTGCAGCTTTGGCTTTCAGGTTATCCCTGTTATTGCTGGGCCATTGTAGGATAAGGCAAAATGAATGTTGGAAGTATTTAAGTCATTTATGGACTTGTCCCATTTAAAAAGCATTTGTTCTGAAGTGTTCCTACATGTCTCCTCTGACCTGGACCAGGGGCAGGTATTGAAGGGTTTTTAAAACATTTATAGCTCTGCCAGATTTCTGGGGTCTGCAGGGTACAGATCCCCATTTAATCCAGCAGCAGTTCTGCAAAGGGCCCACATTGAATTAGTTTGATTTGATCCATTATTACCTGTTTCAGCTGCTGTCCTTTTCCTGCCTGTCACTGATCACCTGATTTAATTGCCTGATGATGAGACTGCTCATATCAAAAGGCTGTCTCTATGCAGGACCAAACCTTCTCCCAAGGCACTGCTGAAATATAAATTGAAATAGTCTTCAAAAGTTTACAGAGTACTATGAGATCAGTACAGATCTGACCATTACTTATTAATTGTTCAATTCAAGAAATAACAATTTGGTAGAAAATGGAGTGGAGACCTGGGAAAGAATGACTTTAATGAGATCTCAGTGACTGATATTTGGAAATATATTATTAAGTTTCTGCAGTGCAGCACTGAGATTTTCCAGGGCCCTCAGGAATAGTAATAGCACCCTCTGCTCTTGTGTCTCTTGCAGGGTAGAGACATTAGAGGTCAGCTAAAAGCAAAGGATGCTTCAGAAGTGGCTTAACAAGGCTATGCTCTTCATTGCCAAAGGGTGGAAGAGCCTGGTTGGCCTCTGGAAGCTCTTTTCCTCCAGCAATATTTTCTCCTTTCCTTCTCTTCCAGCTTTTCTACCTAATCTAGTTCCTTCAGCTCTACACTGATGTATAAACAGGCTTTCTATGAATCACCCTCTTCTTAAAACTGAAATTAAGTATACATTGTCTTCCCAGAAAGAAACAACGAAGACAGGAGGCAAGGGAACTGCATCTCACCCCTTTCAGTCCATGAGAGAGGCAACACACTCATAGCAAATGAAACAGGGGGGTGCAGTGCCATCCCACAACTGTGTATTCCAGCAGGAGGACGTGTGGGAAAGTGTGGACAGAACAAAACATTTTCAGGTACCAGATCTTATCCTGGCACTCATACATGCAAATGTAGCCAAAATATTACGTGCTCAACTATCCAGCCAAAATCTGCAGATAAGGAAATAGAAAATTAATCAATAACATTTTGATGTTCACTTGTCTCTGGCACGTGGATGTGAAAAGAATTACATCTGTCCTCTCCAATAGGCAGTTATTCATGATTCCTAATGGATAACATCAGAAGGCACTAGCCAAAGCCCTGAAAACTCTGTAGGCACAGGTGGCTGATGGAAGGAAGGTTTTGAGCGTGTCCTTTCGAGTCATCATTCAGCCCTGCAGCAAAAGGATGGGTTAAAGGGCACTGTGGTGCACTTCGTAGGTAATGCACAGCTCTCCCCAAGTACAGATGTCCTTTGGGACCATGAGAAAGGCTTGGACAGAGCTCACAGAAAATTCCTAAAAAAGACTGGTGTCATACCAGAAGCCTAAGAGAAGCTCTGTTTCCTGGGGTACATTATCCAGTGAGCAGGCAAAAGCCCACGTGCAACCTCTATATGCACAGGGTTGTTGTACAGAAGAGAGAACTCATCTTTACCCAGGAGGAGCACAAGGCTCCTGACCCAAGTGCTAACATTATTCAGCTGACATTGTGGCAGCCAAATCACCACCCTGCTGAGGCACATCCTGTGAAAATACAGTCACATTTTCACTGGTGAATGCAGAAGAAGGAATAAATACAAGTAAATGAGAAAAAAGGTTCCTGCACACTTAGTTGTTCCGAGCCTGCTTTTTGGCTCTGTTCCTTACCCAGGTTGTACTTGCAGAGGTGCCCAGCCTAGGGCCTCCTCTGTGGCAGGGGGATGTGACAAGTTGCTTTGTCACTCAGCTACGTGGGAAGGGGATGAAGCCATGTCCAGAGCACTGTGAGAGGTGCACTCCTCAGCAGGGTTCCATTTGAAAAGGGAGGTCAATAATCTGGCAGGGCACTTATCCTGCACGGAGCGCCGGAGGTGCAGTAAACCTTGATATGCAACGTATATCCACACAGCCAGAAACAGGTTAAGGCTCTCTCGGCAGGAACCAGCAGGCAAGAGCCTCAGGAAGGACTATTCTTCTTTTCTGACTGCCCCATAAGAGAACAGGGAACAATTCTTCCTGCCTCAGTTAATGGTCTCTCCCCCAAGAGTTTCGCTGCCTGATTGAGGACAACATTGTTCGTACAGGGATGCTGCAAGAATGACTGGAGTTTTATGAGGAAGGAAGAGATGTGTGAAGGAAGAGATGACACCCAGTCTCCCTGCACTAGCATCATGGGTGAGAATGAAGCAATTAAATCACTAACTAGATCCAAACTGAATATAGTATTCATATTTGTTATGCTGTATTTTGGGCTTTCATTCTTTATTTGCTTCTTTGCAGAGGTTGCTAAAGATTTATGATTTATAAAACTGTCAGGCTGCACTCTGTTTCCATGGGTCCAGTTAAGGAAATCCAACATGTGAGTTTTGTGTTGTGAACATGTACATATTTCTTCCCCTGTAATGTTAGGCCTGCCAAAATGAAACTGATAGTTTGGAAGTGAGACTGCTGAGGAGACAAAAAGGAGAATGGTTTTACTAGAACTAGTGAAACTCAGCAGGAAAGAAGCAGAGAGCAGGAATTAGTGCATGTCTGTGTTATTTGAAGAAGAGAAGCAGTGGGGTCTAACTGGTCAAAGAGTTTAAGATACTTGGGGTTTAGGTCTGTTTCTACTGACGATCTGTTGTATGACCTTGGACAATCAAACTTTTTCATTCCACGCTTGCTTTTCTCACAGTTTGTTTTTCCTTATCCATTTAAATTGGAAGCTCTTAGGGTGGGGTTTGGCTCCTACTGTGTATTCAAACAGAAGCTGAGATGGAGAGACTTTCATCTCTGTTGTGGAGCTCAAGGTGCTACAGTAATACAAACAATAATAAAAAAGAATGAGTGATGCAGTATAATTGCATGAATAATAGCTTACGTTTTAAGACTGTTCTTCCTGCCAGATCATCTTTGTGCTACTAAGTTCTGTTTACTCAGGGAATATTCAATAAATAATAAATAAAACCTCAAGCTGAGACTCTCCTAAGAAAAGCAGGTAATTTAGGTGTATTGTCCATTAAAATTAATGCAAAGTGTGTGTCTAAATCCCTTAGCGCTCTCAGAAAATTCTTAGCTTGAATATTTAATTCCAAGCCAGGCAACTGGCAGAGTGGTGTCTGCATCCAGCAGACAGGGGGACAGAAATCAAGATGAGTATTGGGTGTACTTGGGTGGAGAGCTCTTACTCACCCAAGCAGATTTTCTGGTCATTGGCTGTTTTTGCTCCCCCACAGTCCTGTGGGAAGTCACTGTGAATCCATCACTGTGTCCCTACAGGGGACAGGGCTAGGCCACTTTTGCTTCCCCTGGATTCTGAAGATTAACAGATGAGGCAAAGAAAAGAAGATTAAAAAGGAGAAATAGCATCTTCCTTGTATGCAATATGCCATCTATCTCTTCCATCCCCACTGCTCCAGCCTGAACTTGTGCTCCTGAGATTTGCAGTGATACACTTGCTTTTGGCAAGGGTTGGTGGGGACTCACAGTGGAAAGGGTAAACAGGAAGTTTAAAGCAACTCCGAGCCACCTACTCTTGATTTCTCATCTCCAAATTTCCTAAACCTACTGCAAGGCGGGAGGAACAGCACCAGACTTCTTGTAAGTGCCACATCACTATGTAGGACAGGAGTGCTCAGAAAGGTGCTCAGTGCAGCTTTGCGAGATCACTCTGTCAGCATGACAGATAACAGCCTCCTGACAGCTCTGAACACGTTAAAAATACACTTCCCTCTGCGAGCAATCCCACACTGCTGTGGTGCTGCCTCGCCGAGACGAGCAGGGAACGCTGCACCTCTGGGAGACCTCTACAAACAGCTGCCTTGCTTCAGCTCTATTTTTCACTATTGTTTCTTCCTGACAATTTTGCCACCCTTGATAAAGACCCGAGTGAGAGCTAAAAATGAAATGAGTTCTCTTTGACGTGTGCATACATATTTAAGCATTTCTGTCACTGTGTGTTAGAGTCACAGGTGCTTTAATGATGCCGCTTAGTTCTTTGCTTCTTGCACGGCATCAGGTAGTAATGTTAGGCTATACAGTTTCAGGAGTTAAACAAATCTCCCCTTTCTTACCATTTCATGTTGGCCATTAAACTTATATTATCATCAGAATCACAGCAAAACAAAGCAGGTTCTGTAATTCTGTAAGGAAATGAGGCTGACAGTGTCAGAACAAAATACACATCACTAACAGAGCCCTGCTCATAACACAGCTCTTAAACACACAACTCGGTGAATATTCATGTTCCATTTTTGAGGAGCTCTAAGCTTAAATGTTGAAATTTCAACTGCAGCAACAGTCTGGGATCAGAGCACCAAGGAAAAATAGCAATTCTCAGTGTTGTTCAGGGTACCTTGCTCTCAGTAAACAAGGCAGAGGCAAGTTTCTCTACAGAGGAGAAATGCAGGTAGAGCTGTGTTTGAAGAAGTGAATTTTGAATATTATGATGCTGGGTTCATCATTAGAGGACAGACCAGATGGTGAGGGCTCAAAATATAGTCTCATCCTATGCAGAGGGATTTCTACAAATGCGTATTAACTTTTATTGGAAGTTTCCGTACACATGTAAATCCCTCTGTACTGGAATGAGCATATCCTTTAATGCAAAGCATTTATGTGCATTACAATAAGTAGCAGGAATACCTGATAGTCATTGCAGTTAGAAACTATTTGGTCTGCTTTGGTAATTTGAACATAAAGCAGGAATTTTATATGTTCTATCTTTTATTTAAACAACACTTTTCATATCAGCAACACCTTCCTGGATACAAATAGGAAAGTCCAGTTATATGTGCGTCAGTGAGCCCCAAATAAAATTTTAATGTTCAAGATGCACTTTGAAGGCATTGGTCTGCTTAAATATAGTTCATAACTGTGCTAATATCTTATGGATGTGCATTCTTATATTGTCTGTAGTAGAATTTAAAAAGAAGTCTGTAAAACTTAAAAACATCACTGCAGCTCCATGTGAAAAAGGTCTAAGACACCTTTCAAAACCATTTGTGTGACCCCTCAAGCAGTGATTCTCTGTCTCAAGAGAAGTCTGTCCTGCAGGGAAAACTAACAAATCAAAACTCCAGAGGTAAAATATTTAAACATCTGTTCTGAGCAGGGTGTTCCATAGTCTCCTAGAAACTAGGAGGTTTTTTTATTGGAGTGTGCCTAGAACTACTCCAATAAAATTACATATTTTCCTTGTTTCACCATTCCGTTTTTATTTTGTTGTTGTTCCAAACAGCATTTAGTTACCATTCACTGTACTGAAGAATTTTGCTATGTTGGAATGAATTAAGCTATCCTGGAGAATTCACCTGATTTTTGGTATTAAATCTACGCCCAAACTGAACTCAGAAAATCCAAATTATAGAAATTATCTACAATGCTTTACACTTGACTTATCTTGGAATCAGAACTGGTAAATGTATTTTTGCACGTGAACTTTGTGTTAGTTCATTGGTGCTACTTATCCCATTAGCAGCATCCTTGGACAGAGCTCAGCAAATGCACCTGCCAAGTGTATCAAGCCCACTGAGGCGGTTTATCGTAATTGTTTTGCTTGGAGCTCCATTTCCATCCTGCCTGACTACTGAATCTCAGGAACCCAAAACTAGTAGAAATTATAGGAACGATGATTCTCTCTCCATTATTCTCTTCAGAAGACAAAGACCTGGCCTTATCTTTCAGGAAAGAATTTGCCTCAAAGTGAATTCGTAACACTGAAACAGAAAAAGGTTGTTTTTTTTTTTTAATCGGAAAAGCCTGCAAGCAATTCAGCTTCTTCCAGTAGCACTATAATTACATCATTGCAGGGAGGAGAAGGAAGTGCAGCCCCACCACCCCCAACACAAAGAAAAAGCTCAATCCCTCCAGAAAGCTATTAATTACAAAACAAATAAGTGTATTAAAATGCCATTGTATCTCCCCTGAAGAAAATTGTGAGGCACAAGTTTAGTATTAAGTCTACTAGCAACCTGCAGGTTTCCTATCAATAAATGGAAACCAATACTGTTCATTTCCATGTAGTTTCATAAGCTTAATAAAATATTTGAGTCTTCTGATGAATCAATGTTCTTACAGTTCTTCCCTTGTCTTTTTTCTTCTCTGCTGTTGGAGAGAGGACAGATGGACCCCTGGCTGAATGGATGCCCCTTCAAAGAGACCAGACATTTCACTATGGTTTTATCATATTTCTGTCCTTTGCTGCAAGAAGACTGAGCTAAAGTCTTGCTTTTTCATTTAATAAAGCTACAAATTTGGTATCGCTGGCTGCTGGCTCGTGAGTGTGTGTGTGTATGTGTATAAAGTGAAGTGCAAACCTCTGCTTCAGTCTAAAAGAGGAAAAGGGTGCAAAGGGAGGGTCATTGCAAAGCTGTTCAGAACATGGGGCAGTCAGCCAAAGTGCCCTTTCAGAAATGGCAATCTTCCCAGCCTTAAAGTCTTTTGTGAAAAATAAAATATTCTATTACATTATTTTCCAATTTGAGCTGTCTCCCTCTCTGGGCTCCAGGGTGGTATATTTCCAAAAGTTTAGGAATATTTTGCTGCTCACCATCTGCCTCAATAGCTGGACATATTGGACATCAACACCAGGACCAAACATCTGTGGCCCAAGGGCACAAAGCAGCCACCAGTGTTGTACCATTGGGAATATCCATGCTCCAAATATGTGCAACCTCACTGACCACAGCATTATGGGCACACGAAAATAAACTTTGCTTCCTCACTCACTCCCTTTCCTTCTCGGTTAACATCAATACAAAACTGACTTGCCAAATTAGGATGTGCTTGGGTTTAAGGGAAAATGCTTCACTATACCTTGAATTTGTGGAAATGTGTGGAGGGAATTTCTTGGCAATCTCTTTTGGGTCAGGCATGACTCTGCAGTTAGTCCCCACACACATGGCACTTGGACAGCCCTTTCTGGTAGTTCAGGCTCCTTCTCGTTCAATCACTTTTATTATTGAAGAGGAGAAATATTTCAGCATAAGGCTGCTAGATGCAGCCAACCAGCTCTACATTTGGCTTAAACAGGCTCATGCAGAAGCCTGAAGTACTACAAGCTTCCTGCACTGGGCAGGCAATGCCTTACACACCACAGGAAAAGCTTTCGGGAAGGTTAAACCATGTAACCTCAGAGATTCCTCCCAAAATACATACTCATGTTCAAAAAGAAACTGATAACTGTTCAGAAATATTTACTTTGCAAGTCTCATTCTGGGACTTTATGTCCTGACAATCCAGAGATTAATTTAGGAACAGGCTTGATCAGATCAATATATCTTATGGCAAATGCTAAGCAATAAAAAAACCAAACCAAACAAATTAAAGGCATTATTCTTAAGAATAGCAGAGTTGAACTGAAAACTGTGAAATTTACAAACTATTTCAAAATTTCTGTTTTCTCATTTTGCATATTTTATTGTTGGACCTGATGGGAAAACTACACAGGCTAGGCTCCAGGCTGCTTTATCCAGACAACATGATTTTAGACCAATTATCCTGAAAATATTTTGGCCTAGAATCCCAGTTTGTCTCATGGCAACTTCCTGCTCTTCTCAAAGTAAATAAACAAATTCTCTGGATCTGGAGTAAAGCAGATGAAACATCTGGACTCTAGGTGTTGCTGTCACACAATTTCTTTGCTATGAACTCCCTGAGTTTCAAGCTATTTGCTCAAACCTCTCTTTGTTGGCTTTCTGCATGGTAAACTGGACCTCTGCACATCGATTCCACACCTGCCCACGCCAGAAATGGGCCATTCACACACAGATACAGAGGTAAACAGAAAAACCGTGACCCACTGTGACCAGGACAGAAAGAAATGCGTCCACTTCAGCTTGAACTAGAATAACATCCCTGATTTCGGTGCAGCCAGAAAGGAGGGGAAAACAAAAGTTGAAGTCATGTCACCCAGTAATTAAACTGAAATTTCTCATTGTCTGTTTTCATCTCTCTCTGGAGTGTAGAGCCGCAGAAAACCCCACCCTGGGATAGTTATGTACGTGTTAATTGGCCATATCACCCTGGGAAGGATCTTCTCTTCCCTTGGTAGGCTGAAATCCATGTTGGGGAAGGAGCTCAAAGGTCGCAGATAAACATCTGTCCCCACTTCAGTGGCTTTACACTGGTTTGCACCATGGAAGCAGCTGGCCCAGTAGAGTTGCCTGCACACGGCTCGGAGCAGGAGGAACATGATGGATTCAGGCCTGTGCACAACAGCAATACGGAAAATCTGTATCAATTTGCAGCTGTTGTTAGAGGAGACTAACCATGAGATGTGAGTAACTGATGCAGGGAGAGCATGGGAAAAGGGCTGGTATTTTCAGGTCAGCTAGGAGCTATTGTGTTTGGAAGTGAGAGGAAAAAATTGTTCACATTGCTTTTATGAAACATGTAATTTTCCATCTCCCTTGCCATGCCTTAAGAGCTTAATTGGACACAGTTGATGTAGATGCAAGCCCAGCTCCCGTCTCAGGCTTATATTTCCAAAGGTCACAGATTTCACGCTGATCCTCTGCATTATGCTATCATTTCCACAAGAACCTGAGGAAGGGAACATTAATTGCCTATGACTGTAATTGGCTTCATGATGGTTGTCAGGCCAGTGGCTGGGAACACACACCCCAGAACAGCTGTCAAACACGTAACCTGGCAGAAAGTCACCGAGTGTCAGGAGTGTGCTCTGAACAGGACTGACATTTCCTGTGCCCTCTGAGGCTCTGCAATCAAGACAGATCTCTTGACATAATGATTCTCAAAAGGGACTAATTTGAATTAGTTTCAACTGGTGCAAGGCGAAGATGCAAACGTGAACAGCCTGTTGGCAGCAAGTTCATCTCAAATCCCCAAAGAGAAACGTGCTCTCCTAGACCTCTGTGTATTCAGGCCGTGACGAGATCACTGTGGTATCACTGACACAGCACTGACATTCCTGGTCCAGGGCTGGTTCAAAAAGCCAAAATCAAAGCAGAAAACCAACAGTGAGCAGGTACACATGGTCCAACTGGTATTAGTATCAGACCTGGTTTCTCTTCTGCTAAGTCAAAACCAGTCCCTCCTTTGAAGCCAAATGCAGCAACTCAGATCAATCAAAATATCGTCAGACAGAAGTTGTGTTCTCTGTGTTACCACCACAAATACCAGAACTGATCTCTAAGGCCACTGAAAAACAGCTCTCCTTGATGTAATATGCACCAGAGCACAGAGGATTGAGTGGGATTTTTAGATCTATATCCACCAGTTATACAGCAGCTCTATGTTCCAAAAGAAATTGCCTTTTCTACCTGTTGGACAAGTCTCCAGTTTGCCTTTAGCTTGATGGGATCCCTGCCCTGGAGTACCACAGTAATGAAGAAGTGAATTCAAAATGGAACACTTAGCAAAAACCCTTATTTCCTGAAGCCCAGCATATAGGAAACTGGTAAAAACCCTATTAACAAAATGATTAAGTCAGACCTAATGACCTAAAAGACTTGGAAGTTGACATATCTGTCTGTGGTCATATTGCTACTGCAAAATGTAAGATGATAATCAGGTGAAACTCCTCTCAAAACCACAATTATCTATCACAAGTATCAAGCATGCAGGTACTCACATGTACAGTTCAGATCAGAATTATAGTTTCACCTAATTACAGAACACAGCAAAATATATGTATTCAAATGTTGGATACAGCTATACTTATTTATGAGTAAAAATGAACTTACCCCTTTAGACACCTACATATTTACACAATTGTAGGAGAGAAAGTAAACACACTAAACACACACCATGAACACATGTGCACTCTTGAAGAGAGATGCTTCTAACACTGCAACACTAGGACATGAGAAATACAGCAGGGCTGGAACATGCTTTTCTCCTGAGTCCCACAAATTGGGTCATACAAGAAAAATCCAGCCCAAGAGTCCCATATGTTTATTACAGCGGCACAAAGACCCTTCCCTGTGTGTGCAGAGCATAGCTGGAGCAGCCTATGTGCCATGGCTGTTCAGGAAGGTAACAGATAGGACTGAGCTTGCTTTTTACCTCAATAAAATCAATCTTAATTATAGCAACTCATTCACGGCATTAATGTGAAATACACAGTAAGGCTGAATGTAAATCACAAATGCAACTCAATTTATACCTGCAGCAGCCCTTTTCCACATGGTTAGGGAAGGTGCTGTAAAAGCACCACGTAAATGCCTCTGAAGCCTTTTCTCTCAGCTGTAGGAGCAGGAAGATCCAATGTTAACCAGGAAATATACTCTTGGGCAGAGCTGAGGAACTCGGTAACACACCAAGGGAAAACAGCACAAAGACTCCCCAGACTGCAGATGAGGCCATGCATATATTGGTTTGACATTTGGACCTGGCTTCAAACTGTGTGAGCTGGAAAACAGAGAAAAAGAACAGCAGAGCCATGACGGTGACCTCTCTGTGAACCTGAACTGGGTAGCATTTTGCTCCCTCCCACACTTTAATTCATATTTCTGTGCTGACTGTAATGCTGTGTACTGGCCCCAACAAGAATTAAATTAAATATTTATACTTTTATGATGAGATACTTTGTTACCCCATAAAACTTGCACATATGGAACTCTATTAATTTATGCTAATTCCTTATTTCTCTAGAAGAGCCTTTCTCCTCATTAGCATTTGATCATTTAATACAACTTTACTGCACATACTAAATTGAAGCCCATAATCTTTTGTAACTGAGGCTTTGTGAGAATTCATTGTCATTTCTCAAAACAAAAAAAAGAGTGGGCAGGAAGATGTGTGTGGCAGCACTGCCTTTGCATGGCTTGGAGCAGGATCAGCTCTGCAGGGATCTGCTGGCAGTGCCAGCTGCAGGGAGCACAACTCATTCAGGAGGCTGGACTGCCCTTGTTTGTGCTGCGGAAGCATTTTGTGCTGACCTCAAGGAGAGAAGAGCCTGTCCTCTGGCATGCTGCCAGCGCCTGCCAGCTGGGCCCAAGGATGGGGATAGGAAAAGAAAGTAGAGATGGAAATTACAGCCCACAGAACAGTCCTGAAGCAGGGAGAGTGTCCAGTTCACCCTATCCAAGGGACCCTCTGTCTTACCTTTGCCTCCTGCTGAATCTTTCCATTATGTTCCTGACACCATAGAAATGGTGTTATTGGGGAGGAAATTAGACCTGGTAATACTGGGCAGGAAATTAGTATTTCTTCCCTTGCCATAACATTCCTTTTCCTTGTCCAGTGGCCTGGATTCACTTTCACTTAGCCACAAGTCTAATTAAATTAAGCAGATAGCATTGGCTAGTGCAGATCTGTCTCCCTTGCTGGGATTGATCTCTGCCCTGGTGCAACTTCCCAGGCTCATCTGTGGTACTCCTCTAATCAGGAAGTTTTCTCCAGGCTCGTCTGTGCCTCTAAGCTGTAAATCAGAAGTAAACCAAAAGATTTCCCATTTCAGGAAAGGAAGACAACAACGTTTTTTGTCTTTCAATATCTGGCCTCAAACAGAAACCAGCAGGGAACAGTGGCATGCAATGCTGAGTTACACATTGCTCCCTTTGTCCCACCTTGCCAGTATCAGCTGGGAGTGTTCAGCACATTGCAGAGACAACTGGCCAGCTGCTGGATTTTTCTTGCAGCACTACAAAAAAAGTCTTGACATTTCAAACACCAAAATAAAAAAGTATGATTTTTATCATACAGTGTACATTTTTATCTATATTTGTTTCTTGTATGTGTCAAATTTCTGTCATCAGACACAGAGGAACAGCTTAGTGCCTCTGGAAATACTGGTTTTGTTTCTTGCAGAACTGTTTACTTGTTTTCCAAGAGACTAGAACAAATGCATCATTGCAACAATTCAATGAGTACGTTAAGGTTTTTCAGTGCTTCTGTTTGTCTTACACACAGTGAAATGAGGGTCAGTTATACCTTGAGGAATTCTCTATATTGTGTTATATGAAAAGAGGAACTCACGTGCTCATGTCCAGCTATCATTGAACTCAAACTGAAAGGATTGGAAGTGCCAGTGTTTAAATAGAGTCTAGGAACAGGTTTCAAAGTGCAGACTTCCTGACTTTACTAGTAAGGATACTCTCATTCAGGCTAGGAGCTTCTGATATGCTTACTTAAAATTATTTTGGGTTTTAATTGTAAGAGTTGTCAAGTAACTGCAGATTGCAGTCTGGGTTTATACATTCTTGACATTTACAGCTGCAAGGTTTAGGGAAAGGCACTCAGCCTCCACCAGCACAGCTGAGTGATAGTTCAAAGCTAGAGCAGAAATCATCCAGCTGTAGAAGATTAATAATTGCAATGTGCAGAGGCCCCACTTCATCTTTGGGGAGGAGTTCATGAGCACGCCCTTAAATGTGTCCCTAGGATTGCATGGAGGGAAGTGCTGCACTGAATGCTCTCATCTGTTCTCAGGGACACATTGACAAAGACATAAACAATGAAAAAGCTAAAAATATCCATTGCCCCAGTTACAGGAAACACCTGCAGCCAGCAGAGCACTTAAAACTCATTTAAGTCTCATTGAGTTTGGGGAGAGTTAGAAACATTGCCACTGGCTGTTCTTGAGTCAAGGTGTCAAAGACATTACTTTGTTTGTGTTGTGGACATAAAGCAGTGACTTCAGCACCAAGTGCTGCAGCCTGAGCAAACACATGGTATCAGCAATTTACAATCAAAAAGACTCCACATTTTTAAGTTTAAAAAAACACTTCCTATTTAAATGCCATCTGCCTGCACTGCTGTTTATTTAAATTGTCAGTTAATCAATGAAATGTAGTTAAGCTAGGAGCACATCACAGCAAAACAGTGTAATCACGTTCATCTTCATTCTGCTTTAGCTGGACTCATCTCTCCACTCTGCCCCTGACCAGAGGCAAGGCAGAAGTGAAAAACAAGAAGTATCTTTTACCAAAGGGAGTGATGTATCTATGTTGCTTCAGCTCCTCCTTTTGTGCGAGCACAACTTTATGTTCTAAACCACTCACTTCCAGTATCTTTTTTCCTGGGGCAACGAGAGGAAGAGATTGGATTACTCACCTAGAAATTAACAGCACAGCCTAAATCTTGTCTAAATCCTTTATCAAATAGCTCTTCACATTTCCTTTACACCTGGCTCAAGGCAGGAACCAACTGCACCAATGAGCAGCAAAATGCACTCGGGTCTCTGTGGAGGTGACAGCCACCTAATGAAGGCAGTTTGCCTCAGATCAGTTACACCATCTTTGCACTGACCGTAAAATGACATAGTAAGTGCCTCTTAAAGACAGTTACCACATAGTTATTGCTGCTTTCCAAATTAGATTGTCATCACAAGTGTTCAGGAGTGAATGATACAGGTAGGGAACCCGTTAATTCCTTAGCCCTGGCAGGTCGGAGCTCCCAATGCTTATTCATTTTTTGTTAGCAAGAAACATCAGAACATCTCAGCTCCCCACACCACGAGGTAAATTATTCCTGGAGCACTGTACTTGGTAGCCTCAAGTTTAATTACCTTGTAATCTGCAGGTCATGTTCTTACTCTGTGGTTACACTTTTTTTTTCATACCTATTGATATAACCTATAAAAGAATGTGGCATTGGAGTGAATTTCTCTAAATTGGTCCTAGGCACACAGTTCTCCTAGTGTTTGAAAAAATGAGATTCTGCTCTTGGTGAGCATCTGATGGCTAATCCTGTATGCTGTTTTAAGAATGAAATACCTACTCATATTTTAGCAAGGCACAATGCTTTTTAGATAAAGCCAAAATATTAATACCAATGTGAATTTCAGTTTTAAGCACAGATGGCTGCTCCCAGCTCATCTTGGGTAGTATTCCCAGTTGGAGATAATCCAGAACAAATTTATCTCAAAAGATACATGCAGATTATGAGTTTGATTTCTTTATCGGTATCTTTTGTGATGTTTCCTTACATTCAGCATATTCAGCCCTAAATAACAAAAGACACAGGCTGTTTGGTGGATGAGACCTAAAGCACAAGCATAGAAAGGTGGTCAAGTGCTGCATCCTTCTTTGTTCAAAAATAACCTTCTCATCAAAAGTTTTCCAAAGAACAAGAGTCCTATACATGGATTTTGTGCCAAACAGTGTATAAGTATATTCATAGGGGAAAAGTGTCGTTACTGTCCAGAGGCACATTCCGTCACTGTGGACAGCAGCTGAGTTGCAGCCAAAGATCTGTCCCTCTGATTGAAGTGGAATATTTGATGTATAAAGATATCTTTTTTTCATTTTTTCTCCCCAAACTATAGGAAATTACTGTAACTGTCTCTGCTGGCCACTTGTGCATTGTATTTAACCTTATAAATATTTTACAAGTTTTCTTAAATTAAAGCTCACAAAGATATTAACCTTTGCAGCAAAGAATGCATTGAATTCTTCTTTGCTGCATGGTACTTGATTAATGTCAAAGGAACCCATTGTTTTTTGGTTCTAGAGTACGTCAGTGTGTTAGTAAACAGTGTATAATTTCTTACTACATGAGGGAAGAAGCACACAAATATTTTCGTTGCAGGCAGCATCTTTAAACTTTTCTTTATCTTGAAAACACTACTAGGTTTTCCAACTAAATGCTATAAATTTGTGCAAGTATATTTTTAAAAATATTTTTACCATTTATCTGGTTAAGGGAGGAAGGAATATTTGTTCTGCCCTAGAATTTAAATGATGAAATTTTGATTCAGAAGAGAAATTAATTACAAGCAGTTAGTAGTGAAGTTAAGTATCTAACTCATATTATATCTGGTTTATAGAAATATCTAGTTCCTGTGCTGGGGCAAACTCTATAGGAGGCTCTCAACTGTGCATTGCACTTTTTGGTACAAATATTTTTTTGTCTGACAGATGCAAGTTCCTAACAGATTTTAACCCTGAGTTTCCTTTGGCCCTTTGGATTACACGTATCAAATCCAATATGATCTGCTCAGTAACACTTTGAGCAGCAAGTAACTCACAGAATCTGTTTCAGATGAAGCAGGGATTGATATGATGTGATTCGCCTCAAAACTATGAATAGGTTTTTCTTCCTTCCCTCCTCACCCTACTTCCCCACTCCTTTGTGAATCAGCAATAAACACCAGATGCCCTTTGCAACATGAAAAAGGGATGTACTCCCCTAAACAGAATTTCTGAAGACCAGGTAAATTGGATGCTTACAAGCAGTTCTGCTTAAGAAAATAGGTGGCTGTTATTTTTTTTGACTGAGAAGCTTCAATCAAGAGTGGCAATTTGCACACCTGAGGGAATAAATATGATGCAACTACAGCAGAATATGCACAGGTGGAATCTACAATCAAGACTTTCTGGGTAGAAAGACAACAAACATTTTTCCTCTCTTCAGCTGAGGCGGTCTGGCTGCTTTTGATAAAACCAAGCGAAGCTTTCCCACCGTGTGCAAAAAACTCCAGGGTTTCATCTTTTGCAAGAAGAAGTAATAGTTTAATAGGAAAATCTTTTTCTAGACTGATGCAGACTTGTTTCAGGAGCTTGCTAATTGACAAAGCAAGCCTCAAGAGCCATCTAGAGGTTGTTTGGCAAGACTCTTTTTTATTTTTTTAAGACTGTGGCTTTTCCATGTCAGAAACAAACCCCTAGTTCTTTCAGGTTTTGCCCTTATGTGCAGCATGGTGAATCAGGAAGACCTCTAGTTATATCATTAGAACTTAAGCAGTGGAGATGTGGTATCAGAGTAATCATCCCCTTCACCCACAATGCAGTTGTTTTATTAATGAGAAGCTGCATTCCTGTGGTACACAAAAAAAAAGTATTACAGGAGGTGCTACATGAGGCAGAAAGCATTTGGCATGAGGACTGTGCTCTTGTGAGCCCCGACACACTCCAGGCGAAAACAAGGACCCAGTAAGGGGATAAGCAGATTTTGCCAAACTGGGATTTGCTTAATGATGACACTTTTACAGTCCTGATGGTACTGTCTGACCTGTTCTGGCTTCCCCTTAAGTCTGTGTCAAATCAAACCAAAATCAATGCCCTGCTCTGAACAGGTGCCATGGTCTGCAGAAGAATGGGAAGAAAAAGAGGTTTGAGTGGGGTCAGTGAGTTCACTCCCATGGTTTACAGATAGCCAAATTGTGCTAGCCTTCAAACAGATTCTCTTTGGGGGGAATCATGGGAGGCTTGTTTTTGAGGTCCCTGCATGGCTTAGCAATAAAGGAGAGAATGGGGGTTTGCAGACAAGGTGATGGGAACAGTCCTTCAGTTCTAGAAGATGTTTCAGCTTGCAGCTTCAGTCTTTGGTGGACTGTGTTTTTATTCAGATTTCAAGACATCTTCAGATCCAGGGGGTTTTTAGTGTGAGCAGTGGAGATAATTTTCTGTATTGAGTTTAAATCTCTATTTGTCAGAAAAGAACAAGTATGACCTTTCACTAAATCAGACTGAAACCACTTCCTGGCACACTTTATTCTCCAGATAGGAATCCAGTAAAGTTCTTCTTGTATAAGTTGCTTTTATGTTATTACATCTTGTGTTTGTCTAAACAAAGGACTTGGACTTGAAGATCTAAATATACTTCACCAAATTAAAACTTTGCACTGAGATGATAAATACAACTATACCTATTTAAATCCTTCTAAGTAGGAAGCACATTTGTATACAGAAAGAAACACAGCAGGAATGTTATGTATTCACTTTAGGTTAAGACATGTACTTTGGATTTAGAAGAATCTCTTTGATATTTCCTGTGTAATTAATCTGCTGGAGGAAGTACTTGAATGCCAGACTGGAACAACAGAAACACAAAGCGGATGAAGTGCTGATGTAGCACCAGTAAAACTGATCCCACAAAGCTCTCCAGAGCAACACAGACACAGAGATCGCCTGCTCCAGGGAAAGGAGATTCCCACAACTTGGGTTTATTTGGATTTTCCACGTATGTTGAGTTTTTTGGAGAATGAGAATGCAGTGAGCAGCAAGAGAGGTTTAATGTCAGGATATTAAACCCTTCTAAAATGTTTCTAAAGTGATAACCCAGGCAGCTGCCTAATGGGTTCCGAGGGCTGCCCTGGGCAGGCCAGCACAGGCACCTGTGAGGTCTCTGTACAGACCCAGCCCAGGCACAGCTCCACTCCTGCATTATGCATAACCCCAGCACTCCCCAGGTGTGCTGGAGAGGGGAACTTGTGCAGATGCTGCCGGGTAATGGCAGGGGCTCTTTGAATCCTGGGAGAGGCAACGAGAGGTTTTATCAATACCTATTATGAATGAGCTGAAGTGAGATGTTTCCGTAAGGGATTTCTGCCTTCAAGATGCATAAACTGACTCGATCAAAATGCTGAAGGTAGAACGAGACAGCAAAGATAAAGACTTCAGGGGGCTGCTGTTCAGTTTATGCCAGATATCCCAGCCATGACTCTGAGTGTCAATGAGAACAGACAAATAATAGAAGGGTGAAAACTGAAAATCATGGCTCAAGTGTTTCTCCAGCAGAGATGTATTTCTGTACATCTGAATTCAGAACATTGGACATGAAAAATAAGATTTAAGAGTTCTAACCTTTAGAGAAACAACTGCACAAGAAAATGTGTTCTTGTAAAAGATGCCAAAACACAAGTTCCCTATAATGCAATAGCCATGTAATTAACAAAAAGGATCGAGCAAAATATGAGAAACACAAAATGGATAAATAGAACATAGAAAAAAAATACATGTGTATACCCACACACATATATATGCAATATGATTATGTGGACAGCATCTGCTGGTAGCTCAGCTATGCTGCACAATAGACACTGCAATATGTAATCTATCAAACTGGTGAAATCAAAATAACATAAATTATTTTAACAATATATCTTTTATAATCTATGGCCAGGCCTGGCCCATGGAGAAAGGCAGGGCTTTCACTAGGAATGTAGGCTAGGTTGGTATGATATAGACATGGTTAGGTGAATATTTATTAATCTCTGACTTTTGCATACTGATACGGAGCCTAAAACAATACAAACTTCAAGTCAGTACGAACAAGAGCTCAGAAGAGCAGACCATCCAGTTCATCAGTGATCCTGCCTAAAATTGTTCAACGGTCTTTTGTAAAATGCAATTTTAAGCTGTCTTTCCTTAACATGATAAAATACACAGTGGTGATCCTCTGACAGAAGGCACACAGGTAATGCTTCAGACAGTTCTTAGCATTTAGCACCTTTAAATGAAGTTGGAGATTCAAACTCAACATAAAACTTTAATAAACATCACAAATAAAGAATATTTGTCAAAGAAAAAATTGGTTATTTCCTCATTTGCCTACTTACATGGATTTAATAGATACGTGATGTCGCTGTTTTCCCCACGGACGAGTAGAGAAATGACACAGAGTCCAGGCCCAGGGTTACAAGGAAACAAGGCAAAAGCCGCCTTTAATGATTTCTCAGAAGGCCTTTTATGTTAGTTCGCAAAAGTGTATGAAATGGCATAAGGTAATTGGTTTTTGCCATCCACCCCTCAAGGGGATTGGTCAAGTTCTAAGACACCCGTCTCTGGATGTTTTCCTAGTTAGAGCCATAACAATTCTGCAAAACAATCTGCAGCTGCAAGAAGTTTATAAAATGGTAACATTGTTTTGAGTTACTTGCATTGGAAAGACAGAACTTTCACAAAAGTGCTGCAGAGAGCTAAACAAATTCTCTGCTGAAGATTTTTCAGCATCCATAATGTTCTTCACTGAAAATAAAAGAATAATGAGGCAAACCCCCAAGTCTGTAAAACGCTAGGCCTTAATGTCTAAACAATGATGGGGTCTTTACTCCACATCCTCATAGTAACCATGCCTTCAGATAACATCCAACTGCCTCCATTGAGAATAAGCAAGATAAAAAAAAAGACATTAGTAGGTAATAAATTATTGAGCCAGCAAGTAAACACCACACCTTTTAAAAAGCAAGTTTTTGATGCCTTTTGGAGGCTTGAGAAATGAGCTAAGCTAAGTCACCCAGTCTATTATGTCTGATTGCTTCTGACAGTGGGCAACGCTTCACACAAAGAGCATAAAACACCCTTAAACATCAGAGAAAAGCAAGAAAGAAATGCAGATAAGAGATTAAAAGAAACATCTTGGGCTGGATGTTTGCTTCTCTTTAGTAAACTCACATCTGTCTGCAGCATGATCTAGAAGTGATGAGGTCAATGCTTGTATTTCAGAGTAAAATCAGGCTCTTTTCCTCACCCAGGGATCAGTGTTATCATTCTCAAGCAGTCCCACAGAAATGAGATTCCTGCAGAGTAAGGGAGCACTCAATGCATGCAGATTGCAGGTGCATTTATGCCCAATTTCAGAGGTAACCTACTCTCAAAATTACCAACAAATGAGCTGGAGTTTTCCTGTGTGTGACACAACTTTAAGACATTACTTTTTAATGTTTTTGTAACACATTCGCAGTACCACTCACCCCCCCAGAGAATACTGTGGAGTACATAACACCAGCAAAATTTCTGATATATAATCAGAATCTACAGCTTTCAATTCAAAGTATCCTTTAAAATTTGTCATGCTGCCAGCTACACTGAACCACACACTTTACGTGATGGAGACCAGCATGTATATTTGAGAACAGCTATAAGTAAATGTAGAACCACATCCTGCCTGTAGACATTTGCAATATGATTTTACCTTGTTTGCAGGCCCCTGTGTTCACAAATTATAGGCTAAGATGTGATCCAACACCAGAAGAGCACTTCAGAGCTTTGTTACTTTTTTTATTTTCCATCTCTTGAAGAACAGCAGTCTAGCTGTGAGCTCAACAAGATGTTTAAATTTGAGTTCTGTGTAGCTGACAGACCAAGAAAGAAGAGAAAATCCACAAGAATGAAAATTTCAGCATGTGCCAATGTATAAATGAAAAGGTGTCGTGACCCTTTCTCTAGACCATGATCTCTGTAACCCTCTGACTTTGCCACTGTGAAGAGAGGCTCAAACATTCCATCTTTCCCAGCAGCATCTTTGCATGACACCCAGTTATCCTGCTGAAGGATTTCCACCAAATTCAGATGTTTTCATCTGCTGCTTTTCATCTGTGGCAACAGGTTGCACTGCATCAATTGGCTTTTAACAGCTCACAGTCTTGTTTGTCATGAGAGGAGATGCAGCTCAGATGTACTGAGGACAAAATCTGTCCGAAAACGTTTGTCAGGAAATGTCTGTGCTTGGAACAAAAGTATCTGAACCAAGATGGAGGGCCTAGGGTTCTTTATGATTATGGATTTTGTGGGGTGCTGCACCAGATAAGTTAAACTTACATGTCCCAAATCAGTAGTTGTTGTTTTAGTTCCCAGTAGATCCACATGTATTTACTATTCATTTCAAGGAACTGTTTGCAGAATTTAACCTATAATTTCCATACTAGCCTCTAGTGATAGTATTATATGTTCCAGATCACCTGTAGATTCCAACATTTTAACACCCAGATATGAGATGGGATCCTGCAAACTAGGATATTTATGATGGCAAATGGTTGGTTGGCACAGCTGCTGCTCCACGGACTGAGCTTACCAAAGTAGCAACAGTCTTCCCAGCGAAGTTTGCCATTATCCTAAACAATCAAATCACTTCAATTAAATAACTGAAGCTATTTAAGTTATTATGTTAATTAAGTACATTAATGCTTTATACACTGAGCCTAGAAGCAGATAAAGAACTGCATATATTAAATTCACTTAGAAAATGAAAATTTCTTTCAAAATGACTTTGAAAGGAGGGCACAGAGCTACTCACCAGTTTGGTTTGACACACACAAATATTTTCAATTTCACAAAGAAAAAAGATGTTTCCGAAAATTTTGGAATCTTTAGTTCTAGCGTTTTTCTTAAAAATTGAATGCATTTCACTTGCTCTTCTCATGTTTCATTTTGTCATTTCTAGCTGATGCTCCTTCCTTTTCTATTTCCAGATTACATTTTTTCCTGTAAAATTTAATGGTTTGTTTTGATTAAACAGCCTGAAGATAAAAATATACTGCTTTGGGCAAACTGGTTATTTCAGATGAAGCCAAAATTACTTTCCTTTTTTGTTTTTTCTTTTTGAGAAGAACAAAACATCAATAAAAAACCAAACAGTGTCTTCTCAGTCACCCTGTTCTTCAGCTCGGCTGGCACTTCCCAAGGGTACAGGTGAGACGAGAACAAGCAAGGAACTGAGAACTGGACTCCTTGAACTTGGATCTTGCAAGAGGACATTTATGAAATATGATGCAACAGTTCTACCTGTTAAATTTTTCAGATCAGATTGTTGATACTAAAATTGGAATAGGACCAGTTCAGACCAATGATTCTGTGTATTACATGTCCAGCCACCTCTTTACTTCTGCTTTAAAGGTCTTAGAGCAAGAATGTCTGACCTGCAAGTGAGACACTTCACATCAGAAGTGTCTCCCCAGTTCTTCCTCCGATATTCCCTGATATCTTTCCCTGATAGTCCCTGAATTTGCCTTTTCTTATTTTCAGCCTATTGCCCCTTAGGCCCAGCCAGCTGTTCTCTGCCAGTGCCAGAGCATGTATGACAGGCGTAACATAAGATTAAACACATTTTATCTATGGACTGTTCTGGGCTGTGTCTGGGCTCCTTGCCAAACCTCTTGGCACATCCCTGCCTTTTGCAGCATCCAGAATGAATTGATGACTGAGACAACTTATATGATGGAGTAAAGTACCCTTACTGAAAGTGACAACTGTGTTCAGGTCTAAAAACTGGTGAGTTAGTTAAAAATCAATTTTCCCCATCAGCCAGTCAATAAACTAAAGGCAGCTGAGAGGTCATTAGGGCAAAAATGTCTCCCCTGAGTCGTGAGCTGAGATCACAAACAGCCCAGTAACCAAAGCTCTCCACCCTCCCAGTGCTATAGAGCTCACAGTGCAAACACCCCTTTTGTCTATAAAAATGCACTAAACATGGCAACAGTGTCCTGGGATTGCAAGTGAACAATCCTGGAAAGAATTGCACAGAAAAGATTTTTATCCCTTTTTTTACTCTCCTGCATTGCTTCCCACTTTTCTTAAAATACGCTTCACGTGGTGCCTTCTTTTAATGATAATCCTGGTTTTAGCCATGTTGGGTATGACTGATAACATGATAGAAAAAAAGACAAAACCAGAGGAGGAATAAACCCAGACACATTCTGAGCAGAGCACTTTCGGTGGGTGGGGTGCATGTAAAATACAGGATTCTCTGCAAGGAGTTGAATTGAAGGAATTTTAAACCAAGTCTAGCCTTTAACATCATTGCAGTTACGAGAAAGGTACTGACTATCTCTACAGAAAAGCCACAAAGCCACATTTTTCGCTGACATACTATGTTGTTGTGTGTAGAAAATTCGGAACATGGACTGCAGTGTAATTTATTTGCTTATTTCATGTATTTTTACAATACGGAAACTAAATACCAAAGAACATCACGAATCGGGAGCTGGCCGTTCTGACCCACATGGGGGCTTCTAGAGATTTTCTTGGTTGGATTTACTCTGTTCCTTGAGCATCTCATAATCTCAGAATCCCAGAATTTACAGTTTCAGAATAGCTGTAAATTCATGAAAGATCCAGTTAACCTCATTTAGATTAGGGCATAGGTAGGCAAGTTACTTCTATGAGCAAACTTTATCCTTTCATTTTTTCTTCATGTCCTGTTACTGTAGCTAGGGGAGGTGCAATGCACACTTGTCCCAGGTACAAGTAAAGGAACGAATCTTTGTTAGGCACAGGAGTAAAAAGTGAAATCCCTGTGCTCACACAATAACCCCTGAAGGAAGATACTCCTGCTGGAGAGGTCAGTTTCCTTCACTGCTTATAGAATATTTTTTCCTCTTTTGTTTTTGCACACCCACAGAATAATTGAGGGGAAAATGGTCCCATGGGAATTGGTCTTGAACACTGCTAAAAAATTATACCAACTGCACAGCAAACACTCAAGCTGTATGAAGACGAATGGAGGGGAAAAAATGTCTAATATTCCCTGAACGTTTTCTAAGGTTTTTATGGAGAAATTCAAGCGCATGTATCTGCTAAAATATCCATTGTTGTGAGCAGTTTACCTCACAGAGAACTTCAAATGCTCTTTTTATTTTGTGACAGGGCAGAAGCATTCACACCCATCAGTTTTACACACAGAAATAACCAATTGCTGCTTTTCTGACAAAACTCCATCACTGTAAAAATGCTCCATTAAATGTCTGATAATAACATTCTATAGATGTTTTATTGAAAAAACAAGTTTCTCTAAGCCAAACTGCACACAGCATACTGGTAAAAATGGGAAATAAAATGTTCATGTAATGGAAATATGTTCTAACCAGAAAACACTGCTGTAGAAAATATAGAGAAGAGCTCAGCAAATAAGTTTGATCCAGGCTATAAAAATCTAGTCGTAATCAAGAAAAGCCTGGTTCAGGTGGTTGTTTGGAACGATTTCAGGGAGACTGGCACCATGAAAATGACCTTTGGTGCTCCTGCTCCTTGAAAGCTGTGCTCCCTTCTCACTATTTGCTCTGTCAGTAGCTCAGCTCCCAGAGGATCTGCGTCAATATTTTCTGGAAACCATTTTTGTATGACTTTCCTTAACAAAAATTTATCTCCACCTCACCAAAATTCTTCCATTGAAAGTACACTGGAAATATGTTCTCTCTTTGAATTCTAAAAATGTTTTGGTTTTAGAGAAAAAGCTCCACGTTTTTCACAGGGATAAACAAACCTGTTTTCTAGACAGCTATCGCCCATCAGCTGTCTCCTCATCAGGCCTCCCACCCTCCTGGGAACTGAGCTTAGGGAAGACATCAAAGCAGACAGACCCTTCTCTCTAGTTGTAGGAATTGGTTTTGGTATCTTCTCTTACTCTGTTGACAATTTTCAAGCTGCTATTTGAGTTTCTTTCTTCATCAGTCTTCAGTTTTTAGTATGAATTGTCCCTGGTCTTGTAGTTTATATTTCATTCACTTTTCCCGTGGTGGTTGTTACACTGTTTTCTCCTGTGCTGGTCACTGAACCTTGGCTCTTCCCTTATTTCTTACCTATGCCTGCTGTAGTAAATTCCCACACAACCTTTGAATCCTTGAGACAGAAAAACACAGCATCTTTGAGGAGATTGTCTAGGCTGTCACCTTTTGGATTTAGGAATGTGTGCAGCCTGGTGATTTAATCCCTGCTCTTGTCTAAGGTCTGTCAGACCCTTACCTGTCTGACACAATTTTAAGAGAATTCTTAACATTAAGTTACAAAGCTCTGAATTATCTCACCATACAGGGTTTTTCATTATCCCCCTCCAAATCATGTACATGTTTTTTCTTGTTCAGAAAGCCTTTCCTTTTCAATTTATCCCAGGAAAACAGGGCAGATCTTGAGAGAATCAGACTGGGTAGCACTGAGAAGCTAAAGATTAAGTTCCAGAGGACCAAGAGAGGCACAGGGAACTGAACTGGTACTGGTGGCTCTGGAAATCCTGGACTTGGGGTAAAAACTTAGACTCTTTCAAAGGCTGTAGAGATTATTCCTCTGGATATTGCACAGTGCAGCAGACTGGGCTACAGAGCGCTCCAAGATACTGTTTATTCAGTGTATAAAATTTACCTCTGGGGGCCCCAGCTGAAGCACAGACAAAACAATTTTCCCCATAAAGTTTTACAGCTGCTCCAAGGCTCCTCCACTAAAAGCCTCCACACTTGCGCAAAGGAGAAGAAAAGGAAAATGCACATTAGTTTCCAGTTCTGAAGTGAGAGTAATCACATTTCTTTTCTTTCCTTTTATTCAAGCCTAATGCTCTTTAGAATAGAGACCATGGTGCCAGGGAGGTCCCTCATGATGTGCACATGGGATTGCTAAGAAAAGTTGGTTTAGAGTCATATGTAGAACGAGAGAACAAAGCCCTTCAACACAATCACCTCTATACACACCTTTGAATTTGTTCTGGCTATGGAGGGAATTGGCTCTGTCATGCTCAGGAGAATGGGATGGCCCAAGAACACGACTGTGGAGGTGCATCAGTTTGCCTGGTCTTTGTCAGCCAGAAAGATGATATTAACCCCTGGTTTTCCCTGTGGAGACCACACTGGCATGTCCACTCCCCTGCTGTGCCCCACATTCAGCATGCACATTATAGCTCGTAAACCCACATTCAGGTCAGGGGTGTTTGCAGGGGCTTTATTCAAGCGGCTGCTCTAGGAAATAAAAGTAGATCTGTAAAATCACAGTGTATAATATATTAGAAATGGAATACAGTCCTAAGGGGGATCTTCATTGAGAGCAGTGGGATGATTCAGGGGAAAATGATGAATGGCTACTGCCCTTTTCTCCTTCCAAATAAACATTTCGTCCCTCTCCACTGGAGCTGGGCAGCAGATGCAAAATTACAGCACAGAAAAAGAGCATAATTTGGCCATAAAAATGTTGCAATAAGTTGTTATATAACTGAAATGCCACCGCCTTTAGTGCATCCACCCACTCATTTTACAACCAGTTAATATTTTTCTGAACTTACATGTCGTATTCTATCCTGCCTCCTCTGCAATCTTTTTGCCTGTTTTTCTGCCAAAGCCACAAGAATAAAGCTGTCAACATTGCGACTAAGCCATCTTTCTTGTCTGGCAAATTGTCTAGTGGAGACTATAACCTCCTGGCTGCTCCACTGTATAATGTAAGTATCCTGTCTTAACAAAACAGAATTTAAATATTCTTTAGATACAAGATATCTGCAGGCTTCTGTGCAGAAACAAGTTAAATATATTTCCCTGACATTTTTCACTTTTCTCCAGTGGGAATGACACAGACATTCATATTAAGCTGAACACGTATTGACATGCTTAGAGAGATGTTATATGGCTTTTCAACTGAAATATCTTCAGGTATTTGAACTACAATAATAAATATGGCCACTCCTGAGGGAAGGAAGAAGCAGCAAGAAAATTCCCCAGAAGAGTGTGATTAAGAACTGAAGTGAGCCACTAGCATACAGTAGTTATGCTTTGAATATGATTGGGATTTATGATTTCAATTAATGCTGGAGAACAATTTTAGAAAGTTATTAGCAAGCTCCTGGCTGAATAGAACACAGTTCATTTGTGCATTCCTCCAGATTAACTTTATCATTGTGTTGTTTACAAACACAAGGCTGGATCCTCTGAGATGTGTTTTAGGGAGGCACAGATGACAGCTGCAGAGGAGCCACGTGGACCAAAAACGTGGCCTCATCTATGGGATAGTTTTTAGTGTATTGGAGGAGCTGTAATTTTACATTTGCGAGATCAAAAGAGAGAAACTCATAAGAGAAGAAAGACCTATCTCCTTTTCTCTGCTTTTCCATTTTGTGTCCAAGAAAGGCTCCAGGCTGTCTGTTCATCTGATGTATATTTGCTGGATGTACATCACCAAGGAGCTGGGCCCTCCTGAGGTTCACTTACAATTTACAAACTAACTAAGGCCTGACATGACTGTCTGTGCGGGCTTATGCATAGATCTATATATGTTTATATCTCAGTATTTATATATTGATAAATATAAACATGTCTCAGCTTGCCTTTATTTTCTATAGAAACAGCTCTCCTCATCTGCCTTCTAATTTCAGAATTTCAATGTCATCTGTATTTGTTAAGACCCTGTCACCTCAGGCAGGGTCTGCTCGTGGGGATCTCCGTGCTCTGTGCACCCAGAGAGAGCCCGAGAGCTGCGGTCTGAGTCCTAAACATGTCTTGGCTCACTGAGCTGAATAAAGCTATTCACAAAGGCAAAAAAAATCAGGTGTAAGCAGCTGAACACTTGGAGATCAATGAAGCATTTGGAAGGGAAAGCAGCAGAGTTTTTTCAAGGCAGTCCTGCCCTGGAGAAGTGGGGAGGGGCACAAATACCCTCAGGTTGCTGTTGCCTCTGGCAGCAATGACAGCAAGCACCAGAACCTTGTCCTCCTTTACCTTGGTCGCTCACTCTCCCCTGTTTCAGTTAAACCTCTTCTACAAAAAGTAGTAAAGGCCCCTTACTCACTTCTGTCAGGTACTAAGGAATATTTATTCGTGACTCATTATGTAGCTAGGTCAGCGTAAATACTTTGGTTTCTAAGGATGGCAAAGATCATTCTTTCTCCAAAGAAGTACCAAAATCTCCCTTTAGACTAGGTCTTACATAAATTCTCTCTCTCTGGGTTTGTGTGGTTGAAGAACAAATGCAAGGGACAGCAGAATTACATCTCCTTGTTTTCCTGTTGCCAACACTGCAGTATTTCATACAGAGCAGTTTATGTGAGAAGCATTTTCCCTTTCATTTCCAAGAGCAGCATTTCAAAGCCTTGTGCCAGGCTTGAACCAACACTGTGGCTGCCAGCATGACTCACATACTTTGGCAGAACAATATCTGCCAGTGACTAGAAGAGAAAATCTCACTGATGCTTCAGGCACAACTCTGTGACAACGACAGAGTAATTAACTTCTGAAGCCGACCATTTCAATCCGTGCATAACAAGAGTAGGAGAAACCTTCCACCTGCATATCTGGTGTGTCCCTGAACCAAGATAAGTGAATGTTTTAAATTTTGTGTATTAAGATTAAACTACACAGCTGAGCCAATGGAAAAGAGATTCTGCTTTACAGTAATGTGTTACTTGTGATTCCTGTCAAGACTGTGGGAGGTAAAATCTCTGAAAAATAATCACTTCCTTAGAAATTTTGACACTGTGAGAAGCACTGTAGCAGAGAACCTACCCTTTGAAGTATTGCTTTCAGTGGGCTTCACATGTGTCTAGACTACCTTTCAGCAAGGCTCCTGGACACAGGCTTCACAATTTTGGGAGCTCCACTGAGGCTGTGAGCATGGAGCAAGCAGGAAGAGGCCAAAGGCAGCTCTGTTTCCTTCAGATCACAGGAGTCTCTGTGCCAGCTGCCTTCCACCCAGAGCAATGAGACCCGAGATGAAGGGTTTGGAGTAAGTTTGGAAATTTTCTGAAGCATTTCAGGGGTGTCTTTTCTCTGGTTTTACCTGATAGAGCCACTGGAAATAGAAATGAAAATGAAAACCACAGCTTGTGAGTGCTCTTAAAGCTGATGTTAGTCCTCCATAGCCTCAAGCACGTTCTTACTATTACTCTGTATTATGCTTTACAGTTTCAGAAAATTGTGAGTAAAATGTTTCTTGGCTTGTTTATTTTTCCATATGTCAAAGGCAAAGCTTTCCCCTTCGCTTCCACTGAATCTAAAACTGACAAGGCTGCTCTTCTTTAACAACTCATATAGCACCTTATTCTGCCAAGACATCTTTGTTTGTGCACCAGACACATCAAATGCAGTTAGTGCAGGACTGGGAATACTGTTTATTAGTTAACCACAGCTGCAGAACTAGCAGACGGAGCAGAGCACATTTTTGTTGAAGATCACAAAAGTAATGACTACTGTTCTTTTCTTTTTAATTTTTAATCTGTCATTGCTTCACGATGGAGTTGCAGATTTTGTTAGAGACTTCATAGACTGGTACAGAAACCACAGTATCCGTTACATTTAATTACTCCCCCATTTGTTTAAACAGTGAGTGATTTTATTAAATTGAATTATTTTCCTCTGCAGCTTACATGAGAAAGGGGCATTGTAATTACAATCAGGTTGGCATTTTGAAGTTATAACATTTGTAAGCTACAGGAAAATTTTCCAAAGCCCTGTAGAAATTACATGCATATTTAAATGCCAACAAAATTTGCTCACATACCACCTTTAAAAATCTCTTTCTCTGTTCTGTGAGCTGAAACTGAGATCCCAGCTGAGTGGTAACAAATCAAAAATGACCGAGTGGCCAGCAAAACCTGTGTCCTCTGAGAGCCCCCAGAGCAAAGACAATGATGCAGTGCCAAGGAGGCAGCAGCAAGACTGGGGCTGCTCACTGTTGCTTAGAACAATTCCCTCTGGCTTAACTAAAAGCAACAAACAAAACAATAAACAAGAAGTAAGAATTTTTAGTCTTTTCATTTCTAGCATCCTGTCCAACGAAGCAAGTGTGCCACCACCGGTCTTAATCACCAGGATTTCAGGTCATACCAGTTCCCTTATTCCGATGAAGTTCCCCTTCCGTTTACAGCCTTTGCACTGTATGCTCCACACCTCCAGCTTTCATACCCACACCTAAAACTTCACAGAATCCAGATGTCTGTCCCAAGGACCTGGTATCAGTCTACAGCTTCCTCACAAGGGGAAGTGGAGGGTCAGGGACTCAGGGACAACAGAACCCAAGGGAATGGCATGAAGCTGTGTCTGGGCAGGTTTAGGCTGGATATTAGGAAAAGCTTTTTCACCCAGAGGGTGGTGGAGCACTGAACAGGCTCCCCAGAGAAGTGGTCGTGGCCGATCAAACCTATAGCTACATCCTACAATGCACATGGAGCATTAAGCTTATACTCACGGTCTACATGAAGAAATGAGTTTTTTCAGGGCTCTTGCCACAAAACACACCAGCAAAAATGTTAATTCCATTAAAGATGGAAGATTACCTTTTCTGCAAATGAAAAGTGGGTATGACCAAAAGGAGAAACTGTGTGATCTGATTTTTCACTGAGGCTAGCAGAAAAGTGGGGTGAATAAGAAGCAGCTTTTTTCTGATGATATGTCAAAAGAGCTTGAGGTGGGAGGACAGAGAAATGAAGGCTGGGTTTGGCAGTACAGTCGTGTGTTACTCAATACAGTGGACTAGAAAACAGATTTTATTACAGCTCTGCTGTTGCCCAGCTGCTTGCATTTGGTCAAGACCCCAGGGGCTCCTCGTGCCTGTGCTCTGCTCTCCTGTCTGCTTGGCCTTTTGGAGAGGAGCCTGCAGGCTGTGAGTCTTTGTATGTCATCCACCTCCACGGAACACTGGCCTTGGCAGAAGGGCCTAAAAACTACCAAACCCCCCCCAAAACTCACACCCAACTATGAACGAGTTCTGATGATGGCATTAACATATTCCCAAGATGCACATTTAGAGAAGATAACCAGCAGAACTGCTCTGACAATGGCATGCAGAGAGGATTTATGGCATGTGCCATGATTTCATGACCAAGTCTGTCAGTGCTTCAAAGAGCAAATCATTTCAGTGTTTTAAGTCCTCAACCAGACAAAGATGTTGAGAAATAAATGCCAAATGACAGTAGCCATTGTAGCTACAGCCAGGGTTGAGTGTCTGTCTAGAGCTAAGGCTTTATAAAACTTGAAGGAAATGAGCCATGGCAAGCAGAACCATTACAACGATGATAAAATTCTTCATTGCCAGTTTGTCACTCAGCCACTGGCCAAGAACCACCAAGATCAGTGGTGGGAGCCATCTCTGTGGGCAACTTTTATTACACTGAGATCTATTGCACTGGTCAGGGAAAACGAAGATGCTGTAACTCTCTCTCCCCCAGAATTATCCCAAAGTGTCCCTTACAGCTCACAGCAAGCCTGCAAATGTGTTCCTGCACCAACTAAACGTCCCTCCAATACAAGAGAAACCTTTACTCTCCATTTAAAGCAGCTTTAGCCAGAACCAAATATAGGCCTTTGTCCTCAATAAGAAGATAATGTATAGTGCAGGTTCCTTCCATGAGCAGCATTTTTCAATCTGAGTGTGTTTCTCTGCTTGAAGTTACTGGATACCTTGAAGAAAAATGGGAGAGGTTTCCCAGATTCAGAATTACTAGGAGCTGCTAGGATTGACACTGTGAAACCAAGGCTCTGAATACACAGAATCAGACTCTGCCAGCAAACTGCTGCTCTATACTGTCCTCGGGATGCTCAAACCCAGCCCAGTCACTTAACCAGAGGTTAAGTTAACCAGAGGTTGCTTTGCTGTGAAAAATAACCTGCCTGCACCTCTGGCCCAGAGTGCATGGCTTATATCCAATAATAATGTGTTATTGATGTGAAGATTCACACCAATGATAGTCATTAAAAAATGAGGATCTTTTATCACTTGATGGATTCGAAGGAAGAATGAATCCTCCAATCTCTCTCTGCCAGGCTTTCCCCCTCACCACGCTCTCTGACATGCATATTGCAGCTGAGCCACGTGAGGCATGAAGCACCACAGCTGCCAAAAGAATGTTAATTCCACAAACCACCTGAGGTAGCCCCACTTTAGAAGTGGGGGAAATGCTGAGGATGAAACCCTGCCACAGTGTTCCAAATACAGATTTAGAGGTTTAGCCAGGTAGTTTTTACATCAAAAAAACTTTCCTGAGTAGCAGCTGGACAATCCCTTTGCTCTGCAGAACCTGGTGATTAAAAACTCGGTAGAAGGTTGAATCCATTCATCTCTCTAAGATTATTTCTACTTGCAGAAACATGAAGTTCTCTTAAACATAAAAAAAGGAGAAGAAAACAGCATTGCGGTCAAAAAGTTCTTTGAAGACTCATGGAATTCAGACACAGTGAATTCCTTCTGTTTCTCCTCCTCGTGACAACATTTGTCACAGATGCACTCAGCCTACATCTTTGTGGATACTAATCTCTGTAGTGTGAATTTGGTTTGCATTCTAGCAACGTATCCTCAGCAGATATGTCCAACCTTGACTAAACCAAAGGAATCCAACAAATCAGTGGATCTACATCCAACTGATGAGAAATGCTACATTTTCCTTCCCGCAGACTGCATGCAATTGCCACCCACTTTCTAACCTTTCCTGTTTTGAATCAAAAAGACAACACAGTAGCCAGAGAATCGAATTACAAAACAGTGAAATAAGTCAGAAAACTGCAAGGCATCAGTCAGAACAGAACATTGTCTCTGACACAGGAGATTTTTGATGCCTCATTTTCATGACAAAAAGTGTGCAATCCTAATGCCATCCAGTGTTTTCACAATGCCCTGGTGAACTGCATAAATAGAATAATGAGTGCTGGGCACTTCACCTGTTCTCAGACTGGACTGCACTCTAGTAACACAACCAAAAGGGCTATAGCAATTTTTTCAGAAATAAATTGTTCTCTCTGAAACAAGCACATATGCAGCAGAGAAGGACAAATCCCTTCCATGTAGAAATCTGTAAACAATAAAACCAAATCAGTCAGTTTAAAATTATTTGTGTTTTACTTCTGTGTCTAATAGGATCTCAAGTGTTTGTACAAACTGGGTTTATCAGTTTAAAGCATCTTTAACTCAGGAATTCTAGAAATCAATCAAAATCTAACTCAGTCTCTAGGGCAGATAAATCTTAGAGGGCGTTTACAGAACTCTGTGCTCTTGAAATAAAAATCATCTTGTATATCCACATGCCAAAATGGGCTACCATGTATCTAGAGTTAATGAGGTCTTAGTAGACAAGTTGGCATAGGAATTTTCCAATTAAGATATTTGTGTCTTTATCTGATATAGATAAATAGACATCAGATATTTATATCAGGTATAGTTACAGAGAAATACATACTAGAATTTATTAAATGATCCCACTAAAAGTTTTATAACTACACACTGTTATGTACATGCCATGCACAGCCTGAACATAAGATATCATCAACACATACTCTAAAAGTGTCATTTTAAATTTGAAAATAATTACTGGCACTACACTTTATGTGATTTTAAATAATTTAGGACATCAGCTAAAACTTCAGTGCTCTCTTAAAAGTTATAGCTCCAGTAATTTCCAATTCATAAAAAAAAACAGCTGAAGGCTTTATTATGCTTTGGGCTCCCAAATACGTAGAATTTCTCCTTGTAGGAGGACTTGAAGGGTCTGGGATGAATAAGAGACATGTTTGATTTATCAACTTACACAATTATTTGTAAAATGGAGTTGGTTACACTGATTGCAGACATGTCGGGCAGATTATTATTGTCAGAGGCATCCTCAGGCCTCCAGGTTAAGAAGGGCAAATGTATTTCTGAATTTCCAAATGTATTTCTTAGCACTTCTGCATGCTTCTGGCTACTTGGAATTGCTGTCAGAGATGGGAATCCTTGAAGGAGCAGTGTGGTCTTCCACAGAGCCCAAATCAATGGCTCTGGGAAGGGAACCTCTGATCCTCTCAGAGGATCAGTGGCAGATGCTTGGCTAATTTGCTCCTGAAAACCTCACACAGCAGTTTCTCATCTCCCCAAAGCTGGTTTTGCTCTGTTTTGTTTTCCCCATACTCCTGATTTGCAGGCTACCCTGGGATTCACCACAAGGATGTGCAGAACTGAGTAGAACAACTGCCAAAAAAGCAACACCGTTCACCTGCTTGGGGGATGCTGCCTCTTCCCCGCTGCTGGTACCTGCCAAGGTTACACTGAGTACAGACAGCCCGGGAGATGGGAATAGAGAACAGCATCCAAAACCTTCCACAAAAGACTTAATTTTAAAGCCGTTTACCGAGTCTTTCATGATAGGCATTTCCAGAAGGTCAGAACTCTTCCCAGTGACTCAACCTGGGAACCCCGAAACACAGCTCCTCCGAATGACACATACCCCTGGAGAGTGTCAGCCAGGGAGTGCATAATATGTGCTCAAGGAAGTCAGTGTTCATTGAGGCAATTAAATATCACGCTTTATATTGCTGTCACTTGTAATTTAGTTATACTGGAAAGGAAGAATGGGTTGTCCATGCAATTGCTATCATAAACATCACCGAGTCTGTGTGGAGAGATTCACAAAAAAACACTAAGCTGCCATTATCTCAGTGGCAGGTTTGTCCTCTCACAGAGCGGTAAGTAATAACTCTTTCACATTTGCAAAAGAAAGCAATATTTGCACTGCAAGGATGTGTCCTGTTAGTTTGAAAATAATGTCAATAAGGTGCTCTCCTTAGAAACATCTCCACCATCCAATTGTTTCCCAATCACAATTCATTTACTCAAGGACTGCACTCTGCTAGAGAGGAGGAATGATCCTGCTCTCATAATTACTACTCCTATGTGCAAACATTGACAGCACAGAGGCAATTCTGGCTGATTTAGCCAAGTGAAAGGTTAATGCTCGGGAGCTGCCGCCAGAATATTTCTTCCAGCAGGAAGACATTCAGTGTGCAATAAAACCTTCTCCCCAGCTACTGTTAAGCCCTTGTGCCAGGGCTTTGCTAAACATGGCTTCAGAGAGAAAGCAAGTGCTGACACACAGGGACAGGAGCCTGCCTGGATCATCCATACCTGACACTGCACAACAAAAAACCCCATGAACTTGCACAGTGAAAATCTTCAACAGTTCTGATTCCCCTTTTTGTGCTGAAATGTACCTCCCCGGCACTCCACCAAGAGGGATTTAAGATAAAAATAATTACATTTTATCCACTCCAAGAGGAATTTCAGCCAGAGACAAGACATTTTATCAATTATTGGTTTGGGTTTTTTTTATCTGTGACCTCAAATACATCACTCTCACAGTAACAAGGCAGTTACTGCACACTAGTTTACACTTTTCGGGATGCTCCATCGAAGGAAAAGCACTCAAGGGAGTCAAGTTACAAATTTCTTGGTAGACAGTTATTGATCTTTCTCAACTTTTAAGGTCATCATTGGAAGATGCAGGGTATTTATCATGTCTGAAACATACTAGAGAAAAAGACTAAATTGAGTCATTTTTAAAAAAAATAAAGTAACCAGGTTCTTGTGCTGTCCCAGACTAGCAATAAATTGAATCAACAGCTATGTAGACAGACAGATTATACATCACACACACACTGGCAGCACTCCCTTATCACCTGGTGCAGGCACAGAGTTACTCACATTCACACTGGATCTACATTCACACGAGACCCACACCGAATTTCAGATGCTGCCTTCTTAGGATGCTACAGACAATCCTGACCTTGGGGAGGTGAAGGATCCATTGGGATTTCATTCTAATCAACATTTTTTCGGGCAACAGGAGATCTATGGTGCCCCACACGTGATGGTTTGGAGCGGACTGATCTTTAGAGAACAATATCCAGTCCTCTAAAAACCCCTTGTATTGTGTCTCACACTGAGAAGCCAAAAATGGATAGAGCTTAGCACTCCTTATTCCCAGGCTGCATCTTGAAAGACAGAGGCTAAATCACATATTGCCTTGGGAAGTTAATTCAGGCTGTTGTAAACCAAAATAAACAAGGGTAGAGGTCTAATATTTTGCTATGTTTATTGAAATTCTCAACATCTTTTCAAGGAGGTGACTCTCTCCTTTGATAAAAGGCAACTTTAATTGCAATAGGTGTTAGGTGGCTGTCTGGTGTATCAATTGCTCCATCTTTCTCCAGTGAGATAAAGTGAAGGGAATTGAAGCTGCTAATGATCATGCACATGAATACATTAGGAAATAACTGTTAGCCCTCATGTACACATGCTGCAGCACAGCTGTGAGCAAAATGAGCATTATTTTATTTTATTTTTAACAGTAGCCCTATTTACTCTGTCATCAGGCCATTTTTTTATCATTCTTCTGTAGCCACTGATAATTACCCAATATATTTTGTAAACTGCAAGTATGTTTTTGGAGCAGAAATAGCACTTAGACACAGATTGACTCCAATTGGCTTTGCTGGCTGCTCCACAGAGGAAAGGCCATCATATGACTTTTAATCTCCTATGAAACAAAATGATTAAACTGTCAATATCAGGATGAGCCACCATGACGGCCGCCCTGATGGAATGGTGCCTCTGAACTGCTCCTAATAATATGTATGCAAGGAATAGATTTTTCTTTATAATGCATGTAATTAGAGTACAGGACAAAATGTTCTGTTCAAATTCATGACATGCACAACTAATAGAGAAGGAGAGAATGAGGCCCTTGGCTATTTATTTGCATGAAAAGGCTCTAATATAGGATATACTTTAGAGAAATTAGTTTTTAATCTAGGTGACTAGATGAGATTTTAACCCTGAACTGGTTTTAAGCTGACCTGGGAGAATTTATGCAGACATGAATGTGATGCCCTGGAAGCCAGACAGGTGTCACTTTTTCATTAATTTTTGAATATCTTGTGTAGTCAAGGGGAGCAGAAAATCAGTCCTTTTAGAGGCTCACCTTATGCGAATTTGCTCTGGTGAGACTGAATCAAAAAAAGCAGATAGAAATTTTGGCAGGAATGTATTCTTTGTAAATTTGGGTGGTTAGAGGAGTCAGATACATTGATTCAGCAGTAATTCCCCCTGCTTGACCCGTATAAAAGCAAAACCTACAGCTGTAGCTTTCTATGAATACGTTAAGTAGGGCAAGTAACTCTCCCAGCACAAGTCTATTGCAGACACTATTGCTCTGCAATTTTAACGTAACTGATCCGACAAGTCCTTGAAGGAGCGTTTCAGAACACAACTGCTGCTTAAACAGCACTGCTCATTTAACGGCTGATACAGGAAATGTGTGGCAACTGAAGATCTTGTATCAGGTCAGGGCACACACCTCTCATCCCCTGGGAACAAGGACTCTGAGCATGTCTGAAAAGGACCTGCAGTTCCACCACCTCAGTCCTTGATGAATCACTGTTAACAGCATGAATAGGGACAACAATAATTTCTACTGTGTCAGACCATTAAGCTATTGCTCATTCTGCATCTTATTAGCAATGCTTAGCTTGAGTCACATCTTGCAAGGTATTTTTATATAAAAGCAATCTTTTGAATAATCAGCAGGGACTTGGGAGGCATCCCAGTCATTGCTGGCGGTGTTTGAGGTGCTGGGTAACCCTGGACATGCACCAGGGCTCGTTTTTTGCTTACCTGCTCCTTTTCTCCCAGCACTGCATACAAGCTCCAGCAGAGACCCAAGCCCCACCAGTTCCAGACATTCAGCATCTCCTCAGCATCCCACCTTTGGGAGTTCATAGCACAGTGCTGGCCACCCCTGGAATAGCAGTCAAACATTTCAGACAGGGAAGGAACAACCTAATGAGCACAGAAGCCTCACAGTGGTGAAGGACACGGAGACATAAATTATTTCTGTAAAAATCACCACATTAATTAGGGAGAATACATAATTTCTTTACGGTTTTAGGCTTTGAGGAGGGCAGAGAAGAAAGAACCTTTGATGACTGGGGAAAGGCAAGGGCAAAGCATCTTCTAGTGGCTTGATGAATGAACGGGTCAGAGCAGCAGAGGGAAAGTCAGGGTTTCTGTGCTAGCTGATGAAAAGGATGTTTCTGTGAGCAACTGCAAAGGTTGGAGCAGGCCAGAGCCATTCTGGACTTTGCCTAAGGCTTGGGCAGTTTCAAAGACGATCTACCCACAAATTTCTGTGCTAATTGCTAGATCTACTTTTTGGGAGGAAGCCCAGCTTCCAGGCTGCCGTTACTAAAAAGTAATAAAATTTTTTCCAATATTTGTCTCTTACTGAAAACTCTTCCAAGTCAAGTTCTTCTGGAGGCTCATGTAAACAAATGTTTTCACAAATGATTGTGAAAATATGTCCAGAAAATTGTGTAAATTCTCATTTACTTTCCCAGCTTTATCTTCCAGCATTGCCAAGAGCTTTTGTGAACATACATATTTTTTATCTTGGAAAATAAAAGCTAATAAAGATAATAGATAATTAGAGAAGATAATGCAATGATTACATCACATCAGACGAGGAAGATGAGTTCTGAAAGCATTTTTTTCCTTCTTGTGGAATTGAGTCATGGCTTAAATAAGAAAATAAACCCATATAAAGAACCTCAAAAATGTCCATAAAAGAAAGATGAAGACTCTTCCCCTCATATTTTAGTCTGAGCACGTTTGAAGAGAGGGAATAAAACCAAAGTGTGGAAGATTGAAACTATGTGAATTCAGAGGACAAAAAATTGGTAAAATAAAGGGAAAAAAGGAAAATACCTATAATATACGTTATTCAGGAATTGTGAGACCTATGACTGTCCAGAGCAACGGTGACTTATTTCAGTTGGACCATGGAGTCTCCTCCAGCAACATCAAGCTCTTCAGGCTGCCTCTCTGGAGTTCAGATTTTATAACAAGCAACCCTTCAAAACTCAGTACAGCTGAGCAGTTCTATCACCTGGGGAAACTCAGAGCTGGCATGAGAAAAGGGGCCTTGTTGCAAGGTCCTTTGTATCTTTGACAATACCATTGACAGAGGTATTTGGAGGCTGCATGTTCCCAACTCAGTGCTTACCCTCTATTAGTCTGGAGAAGAAATATAAAAAAATCCAACAAAGTTATCTGTGAGCAAATCCAGATTGTGCAGAAGCTGATGGGCATTTCCCTCTGACCACATATGCTGCCCTAGCCTGAGAATAGTGGCATCCTGAATGGAGAAAAAATACCTCCTGATTGCTGTGAAGCCCAGAAGCAGCAGATCTGTAGGCAGCTTGAGGGCTTTCCTGAGTGCTGAGCACATCTGCATAGCACCTGGCACATCTGGGTGATTTCCTGCAGCAATCATGCTCGTGCCACTTGACACAGTTGGATTTTTGTTTTGTGTTTCTGTTCTATAATTCTGTGATCTTGGCTGTTGAAAATGGGAAATGCAGACAGAAATGTTTTTTGGAGAATGGTAATGAGGGGCCATAAATGCTTTGCTAATACAGTTCATACATTCCTTGTATCCCCAGCTTTCTTCATGGGTTAATTACTATTCAGGCTCATGTTTTTCGTTTCTGAGCAGTTGGGAAACTTGTTGGAAGGTATATGCTGAAGCTACACTGTCTCATTATGCTACTTGCTTCCTCAGTCGGAAAAATCATCTCTGACAAGCCACTTTCCTGGGTGCAGAGCTCAAAAGACGCCAAGAGGCTTGGGACTCGATGAAAGGTATTTGATGTCAATAGCATTTGACATATGCGGGTTTGATATGTTCCTGGCTTCTAAGTGATGCCAAAAATGCAGCTTACGAGAATAATATAAAGGCAGAGGACAGAGATCTAACCTCCTTCAGATAACTGCTCTGAGTTGTTGCAAGGTGACCTTCAGCCCCACACACACAGCTTGTTGGTGAGAGTGCAAAAACATTTATCTCTCCCAGTTTTCCACGGGCACACAAGAAGCACCTGGTGCTGCTAAGAAAACATTGCTGCCCCTGTGTCTGCTGTGCAGGTGGGTGAGATGGTGGCCTTCACCCAAGCACAAAGGGAGCTGTCCTCTGGCTTCCCAGACAGTTACTGCCTGGGCTGCTTCCTAGTCCCTTTGGTAAGACCAAAGTTTTGGTTTTTAAGGAAAGAGACCTGCAGCATGAAACCTTCCAAAGGTATAAATCCACCTCTCCTGTCAGCCTTCTCCTTCTCTCAGACAGGCATCTGGGATCTGGGCACTGACAAACAGGTGCTGATGGCCAGCATAGATCCTTTTTCCTCAAACATACAAGGAAGAAGGCTGTGAGGGGTGGATCCTGCAGAGCTTGGCCTGCCCCTCACACCCTGCAGAGCCCAGCTCCTGACTGCATTCCCTTTCAAAGGTATGATTTCCCCCAGCTGAGTCCTGAATTGTATCACTATCTGATTATAATTAAATGTGAGGTGAGACAGGGCATTAATAACATGAAAGCACTCAGTGCCTGTGTTCTGAGCTGGAGGCTCCCCTGTCAGAGACGGACACACATCACCATCAAGGGCTCCATTTCCCACCACCAGGGCAGTCACTGCCTGTCCCCAAGGCTGAGGAAACCCTCTGCTCACGGCATGGAAGCGGCAACTGGATTTACCTAATTCCATAATGTTATTTGTGTGTTCAGGGGACATATCCTCTCTGCCTGCCCTGTGTCAGCACCACTGTCCCAAACACTTAAGGCAGAGCTGACAACCCACATGATCTCAAAACCATCGCCATGTCTCCAGGTGGGAAGGAAGGATCCCCAGCTCTCTCCTGCTTGAATGACTCCATGCGCCTGGACAGCCAGCAGGGCCTCGGTCCCTGTTGCCACTGTAGGGCTGGCTGCCACCTCAGCACCTCACCCTGCTCCAAGTAGAGCCCTCCAGAGTGCTTGAACAACCATGCCGACAGCTCTGCAGCTGGGAGAGCAGCCTCAGGAATGTCCTGAGGAATGGGACATTGGCTATTTCACCCTCCCAGTCACACATGGCTGAATTTGCCCTGCTGAGTCCTCAGTTGCCTCCTCTCACAGTCCCTCCTGCTGTATGCCCAGGTCAGGCTCAGTCCCATGCTTGGCAGGAGAGGACAGTGCCCAACAACCCCCCTAGACCCTTCTGTGGCAGGAAAAGTGATCTCAGCCCTTAGGATGAGGCTGGGGGAGGCCAAGGACCCTCAGTTTGCACTGCCCACCCTGACCCAGCTGAGTGAACCTGTCACAGACTGGGGGATCACGCAGAATCTTCCTGTCTGAACATTTGGACATTTCCACAAAATTTTGCTCCAAGGTAAAAAACAGCTTTTCACACTATGCTCCCCAATGTAGAAATCAACAGGAAAAACAAGCTTCTCTTTTACTGATTCATTTTCCTTGGTGTCAAAGCAGCACAGAGCCACAAGTCAGGAATATTAATGATGTTCTGTCCAGGCTGGGCAGCACCAATGGCCCCAGAGCTCCTTATCAGCACCAGGAGGGAAGAGAGAGTGAGTCTGTGCCTGCCTCTGCTCACTGAGCATTTCCATAGGTGTATTCCTTCTTTCAAGACTCCAAGAGTGACCTCACCTCTCCCCAAATGTCATCAGCTGCAGTTTGTTTTCAGCAAATTGCTTTGCTGTTTAATGAGGACAATTTCCATGCTTGCTTAGATTTTGCTTCTCTTACTGTTGGGGCCAAAATTAATCCACCCTTCCTTTGGGAAGACTACCTTCTGTATCTCCTGTGGGAAGAATACTTTCTGTCCTCCAGCTGTCCCTGTTCAGGTAGAGCTGCCTGCTGAAAGCCCTCACCCTTGTAAGATGCAATTGCTCCCAGAAAAGACACAGAGAGCTTAAAGATGTTTTCGAAGACTTGTTCACTTAAGAACTTTGGAAAACTGGTGCCCTAAATCTCATAGCTGGAACTCGTGGATAGAGTCTGGATGTGGCTGGGATGGACCCACAGCTGCTTTTTAAAGCAAAGTGTAAATACCAGAGCACACTTCAGAATCAAGCCCTGTACATGCCAGAAGTGGTACTGCATTCCACAGTTATTTTGCTAAAATCTCCAGGACAGAAAATTGCTATTTTCCACTATAAAATTCAAAATTCTAGCCTGTTTTTGCAAGGTGCAATTCCCAGCCATTCAAATTCATGCCTTTTACCCATCACTGCAGTATTTTACTGAGAGCTTGTATACTTGTAAATGCTATATATCATCCAACTGTTCAGATTTGGTTTGGGCTAGAAATTACATGTGCAGATAATAAGACATAATCCTGGTTTGAAAGACACAGACAGATAAATGGTAGGGTACAAAACTCCAAAGTGGAACTGTTGCATACAGTTTATGTATTTCACACAGGTCCTCCAGAAGCTATTCAGCTGGAAATGCAAACATCAAACCTGGAGATGATTTTGACAAATTCCTCATTCTCTTTGGCTTGTGTTTTCAAAAGACAGACAGGGAACTTGAAAGACCACCCAGAATGGGAGCACGATATCTCAACTGAAATTTAAAATGCCTGCCCTAAAACTCTCCCTGGTACCACACTACACAGCTGTTTCTCTGCTTTCTTTCTTAGGTATCTCACTCCTTATTCTTAAATATCTTTTAACAACATTAAAAAGAAATAACAGATATGCAGGTGCTTCTATTTATGAGTAGGAAACTTCCTTAGAAGTTCACAAGAATAAAAAAAGCAATGTGTGTTCCCAGGCACAGTAAGATTTCTGAGCAAGCCTTTTTTATTATTCAATTTAAGCACAAGTAAAATATATAGCTGTTTCATATTTGATTCCTCTCTGAAACATGCCTCGTAGAACAATGTTTCTCTCTCCCTGTAATCCTGACTCCACAACACCAGTTTTATTTGCCAGGCCTGGCAAACAATGATCTATCCATCCATGTCATGCATATCATGTCAAATTTATTACGACAGCTTTCCAGCGTATTTTCAGTCAAGGTTTCATTCTTCTTACAGATTCTGCAAATGAGCAACAGTTTTAGTTACAAATGCCTCCCCATGAGGCAGCACTCCTGACAGCAGAATGGAACTTACTGTATTTCTTGCAGAATTGTGACACCCATACAACCAATCATTGTGACACACTGTTGAGAAACACCGTTTTGCTCTGTGGTTGATATATTCCCAACTCAAAATGAACAGGAGGGATACTGGGAGTCATTCAAGCCTTGATTAGTACTTGACTAGATCAAGCATACATCTTCATGTCCTGATAGGAGAAGACAACCCAAAGAATTAGCTGCCCACAGCCAAGGCCCTGAACCTTGGGAGAGGTTTGACCACAGAACAAATGACATATGTGGAAACATGAATATCAAACACGCACGGAGCAAACCATGGAGCAGAGAGAGCTGCAAGATGTTCTTGACAAATGATGGCAGTGCTAATGAGTGTCTGGACTAAACGGTTCTGTTCCCTTTTTGTTGGAAAGCACTTGGAGCTTTACATCAGCTCTGACACAGCTAAGCTTTAACACCTGCATGGAGTGAGGCTCGCTGACTCACGTGCAGGTAGATAAATGAACTGCAGTTTGGGCAGGAAAATGCCCTACCTGGTTGTCCCAGCTGGCAGAGCAAGCACCCAATGCCAGTGGAATATTATTTTTAATCAGGAAATGGAGTCCAGTCCCTGCTTTGCAAATTCTCAGCTATGAAACACTGCAGAGACCAGCTCTGAGCTGCACCGGGAATAAAAGAACCATCATAGCAGCCCCCCACAACACTTACTGTCTTCTCCTCCCTGCTCACAGCACTTCTTCCCTTTCTGTGACCAGGAAACCCAGCCATGGTCTCACCTCTCCTTCGGTTTTGCCTACAGAGGAGCCTTGAGCTAGCCCTGGGCACTCCTGTCCACTGAATGCTGCTGGACAGCTGTGTCCAGGAAAAGGAAGAAATGTTTGGGAAAAGCTGGTTTTGCTTTTGCCGAAGGATTTCCCAATCCCTTCAACTCTGAAAACCTCACAGTCAGTGCAAATTTTAGCAACCCTGGAATTTCTGTTGGCAGAGGTACAACAGGGGTCTGAATGCTTGGGAGCATTATTATCCATTCCATTCTCTGCTGCTCTGACAATCTGTGTCTCACGAAGAGCACAGAGATGTTGCATTATCAGCATCAGACCCAGAGAAGAGGATTAATGTGATTAGTCATAAATGCACCAAGAAAAACTAATTTTGGAGTTTAGAGGAGTTCTTTTGGAGAACTTGCAAGTGCAAAGATATTGAGCATCCAATAACTATTTAACCTAGCATGCCAGCATTATTCTGCTTTGGATGTTTATACCAGCAGCTGAAAAAAGCTGGATTTAAATAGCTGTCAGAGAAACTGAAAAGGCTTCACAGCTCTAAATGTTTGAAGAAAATAAATGCAACCACTAAGGGTATTTTTTAAATCATGGCAAAAATGACATTGGATAAGCTAACAACGGTGAATTTCATACAGCAGTAAATAGGAATATCACTCTTCAGCCCTGGGTTTTACAAAAGAAACCAAAGTCATTTGGCAGATAGCAAACTGAGGTACAAAGAAATAAAAAGGGGTTTTGTCCTGGTACCCCAAGAGACCAGCTGGGAGCCACGAACAAGAGACAGGTCTCCTGCACATCATCCCAGTGCCTTTCTTATGAGCAACACTGCCCATCCACACAGCTTTGTATCTGATGATGCTCAGGAGCACAGCAGAGCTCGCGTCTGAAGGGGCTGAGCTCATTCCCTGCCATGACAGTGGGGTGAGCCCATAAGCTCTGGTCCCACTCCAGCTAGAAACCCTCCCTCGTCGGAGCCGGCGTGCAGGATAAGCCGCTCAAGGGCTGACAATGGCTAATTCGCAGCCACAGGGCAGCACTAATTTTCTCTTCCAAATCCCAGTCGTCTCAGGATCTGGACCAGATTTTCAGCTCACTGGGAGAGTCACTGAGCCCTGTGGATGTGCTTTCAGAGATGCCAGAGCACATGGAGCATGCACAGCTTAAACCATGAGGGGGACTCCCACCAGGTCAGATTACCCAGCACTGAGCCAGGGGTGCAGCTTACCAGAGTCAGTTCTCCAGCAAAAATAGCACCAGGGTCTAATCCTGAAGCAGCAGTGCTGGGTGACAGCTCTGAGAACTGGGTCCAGGGGGACGAGGTGCTCTTCCAGGCAGTGTGAGCAATAAACTCCTCTGCAGGTCCCGGTTACAATACAGCTGAAGTAGGTGAAAGTCTAATAAACCCCTCAGAGATAAAAATGAGCTAAAAAACCCCATCATCACCTATCCATCGTTGTTCAGAGAACACAACTTCTCCCTTCCAGCTTTGCTTATAGCAAAGCACATGCTTAAGTGGTTTCCTGCTGCGGGATGTCTTTGCTGAGCCTGGGCCCGCAGGAGCAATTGATCATTTCCACGGGTAAACAACCTTGTTTTTCACCAAGCAGAGAATGGATGCAAAGATGCAGGCTGTGAACTAGAGGGTTTTCCAGCCAGCAAATTCAGGGAATAACGTTAGAATAAAATTAAAAAGAAAGAGAAAAAAAAAAGGAAAGAAAAATTTTGACTCCACCTCTCTCTGAAATCCCTTGGAACCCAACAGCTTCTTTTCCAATAAAGGACACAGGGAAGCTTCCAAAATGTAGCATTACATGTTGAGTACAATTCATGCATCCAAAGTCTTTTTATCAAAACAAAAAAACAACAACAGCAAAAATTCCAGGAAATAAAATAGGTATTGGCTCTACCACAGGAAAACTCAGGTTTTGTCATATGAATCAATCAAAACCAGGACAATATTCCTTTGGTTTCAGTATAAACTCTTATTTCTTAACTTTCAGTGAATAACCTCCATTCCAAATGGCCATTTATCTTCAACTACAGAAATAAATCTTCAACCACAGGACTTCTAGTGAAGATTATTGCCCTCGGAGGGGAAAAAACACGTCCCTTTTCCAGTCACCTGTGAGTAAAACATTTTGCTTCCTAATTCTAGAAAGGACTCTACTGAGCAGAAGGCTACCTGTGGCTGCCAGACCATGAATTTCAGGTGGTTTAGGGTTGGGTTTTGGGTGGGGTTTTTTTTTGGTTTGTATTATATTTAATTTTTGGCCTCTAAATGTGGTGGTAGGTAAAAGATCAACATTTCTAATTAAAACCCCCATTAATGGAAAATTAAAAAATTCCAGGGTTAGGTATGATTATTAATTTCCTGACTACAACCAGGATCATTCAAAATATTCTCAGTTTCTGAAAAAATGGAGAATTCTTGGCCCTTCACATGATTTGCCTCTAGTGGGATTCTTCTTTTTTTTTTCAATTTCTCCAGGTTTCCATATTTTTGAATATTTCCAAGACTGACCAACATTACCCAAAGTATGAGAGCTACAGGAAATCAAGGCCAAGGAAAATTGATTAAATCAATGTTTTCATAGAGTTTTTTTTTCCTTCAGCTTCAGTGAAAGCAGCAGATTGACCTCTCACTTCAGGAACTGCTGAGTGTTTAAGAGACCATCAGGAATTTAACAAGCCAAGTGCTGTATTTATCCCATAATTAAAGGCTGCCCTTCCCAGAGGGCACTCCCTTCCCACTTCCTTGAGCACATAATTTTTTCAAAATACATATCAAGATGTTATTTTCTCTTAAATATCTCCTTTAAAAGTGTCCCCATCTGTCACTGTGTACACTCTCATACCCTAGGGAAAGGATCTAGCTGTGTTTTGGTTATCCCTTGTTACACCAAAATTGCAATGTGTTTAAACAGCAAAACACTGTGATTTTCTGTTTCACATGGAAAGTGGAACCTGTGTTATCGGAAATTGGAACCACAGCATTATGGATGGGATCTTGGCTGACTTGTTCTTCCTGTTGGTGCCACCTCCCCTTTTCTCTTGTGGAGGTGGGGCAAATATGGAGACCAGAAAAAACCCAGAAAAAAAGTAAAAAGAGGAAAAAAATACCTCAAGTTTGTTGAAATAGATTCTGCCTTGCTTTGGGCTGGTTTTGATTGGCTTCTGTATAATTAGCTCTTGCTCACAGTTTCTGTGATAATTGCACTTTCTATTAATTGAGCATATATTGTACTCCATGCAGTCAGCAAGTGATGAAGCTGTCAGTATTTTGTTAGCTATTACACCGCCTGATTCTTATGGGCTGTTTGATATTGGTAACAAATTATCCAATTTATACGTCATAAATAAGATTCAAAAGCCCTGCTTTATCAGCTGGAGAGAAAAATACTGTTATCTTGGTTGACAAAATGCTTGTACTAAGATTCCAAGTGCCTTTTGGCAGGAATTCATCAGAGCAGATGTATTCCTTCTATCAGGCACCATTTGGTTCAATTATTCTTAATGTTTAATGGCAGAATAATTGAACCGAATGGTAATATATACCCCCATAAAATGGTTTCATCAAATGCTTTAATTGCTGGATCTCTATAACTGCAGTGTCTGAGTGCTTTATTCTGCTTATTGACACTTGACAGACCATGATGTTAATACATTACTTTCATAGATCTCTTGATGAGCTTTATCAGAGGTAAACACTAAACCCATGGGAACAGGTTCTCCACTGGTAAATGGGCTGCGGAACCAGAACAAACAGGGGGAAAAGCAAAGTGACACAAAGCTGCTTCTTCACAATCCCAGGCACTCCTGTGCAGCCGCTCTGCAGGAGGAGGAAGGATGAGGGTGGCCATGTCCGTTCTGTGCTTTCAAAACATGTTCCAGACATCCCCCTTGCTAGGGAACATCTTGGTCTAAATGGCAAAGCAGTTTCTTGTTTTCTACTTACTGGGCATTTAAGTGCTTATGCTCAAAAAGTTCTTCCTTGGGCTAAATCTCCCAAAACTGACAAGAGTTGTGACAGCAATAATGCGAGGTCTGACCCACACTCCATGGAATTGGCAGAGCCTAAGGATAAAAACAATGGTTCAACACACTCCTGACACTCCCTTGGCGATCTGGAATGCCTAGACAAAAGCAGCAGGAGGATGCCAGGAGATGGGGTGAGCAGTAGATGCAGAGCCAGGGGAGAAGTTGCAGGAAGGGGGTGGATGACTGTTTGTACTCCCTGCTGTATGCCTGGAAAAGACATTTGTAACTAAGGAATAATCATAATAGGAAGGAATGGTTTTCAGGTCGGGGGAAGACTTACAAAGCAGAAGGGGATCTCTGGCTCCCCAAGGCACTGCCTGGCTTTAGTGTTGCATGTTTGGCTACTGCTGGGTACAGTGGTGGTCACTGATCAGGGCTCCGCGCTGCCAGGCAAAGGATACAACAGCCCAGGTATTGTGCATCCAGAAATAGCCAGAAGACAGTGAGATGATGAAGCCACTCTCTCTCCCTGCTTCTGGGAAGTTCCCAGGCTATCAAGAGCAACAGATTTCAGTATTAAACTGAGGTAAGGGAAAAGCACAGAAGTGCCTGCCAGTGTTACAGATCCATGTCCTGATCTCCATACCACCACGATCAATGCAGGTACTGGGCCTGGACATACTCGTGCAGGCAGGTGCACTCCCAGTCTGTGCCAAAACAGAGTGCCCAGGAGGACAGTGCAGCAGAGAAAACCAAGAAAAATGAGTCCCTCACAGGTCCCCAAAGAGCCCCACTCTGCTGAGATACCTGCTTTAACTGCAGATACTGAGCAAACATGAACGCAGTGCAAAATCCCTTGTGAAGAATTCTGCTTAGGATTCTGAGAGGATTAAACAGAGCAGAAGGAATGGGGAAGAGATGCATTTTTAAAGCTTCTCAATTAGTTTCTAATTGCTGGCATCCAGCCAGTCTGGAGATGCAGGGAAGGGAGGGGAACCAAGGGGCCACAGCAGCTGCTCCCAGCCCAGAGTTCCCCAGCAGTGCCAGCAGAACCACCAGGGCTGTGAGGGCAGCCTTCACCCTGCACATTACTTGTGCTTTAGGCCTGAGAAATTAAATATTACAGTATTATGGATGTATTTACTATTTTGTTTTTACCAGTCTGGGTTTTTTTTACTCTTTCTGGGTAAAGACAGAATTGAATGAAGATTGAAGGGGCGAAGTCTGTGGAAAGATCTTACCCATTTAAGTTTTCATCATGCTATGACATTTATGTATACTCCAAGAAAAAGCCCCTTCCAGTGTCTAAAGGAGGCTACAGGAAAGATAAATTGGACTATTTGTCGAGGAGTGTAGGTTTTAAACAGAAAGAGGGTAAATTTAGATCAGACATTAAGAAGTTCTTCCCTGTGAGGGTGGTGTGGCCCTGGCACAGGTTGCCCAGAGAAGCTGTGGCTGCCCCACCCCTGGAAGTGTTCAAGGCCAGGCTGGATGATGCTTTGAGCAACCTGGGATAGTGGAAGGTGGTTGGCAGGGAAGGTTTGGCTGGATGATCTCTGAAGGTCCTTTCCAAACCAAATAATTTTGTGATTCTGCGAATGAGAGTTATTGCAAACCATTAAAGCAGCACCTGCTCTTGAGTTGCCAAATGAATGTCTCATTTTGATTCACATATCCTGAGTTAGGGGTGGGGATCCTGGGACATCACAGAGACACTGCACAGCTCTGTCCTGAAAGCTGGAAGTGATACAGGCACTTTCTGAATCACCTGCTTTTAATACCCATCCTAGAAGAGACTCGAACACAGGGTGCGTGTGGTTCTGCTACACCGGTAACAGACTGCAGAACAAAAGGAACCCTACATAAAAGTACTGCAAACATGGGCTTTCTGCCTATTGCTGCATTTTCAAATCTTTGAAAGATCTGGAAGTAACTGGGGAAGAACTTAAGCTGTGATGTGAAAAAGCTCAAGCTTAATCATGAAATCAATCATCAGAAGGAGGCACTGCTCTGGCAGACCCCTGTGTGTCTTTTCATGGGGAGCCCTTTTCAAACAGCAGCCTTGTTGGGGGTTTTTAGGAGTTTTTTGTTTGTTTGTTTGTTTGTTCCTTTCTTTCCCTCTTAAAGAATTTTTTCCCCATGCTAAGGGAAAATTGATGGGTGCTTAAGGAAGACAAAGGACATGGCCATGGGAGGGGGAGGCCAGTTCATCCTCTTTTACTTTTTTTTTCTTCTCTGGTGAGGGAGGAAAACGCCGCGAGATTTTGAACTGAGAAAAGGGGTTGGATACACTGCCTACTCTCTTCTTTCTTCCGGCGTTCGGAGGGGAAGGAGAGGCTGCGGTCGCTGTAGGGAGAACTCACCGTCACTGCGGGGTCCTGCCTTCTGCTGCCTTCCTTTCTACCGTGAGTGGAGTTTGCTCGCTGGAGCGGCCATTTGCATAGGGACCCTTTCACCATCTGCTTGGGTGCCTCAGGGGG
>VZTD01002147.1:709340-751313 GCA_013397725.1 Rhagologus leucostigma
GGCGCGGGGGAACCATCGCACCCGCCCCGCTCACCGGGAGCCGCCAGCGCCCCTGCCGGCCGTGAGCGGAACTGCACCGAAGGGGAGAGTGCCTGCAGCCGAGAGAGGCTGCACTGGGTTCTGGTTCTGTTTGTTGTTACCGCCATAGTTATTGGTGTTTGTTTGCCTTGCTATATATATATATCTATCTATATATGTGTATATATATAAAGTAAAGAACTGTTATTCCTATTCCTCATGTTGTTGCCTGAAAGCCCTTAATTTCAAAATTATAGTGATTTGGAGGGAAGGGGGTTACATTCTCCATTCCAAGGGAGGCTCCTGCCTTCCTTAGAAGACACCTGTCTTTCAAACCTAGACAAGCCTCATGACATGGAGATGGGAACTTCCCAACATGAAAATCCAATGCAGCTGTCATGCAGAACAAGCCAGCCAAGTTCAGCAGATGGAGCATGACAGTGAGAATCCTTCAGGTTTGAGAGCAGTAATTTCTACAACAATATAATCCAGATGATAGCGGGGAAAAAATCAAGATGGCTTCTGTTAAGGAAATCAGTAGGATTGAAGCTCTAAGGCTGAGTTGGGCACATGGAGAACTGACAGTGACACTGCTCTGCTGTTGCCCTCAACAGTTTGTCTTGATGAGGAAGCACTCAGCATTCTGGACATTGGAATGAGAACAGCAGTGTCCTGCTCCCACCATGGTAAACACAGAAAAAAGATTCATTCTTTTACAAGTGACCTTCTGCATGTCTGAGAAAATTTACTTTTTGCTCTGAGTATTCTCTGAAGCGAATGTAAGGACTGACTGCCAGATGTTCAGCAGACAAGCTGTGGAGGTGTGTTATGTCAAGCATTCCACCAGGGCTACAAGACAATAGGTATGGAAAATCAAATGCAAAATAATGTATTGCTTCATTTTCCCTGTGTTTTGCACATATTTGTTTGGAGCACAACTCAAAAGGGATTAACATCTTCATATCCCATTCCTCCTGCTGTACAATATGGGAAAATCACTTGGGAAAACAGCAGAAAAAGCCTCTGGCACTGAGGGCTTTCCAGCACTTCAGGAATACAAGATTTAGGCTGAGCAGTGCTAATCAATGAAGCTGAACTTCAGTGGATGGACAAGATTAAGAAAGTCCAAGAGAAATACTGGGAATTTGTCTGACTTTGTATTAATACTGGTTTCTTTGGGCAAGCCCTAATAATTTCTACTGACATCAGAAAGGAATGTTGCAGCCAGAATTCTGAAAAGGCCCTTTTTTTTTAATGTCTGCCTCAAAAATGGAAAAAAAAAAGGGGCAGAGAGTAAATCACCCCATCAACTTCACTGTAAGGAAAAAGGAGGAAAAAGTCCACAGCTCATCTTGCCCAAACATCTCCAGGAGCTCCTAGCACAGAGCTGCCAACACCAACACACTTCCCTGGCACCCATTTCAGGGACGAGTCAGGACATCCTAATAACTTACGCAGGGTCAGAGGATTTTAGGCCTGACATCTGTTGATGATAAAGAAAAGATTTACACCTCCCTAGTAAAGTCTGAGCTTGTCTGTGCACGGCACAGAGGCCACAAGGGCAAGACAGTGCTGGTGTGCATTTGCCATGCAAAGCCCATCTCTCCCAGTGCTGATGGCTGAGGGAGGATGAGCCCTTTGATGTTCAGTGGCAGCACTGCTGGGTTCCTATTGAAAGGCAGCAGTCCCCCCACAGCTGCAGGGGGGTGTTTGCTCAGGACTGGCTCCCCCCAGCCCCGGATATTACAGCAGTGGGGGATCAGCTCCATGCTGCTGCCAATACCCTTTGAATGAGGCCTCTGGTGCCATGCTGCTGGGCCTCAAGGTCGGTTTTGCCAAGCAGGCAGCCAGGTAAGGCAGGGCACCAAATGCCATTTGCTTCCTGAACTGTGCTGCCCTCCAGGGTAAGGTCTTTTAATGGAAGCTCAAGGAAGGAGAGTTGTTACGGGGATTGAGCTGCTGAGTGTTGGCCCATGTTCGGTCACGGAGCCAAAGAGAGCACTGCCCCTGAACTAAATGGCATTTTCTAACCCCCTTTACTGACTCATCTGTGAAACAAAGGAAGAACATCCCTCCTAAGGACTTGCTGCAATGCCCTTTCTTGCCTGTTATTTTTTGTTTCTCTTTTGGAGCAGCAGTTGGCACCTAGCTCTAAAGAGGCTGCCACATGCAATTACAGAGGGAAGGTCTTGAAGGACACAGTACTGAAGCAGAGAGACATTTGAAATAAACTTAAAGGGAACAGCTTTGTTTAGCTATGTGGCCTTTGGCTGCCCTGTAATTCTTTATGTCGATTATAATAGAAAGATCAAATTTCTCATTTTCTCACCTCTGTATCTAGAGAAATGCAAAATCTCTTACACTTGATCTCTCTGAGCCCTCCTTTCCCAGCTTTGCTTACCAATACTTTGTCACTGTCATCTCTTTGATGATGACCTGCTTGTATTCATCCGTGCATTCAGAAGAGTTGCTCTGGTAAATATAAAGGCCCCAATTTCCAAATCCCATCATGCTGCACATTCCAACAGCACTTAATTAATGGAGAAACCTATTTCTGTCAGTTGCTTCCTTCTCTCCAGGCTTGGCTATCCCTGTTAGATTTCATTACATCCATAGCATGGATTTAATTGGGAATTGAGGGCCAGGCTATTCCCCCATCTTTGCAAAAACAAGGAGATCCAGAATGAGGCATCTTCTGTACCAGGGACTGTTATCCTCATGGCATTGCTCTCACTTGCTCCATCTTAATGAAGTGTCAGGACTCGAAGGACACAACGCGGACAGATGTGGGAAACCACCACAATTCCAATGTCACGGATTTTCCTTGCAGGCAGAGTGAGGTACAGCAGACACACGCAGAGCCCTTCCCAAGGCCCAGTGCGGACCCTCCTGCCATCCCCACTCAGTCCTGGGAGCTCCTCAGCTTTCTGCCCTCTGCCTGCCCATCAACACCACTCTGTGCTTATGAAAGAGAATGTGGAACGGGAAACTTAGTGGAAGCAGCCTGTGCCTATCCACACACCAGAATGGACACAGGTCCTGTCACCAGCCTGACACTCATCCAAGATACATAGAAACCCTATTCCCTCTTCAGTGCTCTAAGTCCTATAGAAGAGGAACGGTCCCAGGACATGGGGAGCACCATAAGCTGTGCAATACTCTGCTGTCACTGTCCCTACACCATCCAGGACCCACCAATACGGGCAGAACAGAAGTGCAAAAGGCCAAATTCCCTTATGCATTAGAGATCCCTCTGCAATCTGCTACGAGGTCATGGATAAGTCAAATCTTATCTCACAGCAGTTATCTCTGAGGAGTAATATGCAATAATCCATGTATACTTTTATTTTTCATCTTTAGCTGGTACTTTGTGAGACTGAACAAAGACACAGACGTGTTGAGGATTCTACCAAGGGTGCATCTGCCTCCAGATGAAAGGATCCGGACATCAATATGATTGCAGCTGGGCTGGAAAAAGTTTTAAATCACTGCGATCAACACAAGTTTTGCACCAAAGTACAAATACATATGCCATGATTTCCTCTGGGTGACAGGCAAATCCTGTTACTCTACTTATGAATGGGCCTCATTAAGTAGGAAAAAAAAATTGTTGGTGCAACCTGTTCCTTTTTAAATTAAACATATTAAAGTTGATAGATACTCCTAATTCTCTGCTCAGCCTTTTATGCATTGCAATAACACTGCTCCTATTGTTAGGGAAAGTCTTGAGTTTGCATAATCTGCTTTTCATTTCCCTGGCAGCTGCAGATCATTCTTGGTGACTAAATTAAAAACAGTTTCTTTGAAGAATTCACCAGATCTGTCCTCCTTTTTCCTCCCTGTACCTCTAAGTTAGAGAGAAAAAAAGAAAACAAAACCTTCCCAACAAGCATTAAATCCTGTCAAATCAGGCTGGAAGGTCACCTCATCCATCCCTCTGCCCTGAGGCAAAAAGCAACGCTCCTTATGCCATCCCTGACAGATGCTCACCTAACTCTAAAAAACATCCATTGATGATTTCACAGCCCATCCCTTGCCTACAGGTCTGACCTCAATGTCCCTTACCAAAGCTCCTCACTGCTTGTCCTGTCCACACTGAACTTGGGGAGACTATTTCTCCTTGCAGAAGGGTATTTCTCCTCACTTTGAAACAAACCTTAACATGGGTGCCAAGCTTTCCCAGGCTTTTCACTCTCATTTATTCCAAATATATCTGTCTACAGCCTCGAAAACACAGCCCTGTTTCAGAGCCCAGCACTCCAGGACAGGGAAGTCAAACACTCCTCAGCCCTGCTCCTGCTTTAATTCCTGTCCTACAGAAGTGAGTGAAGAACACAGGAGATCGAGGTCTTTGCCTTCCAGGACAGCAATGGACAGGCACTGAGAGGATTCCAGGATGGCTTTCAGGCTGCCTGCACCTGCACCCTGTCCCTGGTGCCAGACAGGCCGACCAGAGCATGCCCAGCACCCAAGTGGGTGGCTGGATGCTCACACAACTCCTTCAGCCCCAGGCCAGCCGGCCCAGCCACACAAACCCAGCAAAACCCAGTGGTGTGGGCTCAGCCAGTTTTGAGGACAGCACCACAAGCAGTGAGGGAATACAGGAAGTGAGCTGTGTGGGTGGAAAAGCAGAGAAAAAACCCAGGAAGTTTAGAAGAGGAAGGGAAAAGAAGCTGGATGATAAATTGAGAAGTGCAACGACCTGCTTTGCCCCACTTCGGCCATGCTAGAGCTGACCTTGACTACAAAAGACACTCCAACTTCCTGAAGGGCCGCAAAAAGAAAAACAAGGAATGAAATCTCACAATCAGCCGAGGCTTACAGCAGCACTGAGAACTGGCATTCTAGATGTCATGTAATAAAGCCCTAAGCCTTGGAGGTTTGGGGATTTCTGTAAGTTGACAGTTTTTGCTCTAGGACATGGTTTGGCCACTGCCTGGCTCTGTGCACACATTTCCTGGCTCTTCTAGCCCAGCAAGGCTGCTCAGTCCCGTGTTTTGGGCCACTCTCAGCACACTCAGCCAGTCCTGTGCTCAGCTCCCAGCACGAGGGAACCCTCCAGGCCAGCCTGACACACAACAACCAGAGGATGTCATTGTAGGTGCCTGACACCCCAGGCACCAAGCACAGCTCAGCTCGGAGGGCAGGGCCGAGGCAGCCAGCCCTGCTCGGCATCTCATGTGGTGACTGATTTGCACTGACATGCTGTTCCAATCACAGCAATTCTGCATGATACCAGCTGCTTTGCCGGATGTAGGGGAGCACAGGCCTGACAAATAGGAGAGTAAGTGCTCGTTAAGGACATTACTCCAGAACTCCCAGCTGTTACACTTTCGCTGTGAGAATTTAAAGGTATCTTGTTAGAGATGTAACACAATGTCAGCATTAAGAGTTTCCTCCTGTTTTGCCTTCCAAAGTGCCCTGTCCTACAGAGTTTTATTAATACAGGCTGAAATTTCCAGATTTAAAGGCTAATTAAATCCCACTTAAAGCTTTCACAGAACGGATTACCTGGAACTTACCCACTGCTTATGCTGCTGTTTGGTTTGTGCGGGCAAAATGCAACTAAAACCACCTTTTCCAGGGAGACCAAAACCAGCTTTGCACATTTGCACACACAGAGAAATGATCCATACAAATAAAACAAACCAGTCCACAACACCACACCGAGCCTCTGGTTACAGCCAGTGCACAGCGCCTGTGAAATACCAAACCTCCAAAGATACCAAAACAGAGCTTAGGGAATTTTCCATATTACATCTGAAAAATAAAAATTATACTGTTCCACCCTGTATATGGCTTAAGAGGAATAAAACCTGTATGTACTGTCATTAGCCTACATATAGGAAAAGGTATATAGAGATAAAAAGATCTACTTTTTTAGATAAAAGGCACATATGTTGGAGTATAGCAGTAGAACCCAGTTGAAACTAAATTCCAATGCATTTGATTTCACCCACCTTTCACAAAATGCTGAATGGAAAAGCACAGGCAAACTAAACATTTTTCTATTTTACAGAAAGGACAGAGTCAAGAAACATGTTCATTTTTATATTTATTTGACAAAATGGTGTACATAGTATTAATCTTTGCAGAATAATAATTGTGTACACACAGTGGATGGTTTTGAGACAGGAGTAAGGGCCACAGTGTGTTGACAACATTGCACAAACAGTTCTTCTACAGAATTTTATCTTTCCAGTATTAAAATATATAAAATACAGTGCGACTCTTTTATTTATTGTGGTGAGGTAAACATTTCTTCCTTCAGAGCAGTGTGGCTTTTATGCACCTTCAAGAAAGCTGCTAACGATACCCTTCTTTTTCATTCTGTCAATAACTACAGACCTAGTGGCATATTTATTGCTGTTCTAATGGTCACACGGTTTTTCCTTGAGCGATACGTATAGAAAGGAATGGAGAAGGAAAAACCTGCAGGAATTGATGATAGCAACCTATCTCCACTATTTGTGTCAAGAGCCAAAGATTAGTGCAGATAATTTATTTTGAATGTAACAGTTTTAATGGAAATGTCAAGAAAAATTTATTTACATTTTTCTAAGCAGAACACGGTATTGATTAGAGCTGCTCAAAAAAATCACAATTAGGAATTTATTTCACAATTTTTTATATCTCTGCCCATTTACAAGACCAGATCATAATATCCCCTCATTTGTTCACTGCTGAAATTTATTGATGATTTTCAGCACATGGGCAGAGTGAGATTCGTACAAAGTTCTTTAGTTACACAAGCTCTTTAGTATTGCCTTCTGTTCCCTGAATGAATGATTTGTGTAACTATCAGCTTGAATTCTGACTGTTACAAAAGAATATATAATCAAAATGACTTTTGGTCAATATCTGAGTACTGAAACTTGGGGGTTTTTTTTCTTATACATATTTTTACTGATGCCTGAGAAGTCAAATACTTTAAAAATTGAAAAGTTCATTTGTGTTTTATTCCCAATAAATTAGAAATGGTTTTTGGAAGTTAAATCAACGGAAGAATTCTACATGCTCCTGAGAGAAAACTGCTTCAGTTTCTCATCTTACTTTAAAACCTCACAGCAGTGACATTCTCACAAAAGAGGTTCTCTTAAAAAGTTAGCAGCTATCTCCTTAGTGGAAAACACATCCTCCTGGAGCCCCCTGTATGGCACTGCTACACCTGGAAACGCAGCAGGTCATTTCCAAAAACTAGGAAAGAAATGAATCACATTTTAATGGTTTACAGGCACAGTAAGAGTGGGAGTTCCTTTCACTACCAACTACTCAATCTCTTTTCCTATCGTGAGGTATCCATTGGCATCAACAAAAGAAAATCATCTTAAGGCAAAACCAGTGATTTCTAAAAAAAGAAAATAAACATCATTCATTTGAATAAAAATAGATATTGTAAGCATAGCTTTTTACATTATTATAGTAAAAAGTCCATAAAAATATAAACCCACTATTAGTTTGCTGACTCTTTAGAATAGAAAAACATGAATGAAAATACCGTGAAATAGGTGACCTAAATGTGTTCAATTAAAGAACAATTCTGTTGACAGAAGTAAATTATTACTTATTTTGTCTTATGAGTTTATCAGTGACAATTTTGGAAGGAGAGACAAACAAGAGCTTTATGGAGTGAAGTATTACTTATTACAGTTGTGACTAACAAAATTACCAAAATTAGATAAAGACATACAAACTTTTCAAGATTGTAGCTGCGAAATTTCTGAAGCCCAAGTTGCAAGCCAATGGCCTGACTTGGCCACGTATCTCCAGTTAAGTCCACCAAGCCTGATGACTGCTTAGGAGAACTCCATTAATCCTCTGAAATACCAGCAGGAATGATGCCTTGTGAAACACAAGTACTTTCCATGAGAAAAATCTTCAAGGTGTTATTTTTTGGCCACACTTGCCACTGCCTTCTTTGCTGCATCCTCAAGGTCACTGGCAGATGTGATGGGGAGGCCACTTTCACTCAGAATACGCTGGGCTTCATGGACATTTGTTCCTAAAAAAGAACACTGACTAGAATTAGTAATTAATATTAATGAATAAATGAACATCTCCTAGCACATCTCTGAAAAATCAGTTAATGCTTCAAACTACACATCATTTCAGTTTAGCACCAGATTAAACAAGTGCCTTAGACTGGGCTGAGAAGAAGGAGCTCGTAATTCCAATGACAATCGTGACGGACAATGCAATCTGATAATGGCACTTCTGTGCACAACAGGGGCTTTGTGAAGATTAGAGGGTCAATGCAGCATCCCCCAGAGTCAGCAGGGACATCCAGCAAAAGCAGTGGATAATGGACCACGTACCACGCTCTATTTAAGGCATTTATTAGCCACCATCAGCTACAGCTAATCAGTGAGTCAAAAATAACTAAAATTCACCTGTGATAACTGAAAGCTGCAAAATGGGCTGTTGAAAGGCAAAGATTTGGGTAATCCTGAAAATTTAACCAGGTTTAAGCTGCTCTTGAATATGCTTTTGCATTTTTACTAAAAACAGGGAATACAAAGGTCTCTGAAGTATTCAGCATGACAACATTCCCTCCTCTGCTGCTGCACTAAATTGTTATAATCACAGAAACATTTAGGTTGGCAAAGACCCTTAAGATCTTTGAGTATGACTGGAAACCCAGCACTGCCAAGTCCACCAATAAACCATGTCCCTGAGCGCCACGTCCACCCCACCTCAAGAAGAACGTATGGTCACACAGCACAAGGGCTGCATTTTGCATGGAAAAAGCTCAACTTCCATCAACAGACTAAAGCATAGGAAAGGAAAAAAATCCAAACCTGAAAAAGATATTTCAGGAAAATACATTTTCCCCACTTCTCACACTTGTCTAAAAGACAAGAGCATCACCTTCCCATTTACACTATCTCTTTTTTTTTGGAAAACTAAGACAAAAAGAAAATCTGAATTCTCCAGAGCTTTCTCCATCAAAGCCAAGTGAAACTTTTGGTCACTGCTGTGCTCTGCACCACAGAAGGACCTGGAGTCAAATATCCTACTGAGGAAGCAGAATCCATACTTCAAGATCACACAGTAGTCACAAGCACAAGGACCCTGAGCTGATCCTCTTTAGAATAATTTCTATCCTCCTCCTCCTCCATGTCATGTTCCTTGTTCATTTGCCATGTCAAAATGCTTAATTACTTTGTAATTCCTAGACCTAGCAAAATGAATTTTAATTATATTTGGAGCTATACACTAATTATACCCTTAATTATTAACCAAGCAAGAAGCATACTCTTTACTGTGCAACTTCCAGAATGCTCATTTTAAAGGATGATTTCTTTTTTTTGGCAGACTTCATAAAACATCTGAAATGGTAAAACAGAAGCAGAGCATTTCAAAAGCCTGTTTCATCAGCATGCTCAAGGATTCCCACTCCTGGCGCTGACAAAGACACCCTGTCACAGCACTCTGTAATGGGAGAGGCAGGAGTCAGAAAGAGGAATGTGGGACCCCATCTGCTCCCTCTGCAAAGGCACTCGCAGCATAGGTCATGCTTCCCATTGTTGTGCGGAGGACACGCTGTAGGGTTTGCGCAGGAAGGTCAAAGACATCTGAAAACTTTGACAGAAGGGGGATTTGGTTGCTTAGTAACATCCAGAACTGTACAGAACTTTTTCTACAGAAAAAAAATAATGTTATGGGCAAAAAAAGAGCATAATATTTGATTTTTGTTCAAGCAGCCTACATAACATAATGTGGAAGTTGCTACTTGTCAGCCCAGCACTGCACAGGGAAGGCAGGAGCCATTCCCAAGGTTCTCTTCTCTGTTGAGTCCCTCACATTCATACAGTGATTCCCAACAAGCCTCGAAGGTTTTGTCTTTTATTTAGATACAAGTGTGGTAAATATTTTACACAGTTGAGATTGTACTGATCTCTCAGATAGGATTCTACAAGATGAAGTGTTGTGAGGAGAAAAGAATGGAAAGAGGGAAGTCTTCCTGGAAATCTTCCCACAGAGAAAAAAAACATTGTGCTGTTTGTGATAGCCATGTATTTAAAACTAACTTTTGCTCCTCACTAAGTGGCCAATATTAATTTACTAAGAGGTCGGAGAGGGAACAATACATTGGATCTGTTCTGCTCTGCATTGATTGCTCTCCACACCACTTGTCTAACATGCATTACAAAATCAATACAAAACACAGGCCCCTGAGAAGGGAGGGGGAGTTTATGCAGGGAAATGAAATGATGAAAGCTGAAAAAAAAAAATCTGACTGCAGTCAAATGAGTATGAGTACATTTTGTATTTCTTAAATAAAACACTTTTATAGGCAGGCCATACAACTAAACACACTTTTCAGCAAGCATTTCCTTTGCTATAATTTTCTTTTATTTTAGTGATAGCCTTTTATCTCATTGTGATTAAGTATTTTAGCTATGTGGAGAATATGGAAATTATAATGAGCCTGCTAAAAGCAGAGGTAAAAGATTTAAAATTAAATGTTCAGAAAACATTGGAAACACTTAGGTATCTACAAAGAATACCATCTTGTTGCAACAAATGTTAAAATAAACAAATAAAGAATCCCACTATTCCAACATTAACATCCTGCCACTGGATGGTGTCAGAGAACTGTAAACAGAATCCCATACCCGGGCTATCAGAAAAATCTGCCCTTCACCTACCCTGCAGCCAACTGAGAAAAGGTGAAAATTCACAGGGCTGGAGGCTGTAGGGCTTTTGTTGTTGCTGGGTTTTATTGTTTGAGGGTTTTTTTTGTGTGTGTGTGTGTTGGTTTTTTTTAAACTGGATTCTATGAAGAGAATGGCTTTCTAATTAGAAAAAGAAGTTTTTGTCTTCTGACACATATTACTGTCAACAACACTTCATAGAAAACCTGGAAAGATGTAATTTTATCAGCATGTACCTTCAGGCTTTGTAATCTAAACATCCTCCTGCTGAAACCTGGGTTCTGGAACAACCTCTCAGTCTGTGTAAATGCAATCTCTCACATTTACACTTCTGTGGACCCAAAATCTCTGCTACCAGTAGCAAAGCAAATCAGCTCATTACCAAAAAAAAAATCCTAATAATAAATATTCTATCTAAGCATGTCTCTACCAGTGGCAAGATCACACCAGCACACAGTTGTGAGAGGTTGAATGAAAATCAAACAAATAAAACACGCCCAGTCATACTCCATATGCAGGATTTGGATTACGTTCCCTTATTCACTTGCACTGTCATAAACCCACCAGGAAAAGGCTAAATTGTCACTGTGTAATGCTGATGGCTAGAGAGGATGTAAGACTCTGCAATGCCATTTCTGGCTGTTGAGGTAAATAAGCTATAAGGGGATAAGACACAGTTATATATATTTGGTATGTGGTAACAAGTAGATGAGTAATATAAAAAATACTCTGATTGACCCAAACATTCTGCTATGACAAAAAATTTCACAATATGCAGAATATCAAAAATTATTAGTGACATGAGCAGGTTGTGCCCATGTTACAGTATCCATAGCAAGGGTCCAGCTTTGGCATGTTGCACTGCTGAGTGCACGGAGCCAAATCTCCCCCTGGCATGGATCCAGGCTATGCCATTCCTGTCAGCCCACAAGCTGGAAACTCGTGGCCTCCCAGGTCCCAAACACAGGTAGGTATTGGAGAATAAGGATTGAAGTTCATCATTTGTCAACCTTCTGTCAACAACATTTGATTTGAGGTTTGGCTGGTGACAAGCTTTTAACTACTTTAGGTAGCAAACACACAAAGTTTTGGTGGCTTACACATCTTACACCTGTTGGCTCTGCAGTCAAGAATAAACCAACTTCCACTGCCTACCTGTAAGAGACAATTAAACTCCTATTCTGTCCACTCCATTTGCCCTTTCCTACCTTAAACTTTCCCCAAAGAATATTTTAATCTTTCCCTCTGCTCACGTTTACATTGTAACAGGGAAGGGCCCATTTAAATTTGTGCTGAATGTTTAAACCCAAGATCTGAATAGGCTGATCTGAACGAAATTGTGACTTTGCAATACTCCATTCTTCTCTCTTGACAGGCAATTTGGGATAATAAAAACCAAAAAATCAGGCATACCTACTAAACCATACTTGCAAACAAGATAAAGAAGCTGGAGCAAAATTTGACTTGGGTGTGTAAGATTTCTGAAGATACTAGAAAATTTTAGATTCTGAAGAACACACAAGGTCACTAATCATATGAATGAAAAATATAAAAAATTTTGCATTCAGACACGTGAATAAAAAGCAACATGTTTCTAGCTGAGTTTCAACATATTAAAAGCAGGTATGATCCCTCCCAGTTCTTCCCATGACCAGAGAAGGAGAGAATTCATTTTTTGAGAGAGAAAGGATGTAAAATTTCCAGCATAGGAAGCAGATATCTAATTAACAATTCTTTTTTATTCTTCCCTCTTTTCATCTAACTCTGAGCTACATAAATGAGAAGCAAGGTTTGGCTTCCCTTCAGCACTCCTAGTCAGTTTTCACAAAACTTAACTGAAGTGTATTACATTTTAAAGAGAAAAAAATCCTGCATAAACCCAGCAGCAATTACTTTTCTATCTGCAGAAGATGAAATCTGGAATACGTGGTTTCTCCATTTGTCCATGAGCTTTTTAAACAATAATCCTGTGTCTCAGCTGGTGAGTTCTTTACTGATAAGGCAAGCAAACATACGTAATTATAAAGTTACCATTTTCAAAGAGGAGAGTAATCCTTTCTTTATCCACTGGTAAAACAGCTTGTAATTATTATACAACTGAGAACAAAGATTTGTCCACAGAATCCTACTAAATCAAGACAGATTTGACTGATTAAAACTCTAGTCATCAAGACACTTGTAGTACAGTGCATGTGGGCAAAGAGTCTTTAAAGTGCAGGTCACAAATCTGTTAGATTTATGGGAATAATCACAAACCTTCTGCTGGGAAAATGTTCAAAATGGAAACTCAAAAGACTGCTTGTTCCATTTTCTCCTTTTGAACTGTAAAATGTTATCAGTGATGCTTTAAAATGTCTTGGGTAGTCTTATTACTTCCACAGTACTCATTATTAACTCAAAATCCTTATAAGCTTAAACTCGGTGTGAGTTCAAAGAACAATGAAGATGATTAAGCATCCAGAGGGACTGATTTCTGAGGAAAGATTAAAAGGACCAAACATACATGTATTGCTTGGTTAGGTGATTAAGGAGGCAGAAAAAGCAGCAGTGACTCGCCAACAGTAACCATCTGAAGTTTGTAAGCATCATAACTCTTTGTTTAGGATGAACATGAGGAATAAGAGGAGGAATCAAAAAACTTTTGAGATAAAGATTATGCAAAAGTGGGAGTTTGCTGTATTATTCTGGGAGAGAGCTTCCTACAGAAAATGTGGTACTGCCATTTCCAGAGTCAGCAACCAGTCTAGGAAAAACATGATTACAACCCTAGCAAAGAGTGAGCAACCCTGGGAAGATGGTAACCCAAAGAGGTTTGCATTCAAGTCTGCATTTGACAGTCTGAAGATTCAGCTTCAATCTCTGTGGATAGAGCAGCAAATGACTCAAAAGTCACAGGCACAAGAGGAACAGGCACCTCTACAGGGCTTTCGCTCTTCTGTACAATCATGGAATTATCAAAATTACTGGAGCAGGGCCAAGCAAATGCAGTGGCAGACCCAGCAGACTGCAGCTCAAAATGAGCAAGTTGCTCTTCTTGTTTCTCTTATAACAGTTTCAAATATCACAACAGAAACACGTTCATAGGAAAAACTAATGGCTTTTTCAATATCTTCACTTAAAAAGCAGCAGTTACAACAGTTGAGAAGTCTCGCAGATCTGACGGATAAACTTTTTCCCAGCTGTGAAAGACAGGAAAAGTTTTTTTTGCTATGACAAAAAGTGAAACAACACTGCCTAGAGCTGATAAACAATGAGATTTTATATAATGAAACTTTTCTGCTTCTAAGCAACATCCATCAGTCTCTTCATCCATATTAAACTTTTTACTCAGTCTCTTAAGGTGTTGACTGGTGCTGAGCCATCCAAAGAAAATTTTCACAATTTATTTCTAAAATCCATTTTAGAATATTTAAACTTCCCTGCACTCACCACAGCAGAAGTCATGCCAGCATGTGCAGTGTAGCATGAGAATGAGGGAGAGGAAAGCTCTGCTTTCTCCTGAAACACAAAAATGAGCATCTCCCTAACCAAAGGGCTCCATGGGCAGTCTGCATCCTCAGGAATCCTGGTGAGGGTAAGTTTCGAAAAGGAAAAAGCCTGATGCATTCAGAACATATTTTCCTCCCCCTTCTATCAAAGTGTGAAAAACCATCTTAGTATCGCATCTTTCACCAATACTGAGCGACAGGACATTTTATGCTCTTTACACACACACAAACATGAATATGGATGGGTTTCAGCAAGAGGCCTTAAAACTCACCCAGAAATCCCTCTGTTTTCCAAACCTATCTGGCCAAAAAGAAATATTTTCAGCTTACCAGGGTTTGTGTGCTGATTTTCATCAAGGCACTTTTCACTCAGTGGCAGAAGACTGTCCCTCCTTCAGGGCACTTCTCAGAAATTAGAGGCAGAACTCCACACCCACTGCCATTAAATTCTGTAACTGCCAAAGAGTGCTTGTCCTTCCCTCTCTACGGCTTTTTTGTTTCTTGTGAAACAATGCTGGATGCGCTAAAGAAAAAATATTCCTTACCATTACCAAATCTTCTGCTTTTTAATGGATTTTAGCTGGATTGGGTATTTGGGCAGAGGAACAAGTTACAGTGATTTCTCTCTCACAAATACTGTTTCTAACATCTTCCTTTAAATTATGGCACTGGTGCAAATGTAAGAAAACTGTGTTTTGCTGCAGGTTTAGCAATAATGGAATTGCATTCAGTTAAAAAAAATAATTTGAAAAAGAAATACCTTCCAGTAAACATAAACTTGCATCAAAATAATTCCTATTTGCACTGCAAATTTTACAGGCGAACTCCTAACATTTCCATTGCAAAATTTCATTGCTTCCAGTGCCATCAGGGACCACAGATGCAGAAATATGAGTTTATTGACTTCAGGTTGTGCTATGGCTGAAGAATTGGACATATTCTTATTGTGTGGGACGCATCTGTTTGGTACTTCGATACGGAAGACATCCCAAATGGACTACTGGGCACATGAGGGATGATTTCGGTCTGAATCCAGCAGCACTCACCTTCCAGTCTGACCACCAGAGGTACTTTCAGCTCAAGCTCTTGGCAGGCTTTGGTGATACCATTGGCTATAATGGCACAGTTCACAATCCCACCAAATATGTTTACAAGGATTGCTTCAACCTGTAGGAAAGAAACCAAGGAGGAAATAAATGGGGCTTGTTTGTGTTTTGTTTTGACTTCGTTTTTTAAATAAACACAGGTCAAAGATCCAAACCAGAGTACCGATTCCGCTCTGTCTTTGCAGGTTCTCATTTATGGAAGGTACAAGCTTCAGCTCTGCACTCAGAGAGCTTGAGTCTGAGTCTATTGTTGCTCCAGTGTGCAGCAGTGATTAATTGTCTTGGTCTAAACTGGCATGGTAATTAATGTCATAAACAAAGTATTCTACAAAAAAAGGGGCATTTCTACCTATAAATATAAATAAAAAGACCTTAAACAATCTATAGTTTGATTACTTTCAAATGTGTTGAATAATCATTAGAGGTTGGAGCTCCGAAAACACAGGGTATGAATGTGTGATGCACATGCAATGAAATATTCATGTGGACACTTCACAAAACAATCTGGATCTTCACTTTATCACAAGCACTACAGAGGAAAAGGTAATATACTTGCCCTGACTTGATAAAGAGGAGTAAAAATCCCCTCTAATTAACAAGGAGAGGCATGTAATGAAGAGCATTCATTACAACAGGTTAACTGATAACCTCAAAAAACTGCTATTCATCAGTTTCCGGAAACTGCAGTTTCTCCACTCAATTCATAATTAAATTGCCCTTCACAACATACAAGACATTAATACATAAAAGATATTAATATGATTTCTTTCCACTTCGCAAGGTAGCATAATATTAACCCAAGCCCATATTGCAGGCTTCCAACCATGCCTTATCATGTTGAGGAGGACACCACAGGGATGCAGCCCTGCTGTTTCTCATTCCACAGTGGGCCTAATCCACATTTGGGGTGCCCTACAAAAAGCTTCACTGGGTGTTACAAACAAGCTTTTCCAGAATCATGTTGACTCAAAACCTGACAGGATGAAGAAGGGATTAGGTCTGAAGGAATGAAATATCACTGCATTGCACTGATGCATGATGTCAGCTGCAATTATGCTTAACTCACTGCACCAGAGGAAGGGATTCACTTTGCCCATCTCCAGGTAGCCAGGCTCATACCAGCACCAGGAAAATTCCCTACGGCCACGCACGTTTATACCTCTGCACAATCAGGTTTCATATTTCTCCACAGACAAAATGTGACTACTAACTCCTGTGATGTGCACTCACACACACAGTTCAGCACTGGTAGTAATACTGCCATCCACAGTACAAAAGGAAAATAAAACATCTGAACAAATGCTTTACTTCCCATAAGACAGGGACACCTTTCACTAGACCAGGTTGCTCAAAAGACGATCCAGTGCATTTTCAGTTCATGGAGCCTGTGTACGGTTCATGGTATGGCTTCCTCATCTCAGGCAGAGCACAGGCATCAGAAGGAAATTTATAACCCAGTCAAACAAGAACACACAATTGAATTGATTTTATAACTCTTCCTTATAGTCACGTTAAATGCATGCATTTGCCAGTTAATGGTCTTTTGGATATTAAGTTGGTGATGCCATTGCAGTTATTTATTTCACCTTTGTGTTACAAAATCCTTAACTCTGCAGAAGCTACCAGGAGTGAAACCTTAGAAGGCCCCTTCTCTGCCTTGTTCCTATTGCTTGTGCTCACACAAACATTCCTGGTATTAGGAAGTAAAACCTAAGAGAAAAAATGGAGCCCTTCCAGCTCTTACGCCATTAACCCTTATGGCAGAGATATCTCTATGCAAAACACTTGGTGTTAAAACATCCTGGTGATGGATTCTAACAGTGGGACACACCACAGACACCATTCCACCCTTTCTAATATATCCTCCTAATTCAGGGACATTGCACCAGACACGTGACAGATCAACTTAACCAAGTGTGTTTACATTATTAGAGATAAGGAGGAGGATTTTATGCCACTACAGATATTTTAATTCCTAGTGCAGACTTTTTCATTTAGGGATCTGCTTTTCAGCTTTCAAGCTGAATTCTAATCATGTCTTCTAATCCATTGGCAGCAAAAGGAAAAAAAAAAATGAAGGAAATTAGATGCAACTTGGATAATTGATGTTTGTGTGCTTGGCTTTAATAAAAATACACTGTTAAATTAGAGAGGAGTCTAAAAGGATTCAAACGATAAGAAACTGAATCAGGTAGAGAATTTGATCTTGGGTTTTATCATAATCTTCCAAATAAGCCAGAAGATCAGTTCAAATGATGCTGAGATTCACTTTAACTCGCTGAAATCTGTGAACATTGTTTATATATGCTTCTGTAGCCTGACTAGATCCTGCATTTCCAGCTGAAAGAACTTTGACATTCAGACGCAGTAGACGGATGAAGAGTTTCATGTGCACAGAGAATGCACCATCTTTGTTTTACTTAAGTCTATGAGAAAAATAAACCTCCTGTAGTGTATCAGAACCATTATACATCCACATGCTCAGCACCTAATGCCTATAGACTATTAGACATATTAAGGAGAGGGTAAACTGCCTGCATACAAGACAGGTTACTAAACAGCATCATTATTCTAATAACCATTTTTACCTACCAGAATGCCTTATAAATGCTTTTTGTATTTCAGCAACATTATTAAGGAAACAAAAGATAGTAGCAAATCCATGGGTCAAGCTTTTTTAATGCAGCAAAACAACTGACAGTTGTGAAATCCCCATGAAATGTACTTGCAACTGATTATGGATTCCTCTGGAGAAATAAGGGAACTCACAATGGCAAGGAAACATCACCACCAATGCTGGTAAAACTCCAGTCTCCCAGGCCTCAGCATCAATGCTGGGAAGCCAAAGGGATAGAAACTGAGTGCTGCACTATCACTGCCTTCATGTTAGATATGGTATTAAATCTTTGCAAATACCGGAATAGCCATTAATCCCACAGCTCCTAAGTGCTGCATGAACAGCTATGCAGACACACAGAGAGTATTTTCTCTATACAAGAAAGTAGATGTATTTATGTATAGCTATACCTATATAAAATCTATGTTACTTCATTAATAAAACTAACAGTTTTAATTTCCAGTCACCTTTTGGTAAAGTCAGCCTTGACAAAGCCTGCAATTCTGCTTTGAATGTTCGGCACCAAAAAAACCCCCACACTGCAAATAAATGTAATTGTGTATTAACCAAAGTAATGGTGCTAGAAGATTACTGCTAGAATTGTATTGGATCACCAACATGATCCACAAGGCTGCCAAGTTCCACAAAACTAAGGGTATTTTAGGTACAGTAGAAGCAACTTCTGCATAGCTGGCTGCTTTCTAAAATCAGATAGAGTGTATGTGCATTTACTATATTCTCTCCTTATTATTATTTTCTCTAAAAATGTTCCCAGCCTTAACAAAATGCACGCTGAGATGTGATCATCACACACTTTAGGATGAACAGAGGCAGCACCATAAGCATTTCACCTTTCCCACAGCCCATCCATAAATCCATACTGGGGACGTCTGGCTGTCTGCAGCCGCTGCTTTCCCCTCTGCTGACCTTCCGAGCCTGCACTGACCACACCAGCTCTGCACACAAGAAGAGAGAGGACAAAAGCTTGGCACTGGCAAGTTGTCGTTCCTCTTTGATTTTCCACCTTTGCTGTTAGCACAGAACAGCTCCAACAGGTGTAGGATTACAACGTGCTGCAGCGCCAACAGGTACTTCCTACAAGGCCGAGCTCTGAATCTCACATAAAGCAGACGCCCAAGCACGGATGCAGGTTAACTTAGGCTGAGGTTCATCAGCACTGGGAGACGACGCAAACATGGGCAGCCCCATAAAGAACTCGTCCTGCTTTCGCTCTCCCTCCCCAGCACATAAACACCCCTCTCCTGTGCCTAGTTTCTGCTCGTGTATTTTTGGGAACCTCTTTCACAACCCTCCCCACATTATCTCAGCTGATGACATCAAAGACTTGCAACAGTTTCCAATTATTCACAGTGTCCCGTGCATGCCTTGAGACTCTGTACACATCTTTTCCTTTATATGCACACACAGATGCGTGAACATTTACAGAATTAACCGTATATAATATAATATAAATATTATAAAATCACCAATATAATCTCTGACCTTGCTGGAAATTGTGACTTTGAAGTTCAATCCATGTATTTTAGATGAAAACAAGCTATTCAGCAACTGTCAGTAAAACTACATCTGCAGCACATGAAAAGCTACACTAGCGAAGAACGTGCTCATGGTTTGTCTGATTGAAGTCTGAAAAAAACCACCTTTTATTTCAAGCAAACTGAATTAATTCATTGACCACTACTAACTCTTTCATCAGCTGGAAGTGTACCCAGACAGTATGAAGCAGATTACATTAGCCAAGTTTTCTTCTCCAGGATGCCACAGGGCACATCTATGTGGAAGACAGTGGGTTTGCATGGTACAGCTGGCAAACATGTTCCTGCCTGCAGGTTCCTAGCATTTTTTGAGGTTAAAACATGCATTGTTTCTCCCAGTCTTTCTGGTCAGCAGAGTCCTATTTTGTGTCTACAAAAGCACCTTCTTTTACCAAATGAAGTCATTAAGTTGCCAGGAAGTATGTAAGAAAAGCAGGTTGGTAGCTCACTGCCAGGCATTTGTTTCTTCCCTCCTTCCTTCAACAGAATAAACATCAGTGGAAGGACATCTCAAATCAAACACCTCACAGACTGGGGGGAAGCTCACATTGCTGGATGCTGGGACAAAAGCACTGAAGATCCAGATGTATTGCCAGCCCATGGAGGGGGTGCTGTCACCTACAGCTGGATCCAGACATGCAGTACTGTAAACATCCAGAAGCCTGACAATCACTCTCACGTAAAACTTTTATATCCCATTCTGATTTTCAGAGATGTTTTACACCTCACATCCCAGGAAATCTCAGTTAAAACAAGAGCATTGCCTTTTAAGAGGTAGATAGCAATATTAAGAAAAAAACAAACCACTGGCTAAAATGGGACACATAGTTCTTCACTTTGAATCTAATGTAGTGCATTTAATCCTTCCTATTAGTCCATTGGTCTTTAATATTCATTCATAGTTTACCAAATTTGTTTCAATGTGAAAGAAGATTATCTCCAATTCTCAAGACAAAATAATTAAATGTGATAAAAGACAGATGCCACACACTTGCGTCTTCACTCTTTATCCTTCTGCTCCAACTGATAAATCAGATGCAAGCATTTTTATATATCTCTGTATTTTTACAGCTTGCACCACAGGTCAAATGTAACCTTTTCTTATTCAGTTTTGAAATATTACTCTAATCCACTATCTTTTTCTATCAGACAACATTATGGTTCATTTGAAAATAAAGATTAAACTTTCCATATCTGAGCAGTATGAAAGATTTACAAACACAAAAACATTTGCTTAAAACACCCACTAGAGGACAGTGCAATTCAATGTGGAAAAGGAATATAAAAATCTCTTTGGAGAGGAGAGCGGTGTTATTTTTTCTACTTAAAGCCAAACTATATGATTTTGTTTTATAAAAATTATGCAGAATATCCTTCTGCCTCTTTGGGATCGAACTTTGAAAGTCTGAAAGTGATAAGTTTAAAGAGGTTGAATCAACAAACAGCAAAGCAAGAAGGCTCGCAGTCAGGTGACGAAATACTGATACAATGCAATTTTGAATGTCTTGCACTATTCTAAAACAGGTCAAGGTTTAAAATTCACTAGTAATGTACCCTGTAGCCATGGCAGGAAAGGAACTCTGATGAACCTCCAAAACACAATTCAGATTGTTCTCTCTGGGGGCACCAACTGCTAGGTAGGAAAAGCAGATTAAGGATTTTGTCCAAAGCTAATTTTTGGTCTGTATTCAAGAGATTCCTAAGCAATGCAAATATCCCTGAGAGCAAATACCTGGTTCTGCCGCATCCCACTGTTGTATGTGAAGCCCTGTTCTTGGATAGCAGGTGAGAGGGCAGTACCTGGCTGGCACTGGAGGAAGGCCTTTTTGAAATGCAACTCCTTTAGTGCCATGCTAAGAGTCCCAAATACCACATTTGGGAGGCAGGCCAGGAGGGGTCTGGAGCAGGGAGAGCTCTGGTACTCTCCAATGCCAAAGATACCTCCCAGAATGGACCACCAAGAACATCACTGCTGTGGGATTTTGTCTTAATTCTCTAGCACTGACACAAGAATAAAAATAAAGGGATCAGAGCTCATTAATGGAATGAAATGAGGACTGGCAAATTACACATCACAGTACCACAGTGGAAACAGTCCCCAGAGACATTCCTTTGCCTAGCTCCAAGGAGTGCATGTTTTCGGAACAGAAATATTCCAATTCCAGACACACAGCCTCCTTCAAACACCAAAATACCATGGCAGGCAGCAATGCGATCTCAGGAACCTCCATTTCAATGAACTTCAGTGAGAAGTCTGATGCCAAGCCTGTTTTGGGAACATTTCCTCATCTGCAGGACACACACACTGCCCACCCTGAGCCCTGGCGCAAACACATCCATCACGATAATCCATCATTCCTGTGCATCCCTTGGTATGGGATCAAGTTGAGATGTGTTTAGGAAGCTGCAAACCATCCCTTCCTATGCCTGTGCTCCTACCTGGCCAGGCCTCAGTCAGCTCCTGTCCAGAAGCCACATCCCCCATGTTAATGCAGAGCAGAGTTAATTAATCCCACTTCATGATCCAGGCAGAGCAGGTGAGTTCCTGCAACCATTGAAGGCATGTTCTTTCACTGATAGGAAGCACAACCAGCTCCTAATGTAATCCTTATTTGTGATGAATAGAGAGAGGGAAAGTAAAACACTGAGACCACGAAATACCACTCTGAAGTACACTTGAGAATCAGGACCATACCTTTTAGTATTGTTTTAGGGACATAATACAGCAAGTAGCTGCTAGAACAATTGTATTTCTGGAGCAAATATGGCAGGATAACTTTTCTATCAGATCATGAGTATTTGGAATGAATTTGTTCTGACTCCCATTTAAATATCTGAGCTTCAATGTGATCAACCCCTGGATAAGCAGAGCAGACTTCAGAACAATCTCGGGAAGGCACAACCACAGAACTACCTACACAACCATATATTACAAGACTGAAAAAACACACCTCATCTGTTCTTGTGTGTCAGATGAAAGTGCAGTATTTCACATTGCCTTTAAATTCCTCTTTGCACACCCAGAACTAAGGGCAGTTGCATGTTTGGGCCTGATTTGGGGGATATTAATTCAGCAAAACCAAGATACACCCACACCACCCCTTTTTAGGCATAAGCAGTACATGTTGGCCTTTAAATACTCAAGGAACTCATACTGACTGTTCCATATTAGCATGGTAAGTTACAGACACCCTCCAAACCCACTCATGCACGACAGTTTATACAGCAGCATGACTGCAACTAGTTCTTCCACAGCAAAGTCTATAAAAATTGATCCAATATTTGCTGAATTTTGCCTCTGCACTTCAGATTAATTTCTCAGAGGCACATCATACACTTTCTCTAATGTTTTTACTGTCTGAAGTTTCAATTAGATTTTTGCTAAACAATAATCAGCTTTCTGAAAAATAATGCAGCAGTGTCATCGTTATTGAAGCAAGTGACACAAGAGGTAGCAACCTGTCCCGGTTATTTCGACAACATGTTCTGCCCTGGGGTGCCTCTGTGTACAGTTTCATCATCCTTTATGGTGTGTTAAAAGGTAAAAAAGGTCAGACAAGTTTAAGTCGTTTGAACTAAAAACGTGCAACACTCCTCAAAAGAGGGAGCACCTGGAGAGCATGGATTTATGATGAAGTGGAGCTGGTGCAGGAAAAATCCACAGCATGGGCTGCTGCCAGGTGAATTGTTCAAACAGTGAGTTACACTGGATGGTGTTGTCAGAAAAGACGGTCTGATGCCGTTGCCAATTTTAATTGATTTATTAACAGTGGCAGAAAACTTGAACTTGGGAGTAGCCCAGGACAAAACAGCAAGTCAGAGTAAAGACGCTGCGTGCTCCCCCGAAAGGCTGATCACGAACGGAGGACCTGGTGCTGAGCACCAGTGGAGTTCTTATAGTCTCTGTTGTGGTCAGGATTGGTCCCTTTTCAATCCGCTCCTTCACTGGCTCGTTTTGGGGATGTCTGATTGGCTCGTTTCCAGGGTGCATTCCTGACCAATCATTTGTCCATTTTCCCATCTCACTGGTTCATAAATTCACCAATCCACCTTCGAAGTTATGTCATTATACCTGTGAAGATCTTCTAGAAAGTTCTTCTCATACCCCCTCCATATCTGCCGTTGCCATCTAGTGGCTTTACAGAGGTAATACACCCCTACATTTCCACAGTATAACTGTATTTAAACAATTAACAAATTAACCAGGCTCAGCTTATATATAATTCAATAAACTTGCAAATATTATAACTTGTAACTGGCCTACGAAAGTCAAATCATCTATAACAGTGTTTTGTGGTGTGTGACAGACACCTGGCAGATTACCAAAGCCAATAAATGGCACAATCACAAATACCCCCAACAAGGCTTGACTAAACAGAACTGTTGATTTGACGATTTTCTGTACAAGACTTTGTGTTTAACTCAACAGCCAGTTAAAAATGCATGTATTATCAGTCTGGAGACATCTCAAGGTGTGCCTTCTCTCTCCCTTCTCATTTGACTTCTTCCTAAGTCCAGCTAGAATGTGCCTTGCTCCAGAGTGTTACTTCATAATTCAGGCAAGAAAAAACCCAAAACCAAACCACCAAAAACCAAAGCCCAACTAAGATCTGAAATCTTGATGTGAAGAATATTTGAGGTTCACTAGTGAAATTTATTTCCCAAAATGGAAAGTCACCAGAACCTATCTTTATTTCCTCTTTAGAAATAGCCTTAGAAATACAAATACTATGGTTATTGGGAGTGTCAAAGTACTAAGTAAAAGTACCCATCACAAGGGAGAAGAGAGATGAAGAACAGTTATTCTTGTGCTCTAGAAAGACTTGGGATGTTCCTTTTTGTCACCTGAGAAACATCCCTAACTTCTACTCCCCATGCAGAAGAGAATGAAATGCTATAGAAGCTCCTATCTAGGTCAGGCTGCTTTTCTTACTGAGACAATGGAAACTTTTTAAAAAGGAATTCTGTACTTCAAGAAGCTTAATTAAAGAATAAAAATGCATTGTCATGGGTACTGAACTGCATATACACATCTGAAATCTCCAAATAATTAAAACGCATTCTTTTACAGTAACATTGTAGTCATCAAAAATGTGAATCGCTGTGCTCATTAGGTACCAAATTACTACCACATAAAAATCAGGTCACTTTTAACATGTAGTAAACCAAAGCAGAACTAGTAAAACTCAGAAAGGTACTTAGAAGAGTGATAAAGACACTGGACAAGCTTTGTACACAGAATATTCTAAATATACCACAACTTTCCATCTTAGCAAAGGAAACAGAAGGAGGATTCAGAGCCAAGACTGCAACTAGCAAGGGAAAAAGGGAAACAGGTGCGACCATTTTGTACCTGCCTCCTGCTAGTTTTATTTCTTAGTCCTTAGGTCTTGTAATGAGATGGTGAAAACACAAAAGGGGTCCCTTTACTGTTATTGTCATATACAGTGTACCGTGATAGTCTGAAATGCTGCCACAGGATATTGGTTATGTCAAATGCTTACATGAATTGAGAATATACAGCAACAAATTCCTGGAAAGAAAACCACCAAAGACTTGTAAATATAAGGATAGCAAAGATCACTAGGACGCATCCTCAGACACTTGTCCCCTACTTGTGTTCCTCTCTACCTGCCTCTGGCTACTGCTGGAGAAAACAGAACAGATCAAGACAGATCCAAATCTTACTCAATGCAGTTACATTCTTCCAGTAAAACACAGCTTAAATTTCTTTAATATATCTATGCAACCCTTTTCCAAATTAAATCACAAAATAGTTGGTGTCTGAGTCATATGTTCCTTTTATCAGTTTCACTGATTACAAAACTGTCTAATCTCAGCAGTTACCACTCAGCATCAATCAGGAATGTGGCACCTGACAAGTGATTTGTGATTTTGATTTCTTCTCCTTTTATTTTAGTACAATTAATTCCTTGCTTTTTCCTATCCTTTCAAGGATTGGATCCCAATCAGAAGATGGGAACAGAAATTAATGCCTATGACTTTGTCCACATGTGGAACAAGCTTAAAAAGAGCTTGTGTGTCCTCTTCCTCTTGCTTCACCCAGCCTCTGGTGCTCAGCCAGAGGAGAAGAGGTTATTCCTAGGACATACCAAGCTCCAGATGGAACACAGCCTAAGCAGAATTAGGACATTCTCCTCCCACCTTGCTAAACTCAGCCTGCAACACACCCTGACCACCCAGCAGCTCACACTTCTCCCAGTGGTCACTAGCAGTTGGTGACCAACAGGACTTGCTTCCACCTCAACATTAGTGAGAATTTTTGTTCCAGAAATGCCTCTTCCAAATGCTGTCCACTATGGCATTATGTATTAAAGACATCCAGCTCTGGACAGGACTGCTGAAAGACAGATAATGATCTTTATCTTCCGCAAGGTTTATATAAAATAATTTAAACTAAAAAAAAAAGTGACAGTTTAAAAATTAATGGCCAGTAATAACATCCCCAAAAATAGGATGTTAAGCTAAGAACTGGATTATTGCAAAATGAGATGACTCAGGAGTTGACAAAGTGGTTCTACATATTATTTTGGACTGTTTTGCTACTTGCAAAATCATAAAATGCAACTTAACATTTTTTCCTTAAAGCAAGGGGGAAAAGATTGGTCTGAATCTTTGACAAGTACAAATCAGTGATGTCACTTCACTCTTCTTAATAATTTAACCTATCGTCTTCATCTTCACTGAACTTTTTTCATCTATTTTCTGCATTAAAAAGGGAATCACCTTCAGAGAAATAATTATTCGATACTAATCTCCCATCCACTTTTCACAAGTTTATCAAAGCATCTTGTAATAAAACCAGAACTGAATGTTTTAGCCATAACCCCAAGGTGATATAATCAGCAAATCTGAACTGTGAAAGAAGTTATAGAGCTACATTAAGAAACAGATGGAGTGAGCCTAAAACAATCACAGATAAGCCAGCATAAAGGAACTTAACTTTGTATTAATCAAGGTTGAGATGCTCAAGGCAACCACGAGGAGTCAAGCACATTAAAATTAAGGAGATGCATGTAAATCACAGGCTGCTTCTTATGTCTCACCCCAGTTCTGTACAGAACAGCACATGGAATTGTAGGTGTCCCTGTTAACCATATTCCCTTGCTTTACAAGTGATTTTGCAGTATGGTCAAGGAAAATACCTCTCTCAAAAAATGGCTCTCCCAGACTTGTTAACTTCAATGAGAATTGGAAAAAGCTTGTAAGAATTTAAAACTCCCACATTAAATTACAAAAAAATGTCAGAACAAGCCTCAAATGTATGCTCTCCTAACACTTGAAACTAAGTATGATGAAAACAAACAAATAGCCAGCAAATACTCAGTTATACAACCAACCACATTTCACACAGCCAAAAGCTGTCACTTGGTTTCAGTAGCACTTTTTCTAAATTCAGATTTTCTGCTGGGTATCAGCAACTTAAACGTAGTTCCTTGGTGTAGGATTCCAAAGATACAAAGAGGCAAGTCCCAAATAGAAATTAATTCAGAACCTTAATATAGTGCAAAATTCAATGGCAATATTTAATGCTAAACACGCACGTCCAGCAGTGTCTCATACCTTTTAATCTCAAAATCAGGTAAGCAAGTACATCCAAAGCAGATTACTTATTTGACAATTTGAGAGCATAAAAGTGAAGTTGTATATTTATATCTTAAATTTCCTGCTGGATGATCCACAAAAAGGAAAAATTCCAATGGTTAGAATCTATTTCCTCACCTGAGAAACACACTTTGTTTTCCAATACACACAGTACCGAGACAAACTTGTGATCCGGGCTAAACTGTAGAAGCGAATTGAAAGTCCGTATTTCAAAAGAAAACAATGCAAATGGTTATAACCAAGGAAATTAATGCAGGCAGAAACAGTTTAACGCATGCATTGCATGTAGTTTCTGTTAATTACTTTTTAAGTACTTATGCACAGTAGTGGCTAAAGAGGAATTACATAAAAAGGAGATTACATAAAAACATTTCCAAGTGGGTGTTTCATGCTGAGCCACAGTCTGTAATAGCAGCGCTGATTAACCAGGACAGCCTTGGCTTCACTTCCAAGGCTTTAATAGCCCACAATAATCTTATTCATAGAATGGCTTGGGTTGGAAGGGAGCTTAAAGGTCATCTTATTCCAGCCCCTCTGCCTTGGACAGGGACACCTTTCACTATCCCAGGTTGCTCAAAGCACTATCCAACCTGACTTTGGACACTTCCTGGGATGGGGAAGCCACAGCTTCTCTGGGCAACCTGTGCCAGGGCCTTGCCACCCTCACTGGGAAGAAGTTATTTCTTACATCTGATCTAAAAGTACCCTCTTTCAGTTTAAAGCCATTCCCCTTTGTCCTGTCACTCCAGGCCCTTGCAGAAAGTCCCTCTCCAGCTCTCTTGGAGCCCCTTCAGGCACCGGAAGATGCTCTAAGGTGTCCCTGGAGCCTTCTCTTCTCCAGGTTGAACAACCCCAGCTCTCTCAGCCTGTCTTCATAGCAGGGATGCTCTAGCACTCAGATGCTCTTTGTGGCCCTCCTCTGGGCTTGTTCCTACAGATCCATGTCATTCCCACCTTTCCTTTTTTCGAGCATCAACAGCATAGGTTCCTGTCTGGATTCTGTCCTGCTGATGACCGAACTGCTTTGCTACAAGTCCCTGTCCCAGATGTCCTTCTTTTTTGCTTGGAAAACATCACAAATACATTTCTGTGAGATGTCAGCCCAAAGATTTCTACCACACTTTGGGGAACCAACACATAATCAAGGAACTTGAACTGAAAAAGCTTTTCTTGAATTTGTTATTTGATTTGATAAAGCCATCTCCCAATGAAGTGTGGACACACACTACAAACCTCAAGCTGAGCACTCTTCAAAGCCAAGATACCCTGCAGCACTCTCGACAGCTCTCACCTCAGTGACACCTTTGAGTGTTTACAAAGAGCAAACAAAAGGACTCTGGTTTACTTCTGCCTAATTAAAATGTTTTAAAAGAATTTAATTATAAAATGCCAAACTACACAAATGTAAAGATCTTTCCTACAGAGAATTAGTGATGAATTGAATGTTTTGGTTTTTTTTAATCAAACTGTTGGCAAGCGGTATTGGTTTCCTGTTTGTAAACAACCATATGAATGCTAAACATATTTATTCACAACTTGACACAAAATACAGCTCTGTAATTAATCATTTCCCTATCTGAAATGAAAGTCAGAAAAAATAACCCCCCAAACTTGTACCCCCTCTTATTATGAAATAGTCAGCTACACATAAATGAATAATTATCTGAATTATCAACTATCTACAGATGTGCAGCTCTTTTCAGCCCAGACAATGGCATTCCCTTGATGCAAACTGCTAATCCCACACACATTCACTTATTCTTTGTTTAAAGTGAGAAAATCTCCTTACTTATTAAATACGCTCAATCATGGGCTATTAAAACTATTGTTTCATGTTATCTATTAATTGCAGGCTTCCCTGTCTATATTCACTGCTAAGGTGCCACCCCTCTTATTAATTAAAAAATGCCTGCCTGAGTGGGTAAAATGTTAAAGGCCATGGGTTAAGACTAATTCTGCAAAAGTAAGGTAACTCTTAAGCTGTGAAAAGTTGTCATTGGAATTAACTGCTTGAAATCCCGTCTTATTTTGAAAGCATACAGGCTGAGTTTCAGATACGGAAAAATACTCAGTAGAATTTATTTAATTTCAGGCTTAAATAATTTGCAAAAATAATTTGCTTTCCATATCAACAAGATGTTTAGATCTGAAAGGCTGTATGATTGCACTCCATGTAAGACCTTACTTTAATCTTCTGAAATGCCAACAATTAGGAGTCAATATGAAGACAGAGGAAACCATATTGCTCATGGGAAAAGACTAAATTCTTTGTAGGAATATTATATTAATCCAAAATAGACCAGAAATGTAATCCGCTGCTTGAATACAGTTCTGAATGTAATGGCAGTATTTGTATGCTTTTTTCTCCACTTCAATAGGAAAAGTAAATGTACAAGATCTTTACAAGCTCAGTACATTCAAACAGAATAAAAGTAATATGCAGTCATATTGACCAAGTGACATCTTTGACAGGCAAAAAAACCCCTTCTGCTGGTAAAATAAACAAACAAAAAGCTACAACACACACAATTAAGGACATGGAAGATGTGCCAAGACCTAGACTAGAACAGCATGATGCCACCTCCATCTAAAAGATCTTTTTCATTATAGTTAACCTTGAACTAACAAAACACCAAATTTCTTACAGACTTAATGCGAGATTGCTCCAGAAATTTAATACAGAACCTTAAGAATCAATGATTTTGTTTAGATACCTGTAACTCATGTACAGTATTGCAAACTAGTTTGCCTTGGTGTGATGGGAAGAGAAGTGGGACAGGCAGAGAAATTATTTAACTTTATAATCCATGAAGTCAACAAGAGTGATTCTTGAATAACAACAGATAATAAAACATTCATTATCAAAGTTTTGCTTTGTCATTTGTCTTCAGTGTCTGCAGCTGACAGATACACTCATTTATAATCCTCTGCCAGTTGCAAACTGGCAAACACTGTTGAATTAGTCCCTCGACTTGAGCCTATGAATTTAATTGTTTCCACAAACAACTGGGCAATGTTTCAAGACTTTGCTTCAAGACACCCAAAAGCTCCTATATTGTACCTAACAGAAAAACCAACGGGCTGTTCCCTAGCATTTCCTGGAATGCTGGTTCTGTTCAGAATTAAACACAACCTGGACGAAAAATTTAAGAACTATCCAAAATAATGTATCAAGAAAATCTCTTTGCCCTACAAACTTCTGACTAGTTCCAATTTTGATCCAAATTAGAAGCATACCTAAACCTCCAAGGACTTTCATTAAGTAATCCAAAAAGAAATTTGGGTGTGTTTAAATCTGCTCTATTGTATGTAATTCACCAGAAACACTTTAAACAGAGTGAAAATTGCTGTTCATACCAATGAAGAAAAATGCTCTCCTCAGTTTTGTTACAAAACTAAGAGTGAAACACTATTTAAACTGCATAAAGAAGAATTTCTACTTAAACAGAAAAAATCAACAAATTAAAGCCAAAGTAAATGGTACAGTGATTACTGCATTGCTCCTTTCATTTGGGACTATTCTGATCATATGGAATTAAACGGATTGTTCACAAAATCCTCTATGAGCATATGATCAAAGTTATCTCAGAAACACAATGATTACCAGTCACAACTCCAGGCAACACATTGCTGCAGACAAAATTGATGTAAATCAGAAAGGAGAAGCACTGGAAAAATGTGATAGGTCCTTGTTGAAACAGTCAGTACATCTCTGATAAATACTCAAATACTTTATAGTCACTATTTCTTGATTTTTCAACCAGCCAGATGACAAGCCCCAAATATTTGATTAACATTATATCAAGAGGCTTTGGAATTCAGAATTAAAGAATGAATTGTGTCAGCAAGTTATGGCCACTCATGCACTGTAATTGAAATGCACAAGCATTTGTAAAGGTCCCTTTGCAAGAGGTTACCAAAGGAGTAACTCAATGTGGAAGAAATAGCATTGCCAGGGATTAAGAATAAAACAGGCTGGATTTGGAAAGCAAAATGCAAAATGAAAAGAGTCAGTTTTCACTTTGGCAGATATCTACCAGTGAATGTCTCAAAGTTTAATTTAAAATATAAGTTCTCTAGAAAGGTGAGGAGTGATACAATCAGTGGTCTGAAGAAGGCAAATTAACTGGTTATAGTTGATGGAAAACAGAAGGAACAACAATACAGCAATATTGAAATGATCTGATTTACCAGTTCCTGCACTCTTTCACCTGTGAATTAATTCCTCTGCTCAAGTAGAGCAGTGAGATTAATGTACATGCGAGCAGTTTACTCATCCTAGCAAAAAACCAAAACCTGCTCAAAGCCCAGATAATCAAGTTTGTGTAACAAAGCACCAAAATACACATGCAAAATTCTTTATTTTTCTATAGGCTTACAAATATTCAGTTCAGCAGAGATAAGAAAAGGTCCATGCAGAACTTCATTGCAATGAATTCAAATGTAAACAGGTGTGGTATTTGACAGAGCAAACAATGTAAATATACTTGTATTTCATTAATCCTTATACAATAAATATATTCACTCATTCACATAACGAGAACATTCTTTTATAGTCACCACTATCAGAAGTACAGAGAATATATGAAACAATTTAAAACAAGCGATTGCTATTAAATTATAATCTTAGATCCATCTTTACAATTATATTTAACCACTCCAAGCATATGGATTTTATAATTGAAAAGTGAATACAACATTTCAGTAAATTAAAAAAAAAAAATCAGGAAATCTGAATAAGATGTTTTAGTTTTGGTTCGTAATTGCCTCTTAAGGTGTTTCTTTAACCCTTCTCTTTTAATTAGCCATCTGCTAAAGGTTACCATCAGAGATATAATAACTAGTAGAGATGACAATTCTGATACGGACATTGAGACGCTTGAACATGTCCAGAGGAGGGCAACAAGGCTGGTGAGGGGCTTGAAACATGAGCCCTATGAGGAACGATTGAGGGAGCTGGGGTTGTTTAGCCTGGAAAAAAGGAGACTCAGGGGTGACCTTAACACTCTCTACAACTCCCTGAAAGGTGGTTGTAGTCAGGTGGGGGTCGGTCTCTTTCTCCAGGCAGCAACTGACAGAACGAGAGGACACAGTCTTAAGCTGCGCCAAGTTAAATATAGGTTGGATATTAGGAAAAAGTTTTTCATGGAAAGAGTGGTGAAGTACTGGAATTGTCTGCCTGGGGAGGTGATGGAATCACCATCCCTGGATGTGTTTAAAAAAGACTGGATGTGGCATTCGGTGCCATGGTTTAGTTGAGGTGGTGTTTAGGGCATGAGTTGGACTCGATGATCTTAGGGGTCCCTTCCAACCTGGTGACTCTGTGATTCTGTGATCCAAATTGGCAAAATTTTGGTCGTGTCCTGTGTTTATTGATTCTGTATTCTTTTCCTTCAAGGACGGGCACTTGGAGTACAGCAAACTCACTCAAAAAAAAATTGATGTTTCAAAGGCGGCTTAGTCAACATCATCCTTTAGTGCAAATTGCCAAGCAAGACCATGGACATGACAGGTGACTGTCACCAGGATATTTGGATTCTTGGTCTAAATACTTACACCTCAAACTGGCCATTGTTTTTTGCACTTACTTACAAAGAGCCCTCATTCAGTGTCATGACCTCAGTTATTTTCTGGCCTGAACTTCAAGTTTCCATAAAATCTCCCTTTCTGCAAAACAACTATGGTTCAGTTAATCACCATCATAGCCAGCCTCTATTACTACCTGTTAGGCTTTGATTAGCAGGACTTCAGCAAATCCAATATTCCTGATTTTCTCTTATGGCTGCAGCTGTGAAAATGACTTCTGGAGAACACTGGAACTGGCAGAAAATGCCAAAGTGATTCTACACTGAGAGATTGCTGCTCTCCCTTTGGTATAAAATTCACACACAAGTTACAAAGCTACTTCTGAAATAACCACCTACTCTTCAGGCTTTGAAATCAAAACCCAGCAAGTCCTTCTTGTGTCTGTCCAAACCCTTCCAGCCCACCCAACACTGAAGAATTACAATCCTACTTTATGCCCCACATTTATTATTTGACAAATGAACTCCGCAAACCCACCTAATGGCAGAGCTATGAATGCTCACAGTTAATAATGCTTCACGTGAGCAAGGAACTGGAATTCTTTCAAACATTTTACAGCCAAACAAACAAGAATTTACTTATTGTTAAATCACAAACAATACAACTCCTGAGTCAGGATCTACATTTAGCTACAGTCATTGGTTGCAGTGTAGGCAGTACAAACTGTTTTAAAGCACAGAATAATGCAATAGTTCCGCTTGCTGAATGTGGATGTCACCAGGATGTTTGGGTTTTCACTTCACTTCCTGGTTATTTTCAGGCCTTCACATGTATGGCAAGCATTTGTATAAGCATTCTTCTAAAAGCATCTTGGTCCATTCAAAAAATAGTCAAGAAAAAAACCATGGACACCGTTCAACACTGCACAAAGCTGCAAATAGTAAAGACTTAAATGTCTACAAACTCTCAAAGAAACAAAACCCATTATATGGATATCTGGATAGCTATTTTGGTTTCCCAATTATGAAAAAGCTACAGGTAGCAGTTTTCACTATAACGTGATGCTGCAGTTGTCGCCTGTTTCTCATTAATTTTTCATTCCTACAAGAAAAAGTCTTTCCTGGGAGCACTAAGTGTCAGTGCAAGTCTGTTTCATTCACTTTTCAACACCAGACACGTATTTATTCTTAAGTTTTCAATTCCACTGCATAGCTTGCTATGCAACTTGCACATATCAACCCCAGCAGCAGACAGCTTTTCACCAAAAACTTGTAACTTGACATATACCTTGTCTTGCCTTAGGCTTAAATTGATTAATTCATCTTTCACTTGAGGTAAAGTCTCCCATTTAAAATGTTTTAGTAGGAAAAGGCAGATTTTGCAAACTGAACCAGAAAAAGGACTTTCAGCATCTTTGCTACACTTTCAAATTTGATATTATGCACAACTGTTAAGGAAGCATTAAACTTAATTTTGCTGTTGCTATCTACATAAAGTTTCTTCTTTCCAGATACTCCTTCCTGTGCAAAATATGAGGACTACAAAGCAATGGTTGTCTCAGTCTTTTCTCCTCTTAGAATTCAACTTAAGTCTCACATTCTCAGATTTTGGTAAGAAAATGGAGTCAGAGGAGTTACTCAGAATATGAAAAACTCACTTAAGAAATACATTCTATTACACTACTGAGTGGAACACCACAGAATAACTTTTGACAGGAGACAGCTAATACTTCAGAAGATAACAACATACTACAGTAGGTTAACTATGGAAAAGCTTCCAGGAATATATGTGGTATCTGCCTAAACTAATGATGAAGATTGAGAATTTCTTCTAAAAAAGACATATGCTAATTCAATCACAGAACTCTGACCTTGAGGCAGGCATTTTTGGTTAAGTGTTTGTGGGAAGTCAGACTAGATGATCTTAAAGGTCTTTTCCTAATCTTCAAATCTGTCTCAAGGAGCACATACAGATTTGGGATTGTATAACCTCCACGTACCTCAATGTTTTCAGCATATTACTGACATAAATTTGTTCTAACTCTAGAGTAACACGGTAGCTGATCATCAGAATATCCATCAGCTGCTCCCTTGACTGCTCATTGTGATGGCAGGACACGAGATGACAGCAGGGGAGTTCAACCTGGAAAATAAGCTCAGCATATATGGAAAGCTGTGCTGAATGGAGCAAAGAGAGGAAGAACCTCCTGCCCCAAATGTTTTCCTCATAAATATGCTCAGTTTTTTAACTCTAAAAAAGATAAAGATGAGCTGATTTTCATCTGACATTTCCCCTTTAATAGCACAAACACTCCTCATGTGCTGAATTTGGGACAAAGAGAATATAAAAGCAGTGCATTTGGGACATTACTGGAAAAACCCATTTCCAGGTGAGACTGGAAACGTGCATCCTCTCTTCCAGGTGTCACTGTTCTCTGTCCTGCAGCTTAAGGCCAGGAATTGTGAACAGCAGCAGGACTGCCAGCTTGATTGTCACTTGTATTTGAGGGACACAGGCCACTTTGAGCCTTTTTCATCCACACAGCAAAGCTGACTTGCAGCAAATGAAATGCTACATCATGTTATTCTGTGAAGAACTGCTGAGAATAACACTGCTGAGCACTTAAATCAAGGAATGGTACATCCTTTGGCACGGAAATAAGACACAGGCATGTACCTACCATGTGCCTGAACAGGGGAAGGGGCTGCAGAGCAAAAGGGTGTTTAATGGAAGCCATGACATCTCCTTTAAACATGAAAACAATGTTAGAAGCACCATTACATGGCCAGTTCTCTGACCAGGCACCTGTATGCACCCTACAGTGGCACTTCTACAGCTGTATTTATCCTCATGTTACGAATTTTACAGTTGAATTAGTGAATAAAATAAAAGCCACCTGAGCAGTGAAAATTCAAAACTATTATTAATCCTGTAGACTAATAATATTAGTGACTGTCTACCTACAATGACATATGATAGGGTAGCTACTAAACCATTCAAACCATATATTTTAGAAGTCTGTATAATCCTTCCTCTCTCCCCCTCCTCAAATATTTATTTTCCATAGCAATGATGACCTCAGTATTCAAGGCAGCCTGTGAAGATTAATGAGCAGTGGAGGTTAATGGTCCTCAGCTATTCTTCAAACCATCAACTCCTCCCAGCCAGTCATTAATCCACAAGAAATGCCTTAATGCTTCACTTATTACTGCTTAAGCATCAAGCCTGTAAATTTTCAGGGCATTAAATCTCAAAATGTAACCTTTTTCTCTTCATAGACCTCTATTTCAACAAAGCAGACAGATGAGATGAAAGTGACTTCGTTTTACAGGGATTCTCCTCAACTTTACCAAAGAATAGCATTTATTTGTGTTTATTTGCATTTATTTGTTTTGGGCACTAATAAATAACATCTCCTTTCCTGTCAAAATATGGATAGCAAACCTTCTTCAGCCAGCATGTCTTTGACACCTCTATAAATACATTTGTGTTCTCCCTCAGCTCAGCCCAGCAGGAGACCACAGCGGAGGACGTGGCATTGCACAGCTCAGGTCACACAACCTGGTTTCTAACACAGCTCTGCCTCTGGGTAATTTGCCAATACTAGAGTATTGCCAACTCTAGAGAACTCTTTCCTTTCATTCTTTACCTGTTTAGGTTAAACTACCTAAGGAAAGGAAGAGTTCTACTGTAGGATGAGGACAGAGAGACCTTGATTTCAGTCCAGGTTTCTATTCCATACTTCAACATAAACAATTACAACAAATCTCTTCCAAGAGCCTGTTAAACTCAACATTCCCTTGTACATAATTTTGTACACTGAAGTGGTATAGCATGTAAAAATCATAGAATCACAGAATGGTTTGGGTTGGAGGGGCTTGAAAGCTCACCCAGTGCCACCCCCTGCCATGGGCAGGGACACCTTCCACTATCCCAGGTTGCTCCAGGCCTCATCCAACCTGATCTTGGGCACTTCCAGGGATGGGGCAGCCACAGCTTCTCTGGGCAACTTGTGCCAGGGCCTCAGCACCCTCACAACCATCACCAACCCATCACCTTTACACCATTTATTAGTCTTTTAAAAAGTCACGACAAATGATTGCTTTATTGTTCCTGGATGCCAACAGAATAAGCCATCAAAAATGGCAAAAAAATGAAGTCTTTAAATAGTGACATCATCAATCACACTTAATCTATATCCATTCAGAAGGTCAATTATACAAATGTATCTAATTTAGACACATTTGATCTGGGCAGCCCATCAATCATCTAGAGGATAGCCTTTCTTCACCTTTTTCTATCCCTTTCTCTTATTCTTTTAAAGGGACATCAAGTTTTACATTCTTTCCTTATTGTAATGCTCTAGCTAATAGGATATGTTTTACAAAGTGTTCACAACTCTGATGTTCAAAAGAAAACAAAAAATTCTTTGTAGGGTTCAGTGTCCACAGATATGACAAACACAGCAAGATTTCATTATTCCTCAATCATTTTCTTTAAGGAAAACACCACAACGGATTCAGAAAAATGTTGATATTAAATTTAGAAAAAGACTAGACATCAGACTATTATCATGCTCATTTATATTGGCACTCAACGAGCATTAGTTGTGAAGGCAGCAGGGCTGGCTGTCAAATGTAAGCAAATTGACAAGCTATTAGAGTGCCAACTGGAGGGATTCAATTAGAACATTTACTCCATCACCAGCAAAGCTTTGCTGTTAAGATAGGGCAGAAATGTGGTGTGTGTTGACCGGGAGATAAAGATAGAAAATTAATAGGCATAGACAGAAATGTATCACTTCCTTTCTGCTGTAAAAGCTACAAACAAAGAGATTAACTTGAAAATATTAACTCTAAAAAAGGTAATATCCATCACAAATCAAAGGAAAACAGCATGGGCATGTCTGTGTCATGGTTCTGTCCCAGAGACTGACAAGCTCTGTGATCTCCTCGAAGCTACTTTGAGATCCCAGTCTTGGGATCCTTCAGCCTTGGACACTGACACTTTGACACTGACTTTTCTCCCAAGTACTGAGTAAATTTCAAGAAGAGCTGGGGAGTTTTAACAATCTCTAAAGACAAAATAATATAAAACCCACAGCCCAAACCTGACAAAACCTCACCCAGACACACCTTCACAGAATATTCTGAGTTGTAAGGGACCCATACGGATCATCGAGTCCAGCTCTTAAGTGAATGGATTGAACCCCTGATATCAGCACTAAATGACACCATTTCCATTTTCCTACTAATTTTTTCAGAGTCTCTGCTTCCTCCACCAGCAAGGTGTTGAATAGAGATGTACTTGGCTGCCACTTCCTACCAGGGAGGTGGACTTGGCTCCATGTTCAGAAGTGCTACTGCAAATTGGGGCACAGGGGCTGAAAAGACAATCTATAAAGGAGGAATGGAAAGATATGAAAAATACAAATTTCCACATGGGAAGGGATGAAAACTCAGAAGATGCGGGAGGAACTGTACAGTAAACTCCTGCAAAAGTTTGGGCATACTGAAAGAACACATTTGAAGCCAGATCCTGTTTCCAGATGCAAATCTGGAATTATACCACAGCCTACAGAAACAGCATTTACCACCTGCCATCTTCTGTGCATGCAACCAGATCACTAATTCAACCCCAAAAGTACCTACGAGGAGTTCCAGTTACTCACTTGACAGACCATGAAATATCTTTCCTTTTTCAGCCTACTTACTTTTAAAGTTTTCCATTTAGATGGCTTGCACTTTATTTCAAATATGAAGTGATTTTTGGCAGGACTCTGCAAACAGAAATGCAGACTGAGTAAGGGAAGAACCTACTCAGCAGACTCCTTGCCTCATCAGGAAGTGCACACACCGAGCTAATTTCAGGATCAAAGTCACACACTGTAGCTCTTGCTGATAGGATTTTTTTTTGATGATATTCACTTCTCTTTGTTTTTAAAAATGTTTAGTTCCAGTTTTACTAAGATTAAATAACTATACTCCCTCCTTCATGTTTACACCTTTTATACACTTCAAAATGCTCAGAATGTCCCTCCTCCCAGGGAGTGTAATTTTTTACCACTTCCCTATAACCCTTTCACCTCCTGCCTCCATTATTTTTTGATGTTTTCTTTGATTTACTCAGACACAGAAGTTTGATGGAGGAACAAAATTAAGGCATTTATGCCAGGTCCAATTTATCAAAATCTACACAAGAATTATTTCAAAGGACAGGAAATAAAAGTTTTCCCTTTTCACATATTTACAAAATGCAATCAAAATTCACTAAATCCTTTAAAAAAATATTAACAAGGAAAAAAGAGAGAACACTTTTACTGCAGCTCAGGATAGGAAATGTACACCAGAGCTTTAAAAACTCTGGACTGGAGAATAACAGCAAGATAAGGGAAGTTTGCTTGAAACTGTTATGATAAAAGCGTGTATGAAGCATGCATGGAAAAATGGTATGTGTGATAGGGAAAAAAAAGGGAATAAAAATTAATAGGAGATGGTGTGGGAGCCTCTAAAGGTTTCATTGCTGTGAACTTGAAGTGACAGCATCTCTAATGGGTGCCAGAGATAGGAATGTCCTATGTGGATTTCCCCCCCATGAGTGACAATAATCATAAAGATAGAGCATCTGCACCATCACATTCTATTTCATGCCATTTATTTGATTTTGGCTTTTTGATGTTCGTCTTTGGAGGAAATCAGTTTCTGTAGAAACAATTTTGTCACTGATGCAGCAGGTGAAAAGTTGTGTCAGTGAAAAGTTAGTTTATGTACCGTTTTGAAATCTGAAGGGTGGTTTGGGTAAAAAAACAACATAAACTGTACTGAAATGTGTATTCTATCTGTGGCTGCACCAACTGCCCTGACCCAGTGGACAATCAGTGCTTCAGTGCATTGCATCCAACATATGGAGAAACCTGTTCCCTTCACTCTGCAGGCAGACAGCAGCTGAGAAAGAACAGTGACTCAAAAATTTCCAACTCCAGCAGAATTTGGACCTTTCAGACACAGTTCCAAGGGAAGGATTCTGTCTTCACATCCCACCTTATGCAAGAGAGGAATCCTGCCTTCAACAAGTTCTTTGCCTTGATCCTAAGTCTCAAAAAAAGGATCATCCCCATGTCACCTATTCCTGATGGTTTTTCTAAGCTGAATGAAATTACTCCAGTTTTTCTTGAAAGCTGAGACAGCTCCTCCTGTCTTCCTAGAATGATTTTCCAAGAAGTGCTGCTACAGAGCTGTTGTAACCATAGGAACCTTGCTGTGTTAGAATGAATGGGTTGGAAGGAACCTTAAAACTTATCTCGTTCCACCCCCTGCCATGGGCAGGGGCACCTTCCACTATCCCAGGTCACTCCAAGCCCCGTGCAACCTGGCCTTGAACACCTAGCTTCAGTGTGCACACAGTGAACACTGCTTCAGGCCCTGTACATGTGCATAACTTCATAGGTGCATTACCTAGGAAAAAAGATCAGTTCAATTCACTCAGCACAGAAAAGAACTAAACACGTATTAAGGATCCAGCATGATTTGAGTAGATTAATGCAAACCAGCACTAACACCCCAGTACCAGGAGATTTATAAATAATAGAAATATCTCACTGAGGAGAGAATCAGCTCCTGACTGCTCATGGAAATAAAGATTTTTCTCTCCCTATGGCAGTTTTGAAATTTCATTTCCAACTCTGAAAATAGAAATTTCAAAATTATTCTCAGCTAAATCCATAGAAGCACTGACCTTCAGTATCTGTAATGTTCAAAGAAAAAGACACTTGCATTTCTGATTGACAGATCCATTGCAAACACAGTCTGAGCAGCTCCAGTGTGAGTGTTGAGAAATGCAACCTGAGCATCTACAACTCATTCATTCTAACTCACTGAAGCAGCTTTTCCTTGTCAGGAGAATTTCACAATTCAAGATTCGGCCCTACAGATAATAGCAATCAGGAAACCACTCTCACATACAAAGTGATCTTAAGCATTGGAGTGACAAAATAAATCACATCTTCCTATAAAATTCCAAATCAATAGGAAAGTGCCTGCTTTCAATTAAAATCTTGAATTATCCTTTGTATTTACTACTTGGAGGATCCATAAGCAGTTTAGGTAAAATATTAATACTGAAAAAGCCCCTTACACCTTAAACTAAACTCCAAGCTGCAAATCAGGCAAACCTCAACTCAGTGACTATGCAAGTGTGGTTGCAAAAGATAAATCTACTTTGTTCATTCTGGAGAACAGCTTTCTACCATACAAACTCTTCCTGGGAGAGACCTTACTTGGATCTTTCCAGCTTGAGATTCCACAACTAATTCCTAGAAGACTTGACATGCCAGCCCCCATGCAGACCATGCAGCACTAACACGAGTGAAAACCAAAGCACACAAATGCCACAGCCCTTTTCCTGTGCTCCTCAGAGCAGTCTCCAAACTAACCCAAATCAGAAAAATACTTCCAAGTTTCCTTAAGAGCTAGGGAATAAGAAAGAAACTTGTGATATTACCTGCCTCCATTTATTTTAACTGAAAAGTACTCAAAAATACTTAGAGAATTGCCTTAAAACCTTTCCAGAACTGGAAAATATTGTTACAGCTCTAAGTGCTTTTGCCTCAAACCCTTTCACACCCTCTGCTATCTAAAATGTTAGATAATGCCTCAGTGGGTTACCAAGTTAAACCCCTTCGTTCAGGGCTGAAAAGCTCTTGAATACATGAGCAAGATCAAAGCAGGTAAGCTCAATAAACTGTGTAGTCCCTGTTTAGGGACTTGAGGAGCATCACTTCCACAGCATGTTGGAAGTAATTTTCTCTGGTGACATGCTATGCTTTGTCTTACTGAACATTTAACCTCTAGATCTGGACAGCACACATTTGGCACCAGCACATTTCTTTAGGGAACACCAGAGTGGTTACTTCAAGTGACAGTTTTCTAATTATTCTGTCAAGCATCAATCTGTGAAGTTCCCAGTTCCTCAGCACCCTGATTGACAGGGCAATCAGCACTTTACTTAAAGCCTCTAGAGCTGTTCTGGCCTGACAAATGCTTTAAGAAAAACCCCAACCCAACCAACCTCTCCTCCCTAGTGTGAAACTGCAGTGGAATATTTGACTTCCAAAACAAATCCCCACTTTCTGCAAACACAATTCCCCAAAGTAACCAAAAAATTGCATTAGCATATAAAATGCACCTGTAGAGAAGGAAGAGCTGACCAAACCAGTATTTTTTTTTATATTACAATAATTCATTTGTGACATTTTATTTTGGAGCAAATCAGCTGATGAAATATATAAAAACAGAGAGGGAACTGAGATGGCACAATCATTTTCACTAATCTTTTTCCTTCTCCTCTTCTCCCTCTCCTCTCCTCTTCTCCCTCTCCTCT
>VZTD01002147.1:751568-992454 GCA_013397725.1 Rhagologus leucostigma
TCTTCTCTTCTCTTCTCTTCTCTTCTCTTCTCTTCTCTTCTCTTCTCTTCTCTTCTCTTCTCTTAAGAGAGAGACACGAGCCCCACCTTTGAAGCACTTTTAGCTTGATTCCAAGTTTCCCTGATTTCTGATTAACATCCTCTTCCTCTGCTGAAGGTGGTATTGTGACTCTGGGGCCTTACAGCACCTCTGACTGTAAGAAGTGAGAAAATGAGGGACTTGGTGAGTGATAAACAATTATCCCTGTACCAAGTTCAGGGAATAGTAAAAACTATTTAGTAGTCATGACCACGATTTCCTAAATAACAGGAAAGTACTTCATGCGCTTTATCCACCGTGTAATTAAATTCATCACTAGGGCTGAGATTTTGACCAGGAAGTTGGCACTAGAATTACACAGGGTTTGATTGATATGCCAAGATGCTGCACCTGAGAATTCAATAGTGGAATTGCTCTTCTTGGCTTGCTGGGACAGTCTTGCCATTGGTATTGTTCAACTTCATGTAAAGGGAAGCTCTCTCCCTGTACAGAACTGCACTGCAGCACCAATACCAGCAGGATACTAATAATACTTTCTACTGAAATCAAACTTGTGCCACATTTTTTCCTTTGGTTTGAAATGGTAAATTATGAATAATGGAAGTTTGGTGGCCAGCTTTTTATGGTGAGCACTCTGGAGTGCTGTGTGGTAAAACACACTGAACTCAGCAAGACTAAAAAATAAATGAAATATCAAATCAGGTGTCAAATAAAGGGTGGAAAACTGCAGCACATTTTATCCCTAATAAGAGCGAGCTGCAGAAAATCTCTCTCTAGATGTAATATGAAAACACATTCACACAAAAAGTCCTTTTTTTTTCTTGGATTTGAGTCAAAACTTCCAATAGTTCTTGACAGAGGGGATGACAGAGCTGACCACTGATTTTACAAGTGGCAGAAGGAAGTTCTTTGATGGAAAGTCTCACTCTGCAGTGGTCAGTACGGGGGAAGCTGTTCCACTGGTTCCAACAAGGAACAAGGCTGAACCCATCTGCTTTTCTTATGGAAGGTCAAAAGATATTCAGCATTATTAAGAGAGTTAAAGGAATGTTGCTGATATGTAGACACCATCTTTGCTCTCAATGTTTTTATCTTTTCAGTTCAATTACTTCCGCAGTTTGTAAGACTAAGTGAAAACAAAAATGTATTTGAGATTCTCTCAAAGAAATACACACAAAAATCCCAGAACAACTGTGCAGAGCCCCATGGAAGTTTTGATTAAAGGCAAATCCTTCACAATTCAGAGAGTACATACTCAATCAAGGGTTGAAGAGGAAAACCTCCAGGGAGCAGCAGGAACTAAACAATTCTGATAAGATTTCTGTGACTTTTCAGCAAATAGTAATTTGCTCCTTTATATTTCTTCAATGAGAAGCCAAGCATTGCAGTTCCAAACCTTTAAATCAAATGATTTGCTGGGCATCAGGCATTCAACTTTCATCACCTACTATAAAATATTGACTCTGCACATTCATTCATTTCTACCCAATAATTGATTATTCTTTTTTTGCCTCTTACAGGCCCATAACAGTATTCTGGGAGGTCGACTTAATCAAGATTTAGTTAAGAAAAAAGAAACCCTCAGCATTTTCAAGTTTTAATCTTGTCCAGATTAAAACATGCACCACATAAGCATGTATGTAATCTATTTTCTTAATGAGATGTTTTTACGCATTTCCCATGGTATCACTATTAACTCCAAATCTACCATTCACAAGTGCCATCCGTGGTTTATACAAAGGTTTCTGCTTTAATCACAGGGCTGGCATCACTCTGTCACAGGACAGAGCTTTATGATTAACGACCTTCTCAAGGGGGCCCTGTCTGAAGGTGCAGATTTCATTCCCTTTTCTGGTAAAGTGAATACCGACTTCCATGGTCAGCTCATCTGTCAGCCACCCAGAAACCCAGTTTTATGGCACTGATAGCAGGATTGCTGTGTTTCCTGCACTGAGGCACGGCAGAGTTCTTGGGGGGAGGATGGCAGAGGATGGTGGGAGCCACAACAGCTCCAGCTCCTCTGCTCTGAGAAGTATTTTCGCAGCAACAGAGGCTCCTTCTCCCCTACATTCCCAGGGAATGAACATCTGGTGCTCTGCAGCTCTTTGGTTACTCAGGCTTACCCTTAAATAATTAGAAATGGTTTCTAAAGTACAGCAACAGCCAGCACTGCATACAAAACAGGCTGTGGAAACGTGCACACAAGTCGTGTTAGAGCAGCAGTCGGGTATAGATCTGCAGATTTACTCACAGATACACCTTCACTGTAGCAAACTGCATGTAAAAATTAAAAAGAAAGTTCTCTTTTTCCTCTACTTATTTGATGAGTAAAACATATATGCAAATGAAAAAGAATACGACAGCCACAGAAGATGATTCAAGGTGAAAATGGTTTTGTAAAAGTAGTCAAATATCTTTTAAACTCATTTGGAATAGCTGCAGTAGTACAATACCTGCTCCATCCTGGCCAAACAGAACAAATTATATGACTATTCGCAACAAGTAAGGCTACCTTATTCTTAATCAACTCCTCTAATTGCTTGAAAAAATATCTTTAAAATGTTTGGTATTTTTCTGCTGAAAACATCTGAATAATTTTGGAAATTTCAGTGAAATCTCTTTGGCCAGACATTATCCACCTGTCTTTCCACATACAGCCACTAATTGCCTTTTAGTTGGAATTTTCCAAGTAATTTGGCTCAAAATGGTTTAATCTTTTCCCATCAAAAATATGATGAAAAACTAAGTTTTTAGCTCTTTTCCTTGAGTCAGTTCTCTTCCCCTGAAATGTGTGGTTGTCCACCAACCCCAAGGAAAATCGACAGTTTCCATTAAAAGGATCTCAGATTTCCAAATGAAACCCTTTGGTTAAAGTGACAGTTTCTGTTAACATTTAGGTGCTACCATTGCAACAAAAAATATAGCTTTCCACTTCCATTCTGCTTTACAATAGAGACATAGGAAAATGCTTGGGAATTGGGATGCTTTTTTCCCTTGACATGCAGAAGCTGTGTAGGATCCCAGCCATGTAACCTCTGCCAAAAGGCAGCAGGAGCCCAGTTTGTACCTTGAAGCTCCATGGCCACCTGCTGCCTTCTCCCAGATGCAATCTTTCCTTGGGCATCCACAACCACAACCCCTGCAATTCAATGGGTTTTCTGTCCACATTTTAGAAAGGAATCCATACTGTCATCTTAATAATCGAGAGGGAATGCATTCCTTAAATACAGATATTTAAGGTTACTTTCCCCTCCAGTGCTTTTAAAGGTACCCACATAGCAAGCAAGAGTTCAATTCTGTTGAACAAAGGGGACAGAGAAGAAACATCCTTTTGAGTTGTCACAAAAGGAGTGGAAAAATAGGGCAGCAAAAATGTCCTGCTTTCTGTTCACCAGAGTTAAACCAGAATCTGCTACAGTGTTTGGGACAGAAAAACAAATGCATGTGGATGTTTAATATAGAGAGAAAAATCTACAAAACAAATGAACAAAACACCCACAGGAAAACTATTTCCCTCCTCAAAGGTATTAGGTAGAACCTTAAAGAAAATTTGAAAAGTTGATTATGTTTAGGGCTATACATTTAATTCAAGCCAAAGTCACTGAAAGATCAAGTGACTGACATGTGCTCACTGCACCTGACACAAACAGCACACAATGTGCTTTTTCTCCAGGATAGTTCAGGTTTGGTGTATGAACATAACCGTGTGATAACCACAAAATCCAGTATATTCACAGACACAGTCCCCAGGGTTTGCCCAGCTTTGACTGAAGTGGTTCTTTCTGCAGACCTCATCCTCTACACCCTCACACAGCTTTACACAGACTCTACACTCCACTATTCCCTATTCACAGTTGTTAACACAACTACTGGAGCCACCCAAATCCGCTGAACCGCTGAGCAACTGAAGAGATTGTGGGAAGATGCCCACAGAATCTGTTGGGAATATTCCTACACTCACCCCAGGCTACAAACGTGAAAGAACTGGCCACTGGAAGATGGAAATGGAATAACTTCTGTTTTCTTCAGATTGCTATAAAAAGTAGGAGCACTAAAAGAAATAAACTGTTCACTTTTCACACCACTCTAAAGAAAACACCTGACTTTAGAGACTGCTGAATATGACAGTTACAAAAAATGCAACGTCTTTTGAGGAACAGGACCATGTTTATCTTCCTATAAGAGGATAGTTTTTTGTAAGACGAAACTAAACCTCTAGCAAAAAGACTAAGAGCTAGTCATTTGTGGTAGATGTAGATTTGATTTGCCAAATACTTAATCACATGACAAGCTTTAAAAGTGAATAGACTCATTTATTTCAGCTTTATCCATCCACTCAGAATAATAGATAATAAAATATTAAAACTTGAAACAGGTTTGAATTCTTGTTGAATTTGAGCATGAATATGAAGCTGTGAAATAATTCAGTCCTACCTGAAGCAAAACAGAGATTCGAGAGAAATAGCCTTTGTCCTCTTTCATTAAGCAGTATTTAAAATAATTTTTGTCTTTTCCAAAACTTTTCCATCACCCTATGATAACCTTCCTAAAAAAAACCACTATAGATGTATCTTTACTCTAAAAATCTTAGCAATATCAGGCCCTTCTGTCGTTAAAAGATAATTTTATGATGGGAAAATACTTGTTAATTTTATCATGGTTTACTATTTTTTCTCCAAATTGAGTCTTATCAATAAGAAAAATATGAAGTCCTATCTACCTGTGCTCCATCCATCCAGGGTGCTTCTGAAATGATAAGTAAAACCAGTTGTTATTTATTTCACTGTCACAAGAGTGTGCCTACCCCAGCGCAAATGGCTGAAAGCACCTACTTGAGATACACATTTCATCATCTGGGCCAGTTCATCAGGAACAGATGGAGGCAAGGTGATTAAATTTCTTCATTTTGATTGAAAGAACAAACACTTTCCTAGACAGCCATAACACCCACTTAAAAATAACAAGAATTAAAATGCGATTTTCCCTACAGAAGAGTTTAAGTAAGGTCACCTACAACTTTTCTTTTAATATACTAGTTCCTACCTGTATTATCAGATTATTTGTCTTTCATTCTCCTGTATGTGTGCTAGATAGATGATCTAAAAGTAGATTCATAATAAGCTACTCATCTTAGCAAGATGAATTACCAAATTGAGTTTCCTAAAATATCTTCTCTTTTTATCCTCGCTAATTGTGAAATGAGTCATATAAATTTTCAAAATTTAATCAATTTGGAAACCCCAGTAAAGGATAAAACACTTTTCTGATGTATTTTACATGACATTTCCTTTTACTGGGCAATCCCAAGACATGCAGATATAACTGCACATTCTATTGCACACTCTGGACATGACATCAGGCCTTTGGCAGTCAGAGGTGCTGGGAAGGTGTTCAGGATGGAGATTTACTGCCTGGATCCATCACCTTCCATCTGAGGCCCTGGTTTGGAGTGAGATGGTGACACCAGGCTATGACATTAGAAGAGACAGGTACTGTCCCATAACCATTCCCAGGTACTTCTCAAACACCCCACCACTGGCTCAGCCATCCTGGCTCATCACTGGATACCTCAATAAAGTCCACATTCTCCAATCCCAAGCACTAACAACCAAAGCCAATAACAAAATCCTTTCTCACTTTGATCACTAATCAAGCACACCTTCAAACAAGCAGGAAAATGCAACAAGCCTTGACCAGAGAGCAGCTGTCTGAGGAGGGCGATGCCATTTGTGTTTCAAGGAAGTGGAAATGCCTGCTCTTCTCTCTCTTAGAAGGGACAACACTACAGAGAGGATAATTAGCACACAAACATTTCAAATTCCATCCAAACCTAGCAGCTCAGTTTGTGTTGTGGTTCTTGCACAAATTTGCCAGCATTTACCATCTACAAAAACATTTGTGAATTTTCCCTATTCTGCCACAAAGGAAGCAATTACGAAATCACTGCAATTTTTCCTCTTGCTTAGGAATTTTATTTTCATATCCAGTTTCTAAGATTCATTATAGCCTACTATAAAATGCCAAAAGGCATTCAACTTGTCAGTGCCCATAAATAATGGCAGATTCATGTTAAAGTATATTTACATATCAATTACTTAGGACTCAATACTACACATGCTCTTGAAAAATATTTTACTTTTGGTTGTAAATCAAGACAATTCAATTATGCATTTTAAATGCATAATTGTCCTCCCATTTTCATAAATATTGTCAATATGCTATGAGTCTCTAAAAATGTCTCAGCGAAATGAAAGAAGGACTTTTCAATATTTTAAGTGTTTTAAAAGACGAATAGTCATTTCATATTAATTCTGCAAAACTGCAAAGGCACGTTAGAAAAAAATCCTTGTTAAAGTTCTATTAGTCTGTATTTTCTCACCAATGCAGAGCTAATAAAAATGTGGGGAAATGCCTAAATTATTCCTATAAACTCAAAACCTGCAGTATCTTTAAAAGAACAGTGAGCTGCTCTATTGGCTAAAGGCAAAGTATTTGTACAAATTTCTGAGACAAAAAACACAATTTGCCTTTGTGAACTTTACCCAGCTTTGCAAGATGTTTCTGTGCCCTAATAGGTATTTTCTACCTCCACAAACTGTCATTTTATGAGAATAATCTTAAACATCTGAAGTCAAGACATTACTGCCCTTACAAAATTACAAATCACAGCTTTATGTTTAGAGCTGTTCTCTGAAACACAGAAAGGAATCTCTAGACCATTTACTGGCTCCAAGGCAGGATCAACTCTCCCTGAAACATCCTGGATAATTGCTTGTTTAGCTAGTCCTTAAAACTTGTAGTGCTGGATAGCCTATAAATTCCTAAAATAAACTGCTGTAGGACTCAAATACCGTTTTTGGCTGGACAATTTTCAGAACAGCTACCCTAGGCAGCCACATTTCTTTGCTGCTCTTAACCCTTACTACTTCCTGCCTGCCTGAGGCAGACACTGACCTGCAACACCAGGCAGATTGCCCAGGTTAACTGAAGGCTTCTTCACCTTTCTATGCCGGATTCCTCTTTCAACACTTGAATCATTTGTATATTTGAAATCAGAGAAAATGTTGGTCTCTACCTACCTGTTTAGTCCTCGTCAAGACAGAAAGGCCCCTCTATGTGCTATTAGGAGTTAATACTAAGATGATGCAGCAAGATCCAGCTTCCAAAAACTATGTGGAATTTTTCAATGATTGATTAGACAACATCTTCCAGTAACGTCCAAATTGCTATAAAAAACCAGCAGGTTTATAGATTTTGATTTTCTTTCAAAAACATTAATATTGCACTTCTACAAAACCAATGCTGAGTACTAAACTGCCAGGAGGGCAGGGCTCTGTAATAAGCAGTGAAGGAACAGTGATAACTTTGATAATTTTCATAGCACTTAACTTCTTTACCAAACTATATAAGTTTTGATCAATGTTTGTAGATGGTAGGTGAGTATTATAACCCACAGTTCACACAGAGGAGTAAAAATAGCAGTCAGAGCCTCGACTTCCAAAAGTGTCCACTAAATTCAAGTGTCACCATTTTGAGATACCCAGCTGGAGCTATGAAGGGCCATGCAGAGTGTGAACACTGCACTAGCAGTTAATATTTGTGGAACAGTGTAGTACAGCACATAGATATTGTGCACTAGAGTAGCTCTTCAGCTACAGCATTTAGGAGTACTCAAACCAGCATAGGGTGCTTCACCCTCTTGTAGGAATCAGGGAAACACACAAAGTATAAAGAATTTTCATGCTGTGTAAAGAAGAGCTGAGTAATGAAGTGTGTAAAGGGTGTGTGGTATGTGAATGAGAAGCCGAAAAGATTCCTAATGAGTCTTCAAGAACAGGGTTCCTCTGCATTATGAAATAACACAAAATCTGACAATTCAAACAAATTCAGTGCTTACGCTCTATTTTATTTCTGCAACTAAATCTTTTTTACATTTCCCTTTTTTCTGCAGCATTATATGCACACTGGCATAGGCTGCATGTGTGATAGGGAAGGTTACCTGTTCCTACTGATTTAAAGGTTTGCATTATTGTAACACTGAGAAATCCACTGCTGACAATTAAATGCATACAAACTGTCCACAGCCAGCCTATGCTCTGGGCTGATGAGGTTCACTACCATAGAAATGTGGCATTTGGAATTCTTATATTTTTTTCCCCCTAAAACTGAGAGCAGGCCATTGTTTAAAGTTGCAGAATGAGAGCAAACAGTCCAGAGACACACAAACATAGTTACTAAACTCCAAACTGCCTGAATGTTTGGAGATGTTTTGAATGGTCTGAACTGAACTAGCTCACTCAATTCTGAATTAATTTATCTGAAATAAAGACCAAATACATTATACATGGCAACTTTATTTTTATTTCTGAAATCCAAGAAAAGAATATCCCAAATCTTTCCTCTCAGTATAATGTTATCCCTTCTGTTGCCACATAACAGACTGCAAATGTTAAGAAAGCTAATACTAAAAATCCCTGAAGCCAAAAGGATAAACTGGCGATAAAAATGTCTTGTATAATAAGGATGTATAAACTGTATTACTTTCACACCAAACACAGCTGGAAAAGAAGTGAATTGCAAAGTTATGGTTTAATGATATCCTCCTTCAGAATTCTGGTCACTCTCTCAGACACCTGGAAAACAAAAGCCCCAAAACCTCTGCTTGACACACAACAGTGAGACACATCAGTGCCAATTATGTGGTGGGCACAGAGATACATCTGAACATAAACAGGCAAAGCAAAGTGACAGGAATAAGATTGTCTATTCCATATAATTAAGACAATAATCTGAATTTGGACTAGATAATTGCTCAAGAAAAAAAATAAAGTCTTCTGTGTGTTTGATATTAATTATTCCCTGGATATGAGCTAACAGATGTCAATATGGAATATTTTTTCCAGAGAAACGTTTGTCTTTCTGTCAATAGCATTTTGGCTAAATAAGAAGCCAACAGTTGTTAACATCAATCGATTTGGTGAATCTTTAGTCATATCATCAATGACAGGCTTCAAAAAAGGTTTTCAAAGGAACTTTAGTGGGAAAAGGAGAAAAAGAACAACAAACCATGCTGGCCTTCAACTGCCTGTGTTTCAGTCATACTTTCTAATAGGAGTCCACTGCCAAGATCAGGGCTAGAGTCTGCTGATGGCAAAACCAACCTGCTTGCAGCTTAGTTGGCTTTTGTAAGAGTTTGTGAGGCCAGGTTCTGGTAGCAGGGGGATGAGAGGTGGCTTCTGTGAGGAGATGTCAGGAGCTCCCCCCATGTCCGATGGAGCCAATGCCATCAGCTCTGAAATGGAGCCTGAGCCCATCAGGGACAGTGGCAACACCTCTGGGATAACAGAGTTAAGAAGGGCACAAAAAACTGCAAAACAGCCTCTGGAGAGAGGAGTGAGAACAGGAGAGGAACAGCCCTGCAAACACCAGAGCCAGTGAAGGAGCAGGGGCAGGAACTGCCCCAGTTGCCAGAGCTGAGATTCTCCTGCAGCCCATGGAGATCCATGAGGGAGCAGATATTTTTTCAGCTTTAGCTTTTCCAAAAAATGTTGTTGAATCCTACAAACAGTCATCATATGGTAACCAGGTCTTCAGCATGAACAAAAACAAGCACCTGTGGAGCTTGGTAAGGATGTGAGAGTACTCATGATTGAGGACTTGGTGGGGATGCCTGAAGCAGGAATTGACATGCCCAGGGGAGAGCCAGGCACCACCCAGAACCGCGGAAATACTTTAGGAAACAACCACTTCTACTTCATTGTGGGACAAAGGGGGATAAATGAAGCTCCTGCAGTATCTCCCAGCAGCTTGAACTCCCAGAATTGAGCCATCTTTCCCTTTCCTGCTAGTATCTAAAAAGAGGGAAGACTGTGCATTTCCTGCCAGAGCAGATGCATAGCACAAACTTATAGAAACAAGACAGGCAGGAAGAAGAAAAAGAAAGAAAGAAAAAAAGCAACTGGAATTCAGATAGTGAATAGAAAGGAATTCAGAACCATTGCAATGACCTGTCTAACCTAGGAAGTATTGGATATGGCAGACAGCAAACAAGACCAGCAGAGTATAAAAAGGGTCACTGGCTCCAGGGACAGCATTTCCATCCAAAAGCCAGTGAGTAACCTTTTGCAACAAAAACCCTCACACACTTTTTTTTCCCCAAGAATTATAGACACTGACAACTGACAGATTAAACCAGCAGCAAACCAGCCCAGATCTTCACTTTTCCCAAAGACAATATCCCCAGCTTCACTAAATCAAATCATGGCATACCTAGCTTTGTTTATTTGTTTGTTTGGGGGTGGGGGTGGGTGTGTTTTTTTGGTTTGTTTGGTTTCTTTTGTTTGTTTGTTTGGGGTTTTTTTTGCTTTAATACAAATACACATTTTAAAGACAACTAAGAGAGAGAAAGAGATCTGTTTCAAAGTGCAGTTGAACATTTCCTTCTGGAAGATTTCTTCTCCTGCAATGTCCTTAACTCTGCCAGCACAACTAAAAGACAGTGCTTCTCCATGTTACAGCCCTGAAGAAATTTTTTTTGTTTACTTCTTTAGTCTCTAGATATTTAGACATTTGCAAGCATTAATTGAATCTCTAGTTCCCAAGAACAAATTTTTATCTTCTCAGACAAAGTGGGAATCAAGTTAAAAGCCACTGGGAAATGACTGACCAGATACAACCTGTGAATGCTGCATTAGCCACAAAGACTCTTGGGACTGAAACCCTACCATTAATTAATAAAAGAGAGGATTCATTCAATTATCCCATTGTATATTAGTGAGCTAATGGACATGGTGAATCAGGAGAGGAAATAACAGACTTTTGCTATATTTTCTGAACAGAATGAAATAAAATATGAAATGTTTTGCCTTCTGCATCTTCAGCCAGTCAACGCCAGGAATAGCACAGCCGCAGCATAAATGCCTAATCCAGGTCCTTTCCATGCTCCCTTTCGCTTTCTCTCAGTAGCAGACCTTCACTAGCCCTGGTGTATGCAGCTAGAGTTAAGCAGTAACATATAACCAAAACGCATAATAGAAGGATACATTTACAAGTCAAATGTTGGGTACGCAGATGTCCTATAGCTGAGAGCTACTAGAATGCCTTTTTGTTTCAAAATTGTTTAAACTCAGTAAGCTTCATCACCAAAATTAATACCTACTGTTTGTGCTGCAGCAGACAGTAGAAACTACATAGCACGGTGATAATCACCAGCTAAGTTGTGTATCTGAGACTTTACTGCACCTGCTTCTCTAGCACTAACACAAATTTCAGAACTAAATTACATCTCAGGCAAACCCAGATCATCACATGAAGCATGCACTGCAGAGCAACTCAAACAACTCAAACAACAAACACTTGAGACATCAAGGTACCAGCTGCTTCAAAAATACGCAGGGAGAGTTATGACTGCAAAGAGCTTACAATATGAAGCTGACCTGTGCTTATTTTGTACTGTAAATTTTCTTCCTAATTTTGCCTTGAAATTTTGCTGCAAACAATATCCACCTCTATTTAAAAAGTCACAACATTTTGTCACTTACTGCTGCATAGAGCGTACAATTACAGCAATGTAACTGTCACAGGAAGGTGGCATTTAGAAGCTAGCATCACATCACAATGAACATGAGGAAAATGACTGGAATCACAGAAAGAGTGAGATAAAGGAGATGAAGCCAGATCCACAAAAAGAAGCAATATGATGAAATAGGGACTTCAGCTGTGATGCTTAGGTGCAGAGAAAGATGATCAAAGCCCTCCGACAGATTTCCATTAGTAAAAATATCAACAGCAACGAAGTTCTGGCTACACACAAAAGCCTAACTCCACTTTGGCAGGATGGGCAGCTGGCATTGCTCCAAAGCCCATGCCTGATCAATATTCTCTCAGCAGATACTCCAGTTCTGTCTGCAGAGGGGATCAATGACCTCAACACGCATCTCTAGAAATAACTTCTACTCAGTACACACAGACTGATGTCTTCTCCTCTTGTTCAAAAAAGAAAAGAGCAACTGCAGCTCCATCTGCAAAAGGAAGTGTCAGAACATTCCAGGCTATGATTCCAGCCTGGGAATATTAATTAAATACAGACTATTCTGCAGTGCAGACTCAGATATTTTAGAAACCTTGAGCTTAAAAGACTACAAATCAGCCCTTAGAATTAGCTATTTGCTTAATTTTCCCATTTTTCTCCTCAGTCTACTGTGGCACTACCCAATTAGGAATGATATTTTAAGCATCTAAATCTCACAAATTCCACTTTAGGAACGAGATGTTCTGAGTTCAGCACTGCAATACCCAGCATTAGCACACTCGCACTTCTGTGTTGAACTGCCTTGAGAAAGTTCCCACTCAAAACGCACCAGCAAACCTGACTATGGATCAGGAACTGAAAAGGCTGTCCAGTGGTTCATACTGAAATAATTTTCCTCCCAGATTACCCCTTTAGTAACTCACCCTCAGTGTTCTCACCATGATCTGGGTTTTTCAGTGCACTATTCATGATCCTGCTCAGCTCTATTGCTGCATGGGGAAGCTCCCAGTCCAAACCCAACATTTTTACCTTTGGATCAGCAGTCAGCAGCTTGAATGCTTGATAGACTTGTGCTTCTTTCACACCTCCACCAAGATCCAAGAAGTTGGCTGGCTTTCCACCATTCAGGGATATTATATCACAGGTTGCCATTGCAAGTCCAGCTCCATTGACTGTAATTGTAAACATCAAGTGCTTGTATTTCATATAGATACAATTTGTGAAAAGGCTTAAAATGTATCAGCACAACCCCAGAACATGGCTCAAAACGCTACACAGCTATTTCTAAATAGGTCAGTAGCTATTCAAGGATATTCAGTGCAACAAATAATTCAAAACATGGTGCATACACACCAACATTTAAGTTTCTTTAGGGCTTAGATGTGCACCTTCCTTTAAGCATGTATGAGCACTGGAATTAAAAAAAAGTCTGATTTTATTAAAAATAAAGAGCTATAAAAACTTCTGTGAATAGTGATATGAAGGACAAATTGACTCCTTAAACTCTTCTCCCATCACTCTGGTAGCAGTAGGTGTCTTGTATTACCGTAACACAGACAATTCAGTTTTGGGGACAGACCTCAGATGTTCCTGAAACTGCATTTTAGATTTGCACTAATCTAGAAGCATTTCCATGGGCAGGAACATCTAAGATAGGAAAAGTAGATGAGAATTATGTGTCCCCAGTATGTTGCTCCTGCTGGACAAAGGCTCCTGTGACACCTGGAACAGAGAACACTAAAAAAATAGCATAATGTTGACAATTATTATTTAGATTTTGGGGTCTTTTGGTTGTTTTTTTAAATTGAGATTAAAGTCTTGCTGTCACTTACTGAATCAACTGCAACACATTATCAGAATCTTCTATATTTTGTGTTTGGAGTACACATCTGGGCCAATATAAATACTGGGCACTGTCTCGCCAAGTCAAGAAAAAGGCCTAATTCAATTAGATTAATAATCAAATGTTGTATTGGCTAAAAGAATTTGTACAAAATGAAAATTATTTAGAGCATAGCTGACTTTTCTACTTATCTCTTCTAAACAGCAGAGTAATTTCTGTTCTATAGAAACTTCTGGAAAATAAAAAACCTGCCATTTCCAAGCAGATTCTTTAGCAGCTTTCCTTACAGGGAAATGGAGTTTAACACTCAATTGTAACTGGGAATGTTACATTTATACACACATACTTTTCAAGTGTCTTTTAAGTAACACATTCTTATTTTTTAAAATTAATGATCAGGTTTTGATGAATTTCCTTGTTTTGTTTGAATTACTGGAAAGACCAATCAGGTAAAAAACTCAGAAATTAAAACCCTTTAGCCTGCCTTCTCTCTGACACCACTCATGCCCTACCTGTGTGTGGGCTGTGGCCATCAGCACAGTTTCCACACAATTTTAGTTTCATTCCTGCAATAATTTGTGGAAGGACAGACAAAACAGCAGAAATACTCAGCAAAACAGAAATACTGTCAAGAGTGGCCTGAATGTCAGATGTAAACTAAGTCTGTACACTGAACAACTATAAATTTGTCTTCAAATGTCTTTTGGATGTATTTGTTCTTACCAAAGCAAGCAATGTTTCCATCCAGTCCTATGTATTTTAAGTCATATTTGGCAGCTTCGTTCTCTATGGGCTCATTTTCAGACTTGTCATCCATGGCAAATATTTCTTTTTGCCTAAATTCTGCATTGTCATCAAAGTTTATCTTGGCATCGAAGCAAACAACTGGAGGAGAAAATAAAACAACATCCAGGCATTTAGAGTTTACAGTCAGAGCTTCTGAAATATTACAGCTACTCCAGCAGTGAGGGGGAGGTTGCTTTGGGAACAATGCTGCCTCCAACACAGGAGTAGCTGAAGTTCTAGCATTGATTCCAGCAGGAAAGGGCAGGTTTTCCATAAATCCTTTACTGAGAAAAGGCACGGCCAGATCTCCACACCACACAGGAAGATCTTCCATGTTTACTTCAAACAAAGTTCCTGTACGTTATGAGGGCAGTTTTTATGATTTGGACAGGTGGGCTGCAGTAATGACACAAGAGATTTTGCCTTCCATATTTTGAAAGCATAACAGACGTAAAAGGTAACACCAACCCAAAGTCATGTGTGGTAACATGCAGTCATTCAGAGCTGAGCAAAACAAAATGCTTTCCTTAGCCATATTTTGAATTTCTGATGTTATTAACTATACACACATTATTTCATTAAAGAGCTCAAAAAGCCTGAAGCCAACATATGTTAAAAATGACCAAGAGATTACTTTTAAATAAAGAAAATTAAGAAAGTAAATATAAAATTTCTCATCAATAAACATCTGCTATGATTGTAAAAACAAATTAAAAAGTAGCTAAATCTGACTACATTAAATAAAAGACACAAAGGACTGGCTAGCAGCTACAATACTCACATAAACACACCAGTAACAGAAATGCCTGTAGAGTGTTATTTGCCTATTTTCTAACTCATTATTTCTATGGGTTTGCATAGGCAAATGCCTCATTAGATTAAAATGTTCTAAGTAAATGTAAGACTATATCCTTATCATATTACTAGGCAAGTAATTTCCCTTGTATTATATTCAGATTATAATTACTGACTTAAGCATAATTGATTTCGCAAGGCAAAGCAATCAGATTTAAGTGCCTTTAAATGCTGTGTCCATAAAAATCTAATAGTTTTTCTATCTGATGGGGTTTTTTATTCACATTGCCATTGGAACACGTACACGGTACATGTGCACGTGTTCATGAGCATTGCACACATCTGGACGTCAATGACAATTAAGACGACAATTTTAGTCTGATTTAGATACACATCAATGAAAATAAAACACACAATCTTGTTTGGTGGACAAGTAACTCGTTTTAATATACAGTTTCTTAACTTAGGAAAAAATAGCTAAGGAAACAGCAAACAAAACATTTACACAAGTAGGAGAGTCTCAACTGTATATCTTGATTTGCATTGGGTTTTCTTGCTTTGGTTTTTTGATGTTGATGGGGGTTTTTTAATATTTGACTTGTAACTGATAACAGAGTAAATTAAATCAGTATCAAATTTTACTTCAGTGACAGCAGTTTCAGAAAATTGTTCATGAGTGCATATAATAAATCTCTTGGAAGAGTCCAGATCTTACCTGGTCAACCATCATGTGGGAACGTGCCAAAACCAGAAATATCTGCAGTTCCTAATATGCCTCTAATTCACTAGAGCTACTTTAATTGTTTTTTTAGCAATGAAATAAGACCATTTTTCTTCTTCAAGCTTTCAAGTGCTTAAATTGCTAAACCAACTCAAAGTGAGAGTAAAACTGCAGAGCTCTGTTTACCTTATACACAAATATCCTCAATGTCACATTAATAGAAACTCATTTCTACAGAACATTCATCTTTAACAAAGGCCATGCTGTACAAAGTAGCAGCAAAAACATGTATTAATATTTATCGCACCATTTTCACTATCAAAAGCACATTGTTACATGCATGATAGATTATATAAATGGATTTTTCTTCTAAACAAGTATGGAAGAATGCTCCAACACTTATATTCATGAAGTACTTCTGTTGTTTTTGTTAGCGGTGTAGGATTTTTGTCATCTGTCAATTCAACGGTTTACACTGAGAGCAGACAAAACAAAAACAAACAAACAACAAAAAAAAGGGAAGTTTCAGGGTTCTGACCCACTAAGATTAACAAAGAATTTGCTGGGATATTAAAAAAGGAAATACATACAATCTAATAGAAATTCACACAAGTGAGAAACACAAAACACAGCAAGAAATAAATCCATCTTATCCATTACTTTGACAAGAATAATGGGTTTCATATAGAGACTTATATTTTATCATTAGGAAGAGCTGCATTAAGCTACTCAAATGTTCTTCCATTTGTTTTATCTTTATTCTTCCTTAAGACATTTCAGATGGAGAAAATGCTAGCAAAAAAGAAATAAGCACAGGAAGATTCCTGTGCATTTCTGCGAGCAAGATGGCTTTCACAGCTTGAAATCCACTCTGTTTCTGCTCCTCAGCTTCCTGGATGCAAAACACATGGGGAAAAACCTCGGAGAAAACAGCATAAAAACTCCTACCATCCCTCAGATTAAGCCCTTCTCACTAAATATGCAGAGCCATTCCAGAAGAGCTAACTTGGTAACTTATCCAAATCTTTATTTCCACGGTGCCACCTCACAGAACTCCAGGAAGGACACAAAGTGAGTATCACCACAGCTCTTTCCAATCTTTAAGGACCAGATTCATTACTTACTGTCCTCTCCCTCACTTGCCTCTACTTGCCCACTCAATTCCCCCTCTTGGTACCCACCAGACAAGCCGTCAGCACCTCAGTGAAATGAAACGATGAGGACGTAACTGCGATCGCCCTGGATCAGCCCTACTCTATTTCAATATCCCACAGGCATCTTTAGTTCCTCCCCTCTTCACATTTGTCCAAATTACTTGGACAAAAAAATGACAAATAGAAGGAAAGGTTTCAGTTAGAATACCAAATATTATAACGAGGTGAAAGCTAATTCAGCTCCTTATTTTTACCCTACATCTCCTCAGCCCTGTAGTCATGGTGCAGGTAGATCAATGACCCTTTTTCTTCTCAAAGGATGTAGCCAAGTGTTCCAACTGAAATTTGTCCTCTGCTCTAGCAGGCTGCAGAGTCATACACTTTAAAATTTGAATTACCCATATGAATGCAAACATAAAAGAACAAGTTTCTTTCCACACAATCTTAGTAATTCTAGCAGTATTAACACACACACACACACAAAAAAAACCCCAAAACAAAATCAAGAAAAACCCAACTTTGTACAAGAGCAGAAGAGCAAAAAATGTTGCTGTTTCTCACCAAACAGAACATATAGAAGCCAATACTCCCAGTGCTTGGATGAAACAACAAAAGGTATTGAAATATAAAATCTGCCATGGGAATATTTATGAACGTTGCTTAAATTACATTACAAAATGAAATTAATGCAAAGCTGCTGCTACATCCTTCTATGCAATTTAATTTATAGCTTGCCTAAATAAAGAATTATAATGCATTCATTCGTTTCCTTCAATTTCTTACCTTGCCCTTCTGGAGTTTCACCAAAGGGATTGACTTCAACCTGAGTGGCATCAATTTTCAAAAAAAGATTATACAGCTTCTTAATTTGATCTGCTGCCTAAATGTGATCAAACAATTTACAATTACCACACAGAAAAATAAAAGTTACTGTTTTCAAGGCAAAGGTAAACTATTATCAATTACTTTTAATGTATTACATTGCACGCTGGTTCTAGATAACTACTGCTTTTATTTCTGTTTTCTTAACCATATTCATATAGTCTCTTACATTGCTATAATGTAGCATTATGATACTGTGCAATATTTAGTAAATGTGCATTTAAAGACTGCATGAACTGGAGATTTTCTACAAAACAGACAGTGCAATTACTATGACAAGTTTAATTTGGGATGTGACTGTTAGGCACCAACATAATGAAGTATTCTCCGGTATGCTGAGATCTGAGTTGCATTCATGTTAATCAGTCTAAAGTCAGAAACCACAAAGTAGTTTGTGCACTCTGGTGACTTTAGAAAAAATATCTATTTCTCCTTCCTACATCAGTCTGAAATGTTTTCTTGAAGAACTTATGTCCGAAGCATGCTTGTTTACTCATACAAGATATTCTTGCTTGTTCCCCATTACTCCTCACCTTCTATCTCCATGCCTCATTCTGCGGCTGAAAGTACCACCACTGATTATTAATTTCCAAGTCTTTTGATCTTTTAACATTCTTCCACTAATAGAACTACTTAAAAACAGCAACATGAACGTGTATAAAAAAAATCCCTTTGGTTCATTACACACTGTGAACCTATTAGCTGAAGAAAGTTTGCAGATGAAGTGCACTAATAAAGAACTACTCAATTTTTTTCCTCTGATTACTGAAAAGCTAACTGAAGTACACAACCCAAAAATATTTGCGACCTGTCCTGACAAGCAAAATGAATTAGAATAAAGAAAGCATAAGTCAGCTTTCTCCTACAAGGTCAGTCATGCAAAAGAAAACATTACAGCTGGAAAGACTCAACCCCAATCCCAGTTTTGCCCAGAGAGGTTGTGGAGTCTCCATCTCTGGAAGTGTTCAAGGCTAGATGGGATGGAACTTTGAGTGACCTGATCTAGCGGAAGGTGCCCCTACCTATGGCAGGTGGTGGTTGAAATTGGATGGTCTTTAAGGTCACTTCCAGCCTAAACCACTCCGTGATTCTGTGATAAGTTTCCTTAAAGAGCTGGGAAGCAGCACACAGATTGCTTAGGAAGCCTTCCCTACTCAAGAGTTATCAGTTGAAGCATTCTCAGTGGGTTTGACTTAAAAAAAATTATCAGTTGTAAATATGCAGCAGCTTCCTTGGCACAAACACTCAGGTTGACAAACTACCCCAAGAGCACAGGTCTGAAGCTCTCAGCAGTGATACCGGGGAGGGAGCCCCACCATGAACCCCACATTGGCTCTGGGCCACCTGAAAAGCTGCTGTTGCCACAGTCCTCTGATGCAACTGCACCAGAACACCAGAATCACTCCACTTTTATTAAGAGCTGCTCCATCTTTCAGCACCTCTCTGAATCAGGCAGCTTAATGCCAACACTTTTCTTTCTCAAGGTCTACAAGTACTGAGCCTCTTCAAGGCAAAGCAGAAAATCCCAACCTAGAACTAGAGAATGTATAAGTAAATACTAGGATTTGTCTGGATAAAAACTATGTCCTCATGCTTCAGTAAATTCCTTTTAGTTGAAAGCATGAGGAAAGAAATGCATTCCTGCAGCATTATTTAAATGTGTTGTTTAAAAGTCCATACATATACTGCTGTTAATTATTAAGTACCAGAACTCTTCAAGGGTTGAAAGGTTCTACATAATCATTCCTCCTCATTAGCTATACAGCTAAATCTTCAAATGTGTGTTAATCAACTTAATCATTATGCATTTGTTAATTGCATGTTAGGATAGAAAATAATTAAAACTGCTGAATTAAAAATAAAGGAGTTCTACAAAAATGACAGTTTGATACTACAGAAAAAAAACAGGCCAAAGTAGATTAAATGAGCTCTCCTCTGCAAAATGATTCACAAAGGCAAATATATATATTCAAAATACATGTATGTGTAGAAAAGAGATACTCAAAATAGAACAAGCTGGCAGCCCTTTGTTTTTGAGTTAAAGATTAAAAAAATTTTAAAAGGTTTCAATCACAAAGCTAGATACGCTTTTATTTCTCCCTACATTAAGAGCCAATTTTCAAAACCAGCTTTACCCATACCATTCAGGGAGCTCCAATGGAATTCCAGCGAAAGCAAAGGAATCCCACAAGGTGGAACAGCATGTTGCCATCGACTGCTTCAAAGACTAGGGACTCTCACTTTAAAACAATAAGGAACTTATTCAAAATGCTGAAGCCTAGTGACAATTACATAGGTGCAATTTAGTATTTAGAATGTCAAAGTGATCCTGATTCAACGGACACTTGGCCTCTCCTGCCTGTTGGAAAACATTTAACATAGAGCTGGGCTAAAAAGTCTTCAGCCTAAACCGAGGGAGTAGAGTCAAGTTACCTGCTGCTGCAAAGGTCCTTGGAATCCCAAATTTTTTGCCATCTGCAACGCCTGACGATCCTTTATGCCTTCAAAAATATCTATTTCCTCCTGCAACAGTAACAGGCATAAATATAACTAAATATTCAATCTGAATGGAGGTTTATAACTTCAAAAGGAAAACACTTAGTATACATGTGCAAATTAGTAATTAAAGCCTGGCTGTTTTCCAAGGCTCCCCCAGACTGAGGCTATAGCAGCTGCCTATAGGGGATGTTATAATTACCACACTGACTGTGAAACGGTCCTTCCAAAAAATATATAATTCTTCAGGGTGGCACGCTGACAAGACAATGTGACACCAGTTTTCACTTTTAATTACTGTACAGATGGCATTGACGAATATTTAGTCTGTTAATTTTTATGACATATTTTGGAATATTTTCAAGGCAATGAGTGTCACTGCCCAGTAACACTCTGAAGTTTATATAATTTTAAAATGCACATTAAATATTTTTACAATTTTTTGAATAATTATACTTGATTGTATCAATTATTTTCTCAGCTGAATAGCTTGTCTACTCATTATCTTGCCACAGTAAGATAAAAAATACTTCAATGTAGTCATCGTTAAGAAAGTAATTACAACAGTTGTATTTCAGATGGAAAAGTCTTGCAGGTACAAAAAAACAATTAACAACTCTGTCAATTAGAGAAAAACAGCCACAGAAACAATAAGTATATTGGCACCAACTCACTTGTGAAAAAACTGTGTACCTTCCTGAAAGTGAAACTCGCTCATAAAACATTTCAGATACAAAGTTTAACATATCACATAACAACCAGATTTAAGATCTTTTTCTAATGGAAAAATTCTAATAAAATCAGACGTTAAATATGCTTCATTTACTAGATGACAGGTGTGACACTGTATTTGATGAAACACTATTTTTATGGTTCTTCCTGTCTCCATTCTACATGGAAGAAGGAAAAATGGGAGGAGAAAGGGGGAAAATATTCTTTTGGACAACTAACAAGGAAAAATTTTTATTGTAAAACATTATATCAATACCTTAAAGATAAGTTCTGGGCTAGTTACTGCAACTTCTTCTATGTCTACACCACCCTGAGGACTGCCAACCATGACAGGTCCATTGCAGGCTCTGTCCATCAGAATTGCAAAGTATGTTTCCCTGGAAATATCCAGTGCTTCTGCAACCATCACCTGAAAATGAATAGAGGGAAGAAAAGAAAACATCAGTGGTTCTGACTGGTCCTTATGCTTTGCCTTAAAATGCAGCAGCTTTATACTTGCTCTCCTGAAAAGAAACATTTATTTCACTGCTATTACTACAGTCCTACAACCCCCTGATCTTTTTCCCAATAAATCCTCTCTCCGTAAGTAAGAGACTCCTCTAACGCTGCTCTTAGCACTGGGGCATGCAGCCAGCAATGTAAACCAGGAACACCTCATTGCTGGGTTTTTCCAAGAGCTGCTGCTGTGTCCATATTACCTTTTCATCCCAAGAAGCACCTGAATGTGCCCCCAGAAAGACTTGAGTCACAAAGGACTCCGTTTGCAGATCACACAGATACAAGGACAGGCACGTCGGCTTTCAGATGCATCTCACCAGCAGTGCTGTTCCTCACCAGTAAACTTCAGGCTTAAGTTCTCTCCCTTATTCTGACCAAAGGCCACCCAACTCCTGTAATCTCTGCACTAAATTCCTGTCCCACCCAAGTATTTCTTAAGAAAATGGGTTTACAGATAATTCTGCCATCCAGTGTTTTACTTTCATTTTAGAGAGTCAAGCAGGTGTGTGTCTTTCAGATAACTGGCACAATCTAGAAACATAGATATTTATTTTTCCAAAGAGGTACTACTTCCTATTTATTACTATAAGTTACAGAGCCATTTTGTACCAGTATCTGACAGACACCACAGCACAAAACAGAAAGAAGATTCAAATCCCACATGTTTGGAATCTACAAGTACCACATTAAAAGTGACGGAAACTGGCCCATATAAAGTCTTTGCTACAATTTTTTCCCTCCTCCCAAAACCAACACAAAGTCCTTTCCATTTTAGTATTACAATAACTGTACCTTCCTCTTCACCTGAACTGCCTGTTTTTGCAATACTTTAACAACAGCTATTGAAGCAATTTCAGAGACTGAGCAGTTTTACACTTGCAAAGGACTCGCAAAACTGTTCTGATATAAGAATACTAAATTTCCCAAAATATTCTTAATTTTAGGAAAAAATCTGCATATGATCATTAATAATTGTTGCCTGTGATCATAACAGATGCCATAATCTAAGGTGCAAAGTCTGTAGTTCTGCTCTGCACTACAGTTTTGCTTTTCAATCTGAAAGTGAAGCAGCCACCTCTGCAATTTAATTAGCACTGCATTCTTCTGTAAGAGAGCTACTATTTCTCATCTTTCAATGGAAGTGGTAGAACCAGGAAAATCACTTCCCAAATATTAATATAATTAAGAAGGATTAAGTGGCAACATCTTTCTAACATGGTCTGTTTATGAAGTGACAGTTTTGAACAATGATTGCAGACAAAGATCATCACTGAGTGTACCAAAAGGAGAAATTAATTCTCAGTCAGCAGATCCAGGAGTCATTTTTATACCTGCAGCCTTAAAACTCTGACTACCCAGCACAAGGTGCTCCATCAAATGAGTATTCCTGGGGTTTTCACAGTTCAAGGACTATAAACAAGAAAGATGCACTATACTTTCACCCAAGTCGCTTTTTTGACATTCTACTCCAGAGTACATAAGAAAGAATGTAGGGACTTTCTGCCAGGCAGTATGTATTAGAGAAGAGGAGAAAAAAACGTAAGAAACAAGGAATCAAATAAAGCCCTCAGTGCTCAGAATTGACAGAAAGATGAAATTTTTTTATGATCTTCTTGACTTGGAAGAAATTTGCTTTATAGTAATTTTGTTTCCTTCTACTTTTACCTTGCTTTATTCATACAACATAAGGGGATGTAAAAGAATAGTTCAAATAAGCGACTGTTCAAAAGGAAAGTAAAGAAAGCCAGGGTGAAGGAGAGAACCAAGAATGCAGAAAACTACTGTACTACTTAAAAGCATCTGCCTATTTTAGTCTACTACAGAGGGATGCTAAAAGACAACTTCAGAGACATAGCTTGGCTACCTGCCAAGATCTGTCAAATTAACAAGCAAGGGTAGGGAAAGCATCCTTGATTTGCTACTATTTTTACCTGCATCCATGTTTTCACCTTCTTACATATCCTGCATCAATATATCTAAAAAGTGTGAGTCAGTTGCTTTAGACATAAGTCAGATAAAACCAACTGGTCCTACTGGATCTTGTCAGAGCTGTTCAGACAGTTTGTGGGAGCTCAGGGTCAGGGCCAGACTTTGGATGGGAATACACTCAACAAGTTTTGAGGAATACATTTGCAGGCACAGCAGGTGGAACTAACATTATTAAATCAGGTATCTTCAACTGCAACTTCCAACTGGAGTGATTGTCCTCATTGTTGCTAATTAACAATATCAACATCATCAGATACTTCTCTGTCTAAATTCACAAAACTACAGAGAGTCTACTTTGCAGCAGGCAACCTTAGAACAAAAATTGCCAGATTGTGAAATATCGCTAATTTCTCCCAACTAAATAACTTTCCTTCACCATCCTCCCTGTTTGAAGCAGAGCAAAGCCAGGGAAATTGGTGTTCAAGTGTTCAAGGTCTTTAAATATTATTTGTTTAAGTCTACCCATCACTCACACGACAGAACTAATGCAAACACATTGATGAACAGTTAAGAATAGTGAAATTGAATATACAGACTGTTGACTCTTCTCACATTTTGTCTGTTTTGCTTTTGATAAAGAATATGACGCATCATTATCTGTTTACCATATCATATCTATATTTCAAATGTCCTGGGGAAAAATCCGTTTTCATTCAAACTTCCTGACAACTTCAAGCTTTCCTCCTCTGTAACAAATTGTTACCTAAAAGTTTAAGTCACACATTTAATTTCATGAGGGTAACTGTAACAGCTTTTTTTAAACAGAATCAAATATGCAAAATGTTCATTCTGTTATTGCTTGGAGAGAAAACACAGGTAGTGAATTCTCAGGTTGTCATGATAAGAGAAGACTGTCATCACAGATATCCAGGCTCTCCAAATTCCAAACTGCCATAAGAGGATTTTATGTAAAATCACAAAACAGCTTCCAAGTTATGAGGAATTGAAGAGATTGCTATTTATTTGAGAAACATCAATCTGAAGACACACAAACATACTTTAAATTCTGTAGCAGGTGCACAAGCTCAGAAAGAAAGTTGAAACCACCGTTTTCTGTTTCATAATTATTCTAATTGTAGAAAATTTCTACCTTTTATACCTTCCTCACAAATACATGTAAAAGGTACATGACTTCCACTCCCTGACTTGACACTAGCTCATTGATTGCCTCACAGAAAGTGACATAATAACTATTTTCCTTCTGAAAAATGCTTATTACTTGAATTTTTAAAACATAGGAGTGTTTTAAACCACTCAAACTTTCCAGAACACTGAAAAGTTTAAAAAGCACAAATCCTAAAAACATGCTATTTCTTTTCTTCCTGAGATGCAATTTTCCTTAAGTACGTGTAGACACACAAACTCTTCTGTACATGCAGAGAGAAAGCACCTGCCTTGAAACAGAACAAAAATGCCAGCGATTCGTTCTCATCTTCCCCATTGCCCTTAGCAAGCCCAAAGAGCCTGACTGGCATTTTCTGTGCACTAAGTTCCCACTGCATTAAATGATATCTCAGATATAGCTAAATTTATATGTTTAATAATATTACTGTAGTTTTTCCCTTGATTAAAATGTCAGTATTTGATTTTGTAGTCCTGACATTACAAACCTGAGCGCCTCAGCTCGTCTAACTACCTTATCTATCCCAATATGAGCTAACTTTGTAAATGACAAATGCTTTTAAAAAAGACATAATTTTGCTGAGAAACAGTTTTTTGATGACCTAGTGCATAATTTTAAATATGCTTTCTTCACTATCTAATAAGCATAACATTGTGCAAACTGCTACAAAATAAATTAATTTAAAGCAGGGTTTATGCTCTTACCATTAATTATTAAGAATCGAGAACTCAATACCAAAAAATATAATACATACTAGTTCAAAGTCAACATACTCTTAAAAGCCAACTCTATAATGAGAATGCAAGTCTATGACAGCAGATGATCAGCTTCTCCCAGTGAAAAGCATCACACTGGTTTATCATGGATCAACATTAAAATACTCGCAAACCATGTCCTGAAAGGTTTCCCTGGAACTCCATAGCAAAGGAAAAATACCCAGTCTCTCAAGGCTGTACATAATCCTGTACCACCAAAATAAATATCTGAAGTTCAGTAGTGCAAACCTCACCTTAAACTTCACCTATGCCCCTGCTGCTTAGTCCTGCCCACTGTTTATTCATACAAACAACATGTGGAGGGTGAAGAAAGGAACTGATTTACCAAAATATAGGCATAGATCTAGTATCGATACCCAACTAGGACGGACAAAGACTCTCTAACTCCTCAGGGTTAGAAAGTGTATGTTTATTTGCAGCGCTGGGCCCTGCGTGGAATCGTTCCCTCATATGCAGTGCAAAGTCACAAAGCAATACAAAGCCTATTTATCTACAAGGATTCTAAATATTCAAAATACAAATGCATATTTATAACATTGATGCCTCCCATTCTCCGCTTCATATGGTAATTAGCTAGGCATGCGTAATTGGTTCTTTGAATTGGGTCGGTGGTCCCGTGATTTGGGGAGAGGTTGCAAATGATGAAGTAAAACTCATCTACCTCGCTTTGACCTTTCTACCTTTCTGGTTTTTAACAACATATATTGCTCTTGGAGGACCTCCAGTTTCTCCCTTCATTACTTTTGAATAGGGTTTCAAATGGAAAAATTAGTAATTGTCTAAATTTCTTTAGATCTATTAATCAGTGTTGTCTGTTTCTCATTACAAGCACAGCTGAACAAATATAAAATGACAAGTAATCAGTTACTTGCATCTTAAAACTTATTCTAGGCCTAACTCTCTAGTTAATCATCAATTTTCTTAATTAACTCCAGCTGAATTTGCTTATAAGGTCTATTTTAACTAATTTCAACAAAGCTAACCTTTAACTAAAATCTTAGTGTTTAAATGTTTAAAACTCTGTGTTTCAGAACCACAAGCTAAATATTCTACAGCTACTCTACACATGGCACAAAAGTCATCCTAATATAAATCCTTTGAATAATCCATGTCAAAAACCCCCGACAGCCACACCCTTCTTCCATTTCTATCAATTCCAAAGAAAATTAGAAGTTTCTTTTTCAGAACTGAATCTATCAATGATGAACAGGAATGCAATCTGACAAAAGAGTAGAATTTCTGTATGGATGTATTCAAGGTAGGCCAACTAGAGCAAAAGAATAAAAACCAAGAACTTATAAAAGAAAGCTGCTTTTATAATACTAGTTTTCCCAAGCAGAGTGCCTTAATATGGAAAAGGGATATCCTTTCTTATATCCTTAGTATTATCAGGATCTCCTACAGATATGCCTTAATGGTGATACTGTTTCTCCTATTTTAATATATAGTATTTCTTTTTAACAACAATTCTGAGGAGTGATGGTAATCTGCTCTCCTTGCTCCCCAGGAGAAGAACTGTCTGAACACCTTCCTCCAGCCCTCATTAGCCAGGATCTTTCCAGACAGGTGTTCCTTCCCCTTCTATGCTAATACACCAAGATGTTCACAGGATATTAAATGTGAACTGCAGTTCCTTCAGCTTATGCCAAATTATTTCCTGGCATCAGATACAGCGTGGCTCTTGCCTACTTACCTGTATAAGGATTTTTGCTCAGTAAAACAAAGCAAGAGATAAAAACAGATACAGCTGATAGGCAATCGCCAGGATTTCCTGACTCAAAGAATTTTACTAATTTGAAGGAGAATCTTGCTGAATCTTTGCTTCTCTTATTTAGGCCAACACAGAGCAATTCATTTATGCTGAAGTGAATATTAGTGCCTTACAGAAAGCACTGTCATTGGAAAATGAAATCCCATGTGCTACCTCAACCACTACCATGAACACATTTTAGTCTGTATCTGCAATAGGTAGGAAGAATCTACTGTTCAGACACTTTTTTTTCAATTGAGATTATCCTCATGCAAACCTTTCAACACTTAAAGGGGGCTTACAATAAAGATGGGGACAAACTTTTTAGTAGGGCCTGTTGCAATAGGTCAAGGTGGTTTTAAACTAAAGAAGACAGATTTCGACTACATATAAGGAAGAATTTTTTTACAGTGAGGGTGGTGAGGCACTGGCACAGACTGCCCAGAGAGGCAGTGGATGCCCCATCCCTGGAAACATTCAAGGCCAGGTTGGACGGGGCTCTGAACAGCCTGATCTGGTTGAAGATGCCCCTGCTCATTGCAGGGGGTTGGACTGAAGGAATTTTAAAGATCCCTTTCAACCCAAACCATTCTGTCATTCATCTGTCACTTTATTAAGACTTGCCCAGACCTGAGGGTGACTGAAATACAGATAACATTATTACTAACAGTAATCGTGTATCTACTATTTCTGTAAGCAGAATGTTAATGAGCATGTACAGCTCATGCTATGTGCAATTATATCACCACTTAGTATGTATTCGATGAAAGATGAGCCTATGACAAAGGATTCCTTTCAGTATACTTCGCAGAAATCAATTTATTTTTCCATCAGTGGGTATGCCAAAATTGATGAACCAAATACATACACAAACAGAAGAAAGAAGTAACATTTTCTTTTTTTTTTTCCATCAATTAGACGCAATCAATCAGGAACTGGAGAAAGATTGAAAAAAAATCTATGTCATACATCCCAGCTTATTAATGCAAAATTGCAGCTGAACACAGTTTTCAACCTTCAAGAGGCCAAAATCTTACCTTTTTAACTGTCACACCATCCTTTGGAGTTTGCTTGGTTGACAGATTGTACCCAATCATCTGTTTAGCAAGCTGTTCAACAGTCTTAGGGCTACAAACAAAGGAAAAATGTTAGTTTATCGAAAGATATTAAAAGAAACAGTCCATAGCTATTGTAAACAGCCTAAATATTATACAAGGAGCAATTTATTTAGGTTTTTTCAATTTAAAGTACTTACTCTTTAGTTAGATGAACTCCTCCTTTCAATCCACTATTGAAAATACCTTTCCCTCTCCCTCCCGCCAGAATCTGTGCCTTCAGAACAATTTCCTTTGCCTCTGTAAAAGAAAAGCACATTGCAATTCTGTGGTTTGTCAATTATTGAGCTTGTTAGTTTGTGATTAAAAAGCATTTCCAGGTTGGGCTCTTTTAAAACAACAAGAAGTTGTTCATAACTAGTGAGCAATGAAACAAGAGTAAATGCATCATTTCTATAAAGCAACCTTGTCAAAAAAGAATTGCTCAAGGAAGCTAAGGGATGAATATACACAGCTTATTAGATGGACAAATATGTCATTGTAGAGATCAGAACCATGCTGCTAATGCTACATGCTCTGCACAACAAACCACACAACCAGCACAGCTCCATGGCTGACACACTGGCATGGTTTTTAAACATAAATCAAATCATATTTTGTCTTGAATGTGCAACAAAACAATGCTCATCAAGGGAAATAAATTCCATTCCTTGCTCTGAACATGTGGAAGGAAATGTATGGATGTAGTTCTTAAAGACGAAATCCCTATCTCCAAAGGGCAGGTGAGTGCAGAGCAAGGGCAGGAGCTGTGAAAACATTTCATCTGTGAGGCATCGCTTGGATCTTTGGCAATTTGAGTATAACAATCTCTTAGTAACACAAAAGTGCAGCAAGACAGTGACAAAAGCAATTGTACCATGTCCTACATTCCAAACAAAAGCAATCCTGATACCCTTACAGAGTCAAACACAGGGGAAAAGGCAAAAAGAAAACAACCAACCAAACTAAACCATCACTCATTATCTCTGCTGCTCCGGATCACAGCGACTTCTTGAGCCATGAACACCTGTCAGGTGCCTTTCAGATGTTTATTAACACCAACTACTGACACTTTGCATATTTATCATAGTAGTGCTGGGTGCTTTGCAAAGTCTAATATTAACAGATCATTAAGTGTGCCTAGAAAAGGCTCATTGTCACCCTCTCCTGCAGTCTGTGGAAATCTCTGATTTCAGTGGTGTTTGGATTACATCACACCTCAAACCATAATATTTTATCTAAGTATCAAGAAAACATGAGACTTTGTTGTTTAATTGACAAATTTACTGTTTAATTGGCACAGAGGATACAGATACTTTCATTCAAACACACACAGGCTTTCTAGGCTGTAAAAACATCTTACAGATTATTAAATATAAGTTTAGAGGTACAGCAATTTTTGGTGCAGACAAGCTCTGACACAGTATCATTTCAAATGCCTGTATAATAAATTTCAGCAGCTACAAAAAGAAGTTGAACCTTAGACTAGAATAAATAATATGAAACAAATAGTCTATTTAAGACAGGTATTGTACTTTAACATAGTAGTAGTAGTAGTAGTAGTAGTAGTAGTAGTTACTATTACTATCTCTATTATTATTATTAATTACTTTTAAAACAGAAACTGTACTAAGACGCTTAATTTCCAAACTTCTTGAGGCTAAAATTTCTCCACATGTTTATCCATTTGGTAACATTTGACATACATCACTCTGAACCTTAAAAGCATTATCCTTGAAAATATTTCATGCATTCCAATATATTCATGTTCTGGGCTCCCTATTACTCATGCCACTGCAGGGCAGATAACAAGGAAATTTAAATGCAACAAAAAGTTTTATATCAAATGTTTCCTAAGCACACAAATTAAGATGAATTAAAACTATAAATCACTTTTCAACCTGCAGAAGCACACTCTAAAAGTCACAGTAGCTGCTGTGATAAAGAATCTCATAGGGTATTGTTAATAGATGCTGTAAGCATTTAATTAAATCAATTTTAGCTTCCAACCATCCCAACAATGTGAGCTTTGATTACCAGTGATGGGTGGTATCAGTTCTGGGAGTGATCATCACCCTCATTCCCAACCACCACGTTCCATGAGCACCAATTATCTCCACTGGGCTCCAACAAATGAAGTTAGAGAAAGGAATTAATGTGTACATTTTTATAATCCACTAGAGGACTATCAAGGCAATACAGTAACTTCAGAAAAACAACTATCAAACCCATAAACAAACAGACATGAAAGTGAGCACAGCCACCTAAAAATTAGACCTGAAGAACTAATCAATGCAGCAGCTCAGCAGAGCACAGTACGGCAGGTTCTTCATGCCCTGCAGGAAACCAACAGGAAGCAATTTAATTCCATAATTATTTGCCCAAACTCTGTAAGATGAAATAAACCATCCAGATCTCATTTTACAGTAACTAGGCTTGATCATTCAGTACTTACCAAGTTGATTCACTACTTAATGTCACCATCTTATTTAAAGAGTTGATTTCTAGAAATGCTCACATGAAGATTTTATGTTTGTTCCTGCCTGAATTCCCAAATTATGTTCTGAAAGACTATGCCAAAACCAAAATGTGGGATTAGCTAGAATATCTGAAGTAATTCACCTTCACTTGTAGGTTTAAGGAAAAAAAAATATAAAAGAGGTACCTAAAGTCAGTACTAAACCCATTAAAACCAGAAAGGTGTAACTAATTTCTATTAATACCCTTCTGAACTGTTCTAGTAACACGGGAAAAATGTTTAAGCAGGACTGTGTAGTTACACATAAAGTATTTGAAGACAACCTATCACAAACAACATGTCTTTACACCACCATAAAGTACAGTACTACATTTTCAACAGCATTAAGGCTTCAACCAACTTCTGTGTATGGCCACTGACTGACCAGCCTTGCGTGAATTAAAACACAAAACAAACACAAGAACCCCAAAGGAAACCAAATAACAAACCAGCCTGCTTGTTAACTGTGCATATGTGGATTTTTAGTCACAGATTTATAATTTTCTTTATCATTAGAAACAATACAAAAACCCGACAGCTTTTAAGTGTCACTAATTTAGCAACAAATAGCTGCAAACTGCTCCATGCAGATTAATGACGCATTGCTGGCAACAGCATGTGTTCTTAAGTAATTATAACCCGAATACATTAATATCCCAGATTGAGCAGCTCTTGTATTTGCCTTTTTTACATTAATCTACAGAAAAAGAGAGAGGTGCAGGCATGGTGTTAGGGATATGGTTAAGTGCTGGACTTGGCAGTATTAGGTTAAATGCCTGGACTTGGTGATCTTAGAAATTTTTTCCAAGCAAAATGATTCCATGGTTTCTAAAGAATCCTTTAAAAAAATGGAACCAAAATACAGCTGGTCCCTAAGTCAGATGCCAATAAATAAGCAAGACCTTTACTCCTCCAAAGAATACTCAAAATTCAAAATTTCAGAACTGTGGCTGACTCTACATTTCTAAAAAACTTTAACTAGATAGGAAAAAAACCTTAATTTACTTATTTTTTTCTGTAATAAATTCAGATGTTTCAGCAGGACAGAATAGAACACTGGGAGACAAACAGTCTCTACACTGCATCCACAAGACCTCTCCTTCCCTCAGTCAGCACTGTGAATACAAACAGCAGTGATACTCCTTGCAATTGGAATAAGCTCAGAGCTATAATGAAAGCCTATTTAAAATCAATAAAATCAGTCCTACTTTTGGGAGCTATGATTACTCTGGTCCACTGGTACTGCTCGCAGCAAAAATGAACAGCTTGTTCTCAGCCCACTGCTGTGTATATTTAACTACTGAATTCTTGATCGTGAAACAATATACCGAGAAGCAGAGTTCTGCTGGTTATATGCTATGCTAATTTATTACCTGTGAACAACTTTCCATTATTATTGATACAACTGTGTGGCTGCAAATTAGGCATGTTAACAATTACATTAAAATGTGCTGTAGCTTATCAAAAATAAACTGCTGTAAAGAACACACGATGTAGGGCTGCACAGGAACAGGTCTCACACACTCCCCTGTTCATGAACAAAAGCCTTTCTACCAGAAAATTCAGGACTACTTTGACAAGACCTCCCACACTACAGAATTAGAGCTTGGGACAAAGGGAGGAGGTCTCACATGAATTCCTAATCAAATTTCTGTCTCACCATGAGATTTCAGTGGTCTGGCTTCTCTGTCAGCAGGGACTCTGTGTAAATTAATTACTGTCTGCGCCTTCTTTAAAAATGCAGAACCTGTTTCACTATTACATTAGTGTATTTTTACCCCAGTGTAAGGCAGCTGAGCACAGAAGGGTTCACCGCAAATCCCTGACTCCAATGTAAGTACTGCAGCAGCAGCAAAGTGTCCCTGAAACATGCCCTGATCTCTCTTGGAATGAGCTTAGCACACATTGCAAAGTAGATGAGAGCAACCCACTGTCACAAGAGCTGCACAATGAAGGCAAATTGAGGACATGCCAAATCAAGGTTTTACAGAAGCCCTGTGTCCTTACTGACCCAAACACTGAGTACATAAACACTTCGGAGCCGTGTCCATAAAGGCAGCTGGGATGCCAGGATGTACAGGAGCCCACTGTGGCCAGGCACAGAGTCATTGGTTTCAAGAACTTTGCTGGTCATGCTTCTTTAGGTAAAATAATTAAGTTGTGCTTGATGAGCAGAACCTTTGGAGTGCTTCCTCCTCCCTGAATCCCAAAAGAGTCAGATGAGGTACAGGAATCTGCAACCATCTCCGAACTCTCCACCCCACAAAGAGGCAGAGGGCAACCTAAAGATGTATTTACCTAGTAAAACTGCTCTGAGGGACACAAATCTCTCATTTGTTTGGACATGTGCAACTTCAAGCTTTGCTTTGGCCAGTCAGGCTTTAGTCCACATCTCTTTCATGGTTGTCTAGAATATTACTCCATGAAGGACTGGCTGGGACTCACTGCATGACCACTTCCATCTCCCAAGCATTTATGCTTAACACTGATTTCCTAAAAACAGAAGCAAATTCAGTGCTTCCTTTCCCAAAGCGAGGGGTTTTCCCCCACTCTGCTTAATAGTTTCGCTTTCATACCATGAGATTTGAGGAAAAAATCATACCATGAGATTTGAGGAAAACAAGGCAGACATTACGGACATTTTCTGACAGCAATTATGCCTTATTTTGGATAGCACAAGAACTATAAAGACACCAACAAACCCCAGAACACCTACATGCCATTCCTACTTGTTTCCTCACCAGTGTTGATGATGCAAACCCACAAATGCTCAAGAGTCCTGTAAGGGTTCTAAATAATCTCTCCAAAACTGCATCTCTGCAGCTCAGAGCATTTCTTCCACAACCAAGGGTTCCCCTTACAAGCTTTAAAAGGGTCCAGTTTGAGTTGGTTTTGGGGTTTATTACTCATGTCTAGCTGATCCAACAGTAGGGAAACCTACTTTTTGGTGTCTCATCTGTCCTGTTTTGTTACTGTTGCCTCTTTCTTGTTTTAATGCTACCCCTACCACCTGAGTTTCCAACTTCCCTTTGGGCAGGACTGGCTATAACTAATTTTCCAAATTTCAGCTACCCTCTTACACTGCTCAGGCAAGATCCTGTCAGGCGCTTATTACATTTTAGCACCACTCCTGGCCAGAGACATTCTGTAGCCTTACTCCAGCAAGGAAAGAAGGGAGAAGAATAAAAGCAACAAGGAAGACCATAAAAATCATAATACAATAATACAAAGACTGTAGTAAAGCTTAGTTTCCAAACTGAACATTGAATCTTAAAGTTGCTATAATAACTTTTCATGTTTGGGTCTCTTTATACCAGCTTGGTCTGAAATCTGAGACAGTTTTCCCCAGGTATTGCTACCACTTCCACTGCTCCCCATCTTCTGAGAACTGCAAGGATGCAGCATCTGAGGCAGTTCCCACACTCTGCCAAGCGAGCAGATTGAGATGAAAAAGAAGCTGTCCACAAAATACCTCCCACAACTACAAAACTATTGTTGTGCTTAAAGGCCTCCTGAATGAAGATAAATAATTGATTTCCCCCACCTTTAATTTTAATCTAAACTCTCTTCCTGTGTTATTTTCATCCTTCTGCTCCATAACACCAAAAAGAACTATGTTCTTACAAGCCTACTTTCTACAACCTTTGGGTTGCAGACCAGTTCAGAATTAAATAAATCATCCTTTTTATAACTCTATATTTTTGAATATACTGTATATTTATTGCTAGATTATAAGCCTCATTAAAATCTATAATGATAAATTAGTCAGTCTCTTGATTCCGTCACTAGTATTATTAATTGCTTTCACAGCAATTACTACAAACTTCACCGGTGATAAAAATTTTAAGGCTAGATAAAATCAGCTAAGCTAAAACTCACTCTCACTATTGCAGTCTTAAACCTTCTCAGAGTAAAAGTAATCAAGTATTCACACATCCTACATTTAAGTTAAACCTGATAAATTATTTATACAGCAAACGGAGCCTCACTAGATCCAGCAGCACCACTATAATGCATGGAAAAATATGCACATTAAGGCAGGGATCCAAAAGTAACAGTTCTCGTATTGAAACTGTTCATTGTATGTGCTTGTTTAAAACTCCATGGGATATCTTATTTCTGATATTTTTCAGCCTTTAACAGCTTCTTTTTTCAACCTAAATTCTCATTATTTTTTACATAAATTTCCTCTGTAATAGACAAAGGGCTTAGAAAAATGACTACTTTCACATTTGCTTACAAACTTGAGAGAAGACGTGGTTTGAAACTCAATCAGGAAAGGAACAAGTTTGTCCTTTTGTGGAAGAGCGCTGAAGTTCACTGACAAGAGAAAAAAAGCTCTTTCTGCCAGGTCTAAAGCAACATCCATTCTATGGACAAAACAGAGAAAGGCAATTTCTGTAACCTGCAGAGTCACCCTGGCATCCTACAGCACATAAATAGCAAATACTGAACAAAAATGGAAAAATCCACGCAAAGGGATCCAGGGTTCTTCCATCATTATACCCAACAGGTCCATTTTTGCTACTTTTAGACTTCAAAATATTCTTTATGTTACGCCCAAGCCAATATTATTTTTCTCCTCTTCTGATGATTTTACTTTAAGAGGCTGCAAAAGCAAGCAAAGAAAACTTTTCCTTCTATATTAGTCACAATTCCTATGACCTGACAAAATCACCACGGAAGCTTCTCAGGATACTCTGTTAAGCACTAAGAAACCTGGGGATGCAAAATCATGTGCTTTAGTAGACCTGCTTTCCTTATAAGTATAAAATACATGAATAAATCACAAGACTTGATTTCTAAAACCGTCGTTCAAAAATTTGTCAGTTTTAACAGATTCTTATCAAGACATTTCTCTCTATCCCTCCCATTTCCCTAAACTACAAAAAAAAAAGTGAAATGAATACACTGACAGTTTTCTTTGCATCTTTACCTTTTAAAGCTTACAAGGATTTCAGTTTTCCTTGCCAAAATAACATGCAAACCTTTTTTTTTCCCCCAGTAAAATATATTTTGAAGTTAGCAGATGCAGGCAGAACAACTATGTCCTAAATTCTTGACTGAATACCATAACATGATTTGTTTTAATACAATTCAGGAAACAGGCTTTATGCAATCTGTAGTGTTGAAGTCAAGCAGCCATTAGGAACAAACACTGTTCTCGCCCCTTGCTGCAACAATACACACACCTGCTTTCCTGGAACGTGTTCAAAATTTCATTCTTTCTGATTATATGTAAGGCACAAAAGACACAAAGCCTTCTCTGATTCTAATTCTTTTATCCATTATTGAAATGCAGAGATGATTTTGAAAAAATTCTATGTAGTGCAGAATACATAAAAAACGAGGCACATATATTAGTTTTTTTCACACTTCACTTTTAATCATAAAGGAGTTGCTGTAGTTGGAGATACTTTCAAAAACAGAGCATGAAATAAAAAACCTAAGCAAGAAACCAGGGAGTTTACATGGTAAAAAAGCAAGTTAATATGAATAGTAGAATCACAAATGGTTTGGCTTGGAAGGCACCTTAAAGATCATCTGGTGCCATGGGCAAAGACACCTTCCACTATCCTGGGTTGGTTCAAGCCCCATCCAACCCGGCCTTGGACACCTCCAGGGATAGGGCAGCCACAGCTTCTCCAGGCAACTTGTTCCAGTGCATCACCTCCCTGACCGTAAAGAATTTTTTTCCTGATATAAAACCTAAACTTACTCTCATATATGAAAACATGCAGAGTAAAGACAACTGCAGTGTTACCAGCACTACTTAAGGAGTGTTAACACATCCATAATGTAATATGTGACAGGTGAACACTGTTCAAGTAGAGACTTGATAATTAGCCCTTTGCCAAGCACAGTCTTTCCATACAGGCCTGCTATGCCCAGCGAGATCCTTAAAAATAAGCATCAAAATGGCAGCCAAAGCTTAAAGAAACATGGAGGACATCACACAGTGGAGGCTGGGCAACCAACAGCCTTCAAAAGCGTGAGGAACAGTCCACAGGGTCCAAGGGAGAAATCTCAATGTGCATCAACTGTAGACCCAGTTTCTGCAAGACTGCCAATACTAGGTTAGCACCAAATTCCTTGAAAGGGTTTCATCCTCTCTTGCTGCCTTGTAAAAGCTGAGACAAAGCGACCTGACAGGTAACCATGTGCATGCACTGCCCCACTTCAAGGGACCTCACTTCTTTACTCACCACCACAGTGGTCATTTCTCCTCTTCACAATAACTTACAGTGACACAATGCAGATGCTTTCATCAAACAGGTAGTTATCTGCTTAATTCTAAGCACACACTAATGCCAGCTTGGCATTTGGGTGCCTGCATAAATATTTCCCTCAGTGGGGCTTTGACATATTTCATGAAGAATTTTTTAATGAAGCTCCAAACCTAAATCTCTTCTACAGTTTGCATTTTTACCCAAAGCAATGAAAATACTGAACAGCTCTTAGCTGAAAATTTACATTTTTAGCAAAATTAACATTTCTCTCCCAGAGACAGTTCCCGTTATACAATTCTACTCTAGCTTTTAGCCTTCCGTCCCTTAGTTTTTGTTTCATTGTGTAGGGCTCCATTAGATACCACATATTTTGCTGTTCAGACCATAAATAAATCAATCCAAGTCCAAAACTAGAAACATGCAAAAGAAAAGCAAATCTGGCAGTATTTTGATCTGAACCAAGCCCAGTAGGATTGAAATGTCCTCCAGTACCCTGATTCATTACCCAGCTTATCCAGCGGAATTAAGTAAAAAGTTTTCAATGTATTGCTGAAATAATTTATTGAGCCTCTGAAGAGAATCATGCTAGACTGGTCATTATCTGGGAAACATCTGGATGGGAAAATGATCATATTGAAGAATTTATGTCTGCCTCAGTAGTGCTAAAGACAGAAAGTTGAAAAGTATTACTTTGGAGCTGTTATTCTACATATGCCCTTGATTCTTTGCCCTGATTTTGAAGAAAGACACTGATTTGCCACCCCCTGCCAAAACTAACCCCAAATACCTGACTTTCCGCTCCCCACAACTAATGACCACCACCACCACCTCCTCAACCTTCTGTACTACTTACAGACAGAAACCACACACTTAAAAGAGGACATTTTTAAGACCCCAGTATTGACCACTGAGATGTAGCCTCATTTACTGAAGTATTTTCTATTTGAAGAAGAAAATCTGACTCCACAATGAAAATAAACTCTATCTCAATTTAAAGAAAGAATCTTTTTCTGGCACAGCTTCTAACAAACACCTGACATCAGGTGTAAAAGCCAGATGAAGAAGGAAAATCCAGTAACTGAGATGCTGGGCAGAGGGGTTGCACAAGGCTACATAACATTCAAGTTCTTTTGCAGATAGAAGTGGGACTAAAATGATGAACAGGTATGGCTCTGGCCATCTGGAGTAGCAATGAATTTTACCCAGAGTGAAAAGAAAATCCAGGAAGAAGGAACAGAGTTGGTTCTAATGTTTCCTTCTTGTCAAGTGAAGGTTAACTAACTGGAGACTCTGGGCAAAAGCTCATTCACTTCCAGAGCTCCAGATCTAGAAAATAGAGTTATCCAAATATGAAACAGACAGAGAAAACTCACCACATAAAGATTTAAAGAATGCAGGAGACAATGGAATACAAAAATGAATGGAGAACTATCTATTTAAAGCATAGAAACACTGCAACCAGAATCACCACCATATTTATTCCAGGAGATATTTTCCTGCACAGTTTGCTTAAAAATCTTCTAACAATTCCTGGTGTTAGATTTCATGGTATCTAGCTTTTAATTGCATAAAAAAATCCTACTGCATTAAGCAGTATTGAAATAAATATTTCAGTCCTCTGGTAACTAGGTAAATATTAAGTACTGTAGACAGATGAAGTTTCTATTGTGGTAAGCACCTGTGTTTATAACTTAATGTCAGATAACACCAGTAATCACTGAGCCCAAGTACTAAGGGAGAGGATGCACTATCATCCTCCTCTTGTTTTTGTTACTCATCACATATGTGAAATAGAAGCAATTGCCAAAGTAATCTAATACTGGAAAAAGGTTAAGAGGAGACCTATTATAAGAATCTTTAATATCTAATTCAATATTTCAGACTTAATTACTCCATAAAAAGGCCATCTCACTGATCAATGATACACTGGTTAATTTAGATTCAATGCCCAAAAAATTTTGTTTAGAACATAGTTTCAAATATGTATTAGTATTACCTGAACAACGTTCTGGTTACAGCTTTATAAAATTACCCAACCTATACAATTCCTTCTCACACATACAGCCAAGACATTCAACATAAACCCATCCAGAACACATCCCTAACAGTGCATCCCTGCCAATATTAGCCTTCTAAGAAAAAAACCTTATTTGGTTATTTTTCTATATTTCTTTTTTGTTCTGTGATATTTTTCTTAGTATCACATCATCTGCAGACACTTTTCAGAAATGCTAAAGAAAGGCAATTTAGGGAATGTTCCAGAAAAGGTGGGTGGGGGGGAAAACCATCCTGCCGTGCTTTTCATAGCTTGGTAATTTTTATAGTCTTTCATCTAGCGATGTATTCTTTTTTCACACCATTGTATTAAAAGCCTTCAATTTTGAATGTTTGGTGGAAGCAAGATAATGCAAACTTTACAGATTCAGCTCTGAAAACTCACTGCCTGTTAGGACAGGTTAAGAGAGAAAAAAATTAGGTTTAAAGTGTTCCCATTACTTATTGAACGTAAGCTACAAAAAAAAAGCACAGAACTTTGAACAACTTAGTTGGGTGGACCAAACAAGTTTCTACCTAAAAAATGAAAATAAAAAATGGGACAAGAGATTTTTATCCTGAGATGAGCCTTTAATTTATAAACCACCTAGAAGAAAATATTAATTATGTAGAACACATGGTAAAGCAACTGTCCAAATACATGTTGTATCCTTGATTTTCACCAGTAGCTTGTTAGCTGAGCCATTCTCGACCATGCCCAGTACCAACACATGCAGCTTCTTGGCTCGGCCTCTCTCTGCCACTTCATTTTCTCAGTAGTTTTATAAGGAGTTGCTTTTTATTATATGCAGCTACAACAGGATCTGTATGAGGACACTGGACAAGCTGTTAGCTCCATTAACTTAATAATAGATTTCTGAGTGTGATTTCCTATTAATTTCATTTTCCTCATTCCATGAGAAGCCAAAATTACAGACAGCCATATGGTGCTTCATAAACAACAATTAAAAGTTATTTTCTGATTTTTAGGCACTAAAAAAAGCCCATAAAAATACATATGGTTGGAATGATATAAAGGAAATTATGCTTTGGAATGTCTGCACACGTCTAAGATGCTCCAAACACTTCCTCAGCCTTTTTCCCATTCACACATTTCTGGTCCATGCCAGCCACTGAAGGTTACAATTAATCACAGTGCATGACTCAAAGATCACAATTAAGATTTTTCTTCTGGAAGTAGAACTTCACAACAACAGCTTGTATGAATTATGTAGCACAACATGTGTTGTGACTCTGATACTCTTCACCTTTACCCACTCCATGGATTTGCTAACAGGACGGTTCCTGCACAGCCAGAAGTATCCGGCAGAGCTCTGCCAGTCAGAGAAATGACATTCATGGGTTGACTCTGGACTGGGAGCCTGTCAGCTCATTACAGGCCCTTCTCATTCGACAGGGACTAAGAATTCCCAATACCAACTCAGCAGCTGAAAAATCAGCCTACTCCAAATCACTGCAAACTGCTGCTCTAAATGACCCCAGAACAGCCACCTTCTTCTTCCCTGTCCTTTATTATATCTTGTGTATGTGCTGACTAGAGAGCAATTTAGTCTGACAGTCCCATCTGAGCACCTGAAGTTACATAAACTCTTGAAGTCTCTTACTACAAAATGAAATAAAAAACTACCTGCATCATAGGAGTGGTTATTTTAATAAAACATCTGTAAGGGGAGAAATCTCCTCAGAAGCACCTGGGATAACTGTTTTTACTGCTGTCCACTACTGGAAGCCAAGCTAATGGGCAGAGTTTCTTACACACACACATGTATAAACATAGTATATTTGTTTATACACACACACACAGAGATCAGTTGGTGCAATCCACTTCAGGGATGCGTCAATTCAGGCAGTCCACTGCTTCCATTTACTTTCCTTGGTATTACATGCTGGCATTCCCTTTAGATTTTCCAGAACCTGCAGCTCAGCCTACACAATTCAAGCCAAGCTAGAACATGACACACAATAGTAGAAAACATTTGGCAGCAATCTGGTGCAGAATGGGTCTCCACAGATGCTTCCTCAGCAGAAAAGAGCCACAACCCGTTGGCAGGATACAGCACCTTAAAGATAATCACTTCTTTTGTCTATTTTGCCTTTCAGAATTGCTTTGAAAAGTTTTGAACTAAAATACCACTTTTTACTAGAGAAAACAGATACAGTCTGAAAGAAGACAACAATTTCCTAAGTAACCCTGGTTAAGTGCACATTTTCCTCAATTAATGGGATAGATTTAAGTATTTCCTGAAGATTTCTTCTTAAGAGGCCTGTAACTAATTAGCTGATTCAGGCTATGCAAAGAAACAACTGTGTTTCATATTTCGAGTTGTAGCTATCCAACAAAACCATGGGAAAGTGTCCATCTTACAAGGTAATTTTAAGACTTGAATTTGTGAACCAATTCACCCTGGATACACATCTTTGCACCATTCTCCTAAGAGTCGTGCTGTAATGAGTTATCTGGCTGGGGACAGACGGAAGAGAATTCAAATTCTCTGTTGTCAGCTTACAGGGCAAAGCCAGAATCAGTAACACTCTTTTTGGTTGCTAACACAGTCTCAAGTAAAAAAGAGCAAGAAAATCCCAGAGGTTGAATTTTAACAATTCCACAATAAAAATAAAAAACGGTTCTATCTTAGAAAACCCAAATGTTAATCAATAGGAGGTTAAAGGTTACTCTCTGAGCATTAGGGACATTATAAGCCCTACCGATGTTTTAACTCCCAACAAATACCGAAAATCAGCATTTTACCTTTACAGAACACTGCTGGCGAAATTGTCCATCTTGGCGTAGAGTCATTTACCCCAGTGACAAGGATATTGCAGTAATTATCAACCACACTCATAGTTTACCTATTTTTTCCCCTAAGACAGATTAGCACGTCCTAAACAAACCTACATGAACCTAAACCATTCCTTATTTTCTTCTTGCGCACTTTTTTTAACACAATCTATTTTTTCATCTTTGTATATACAAATTCCTTTGTTTCACAAGGAAAGACTTTTTCAAATCCATCACAAAAGTAGCTGTTGTCATATTAAGAGATTTTTCTTCTAAGCAAACTGGATGCAAAGCCTCTGGGCTAGACTTTTAAAGCCAAGTATTCTGGATACATGAGAAATGAAATCTGATAATGCACATAATAATTTTCTTTTGCTTTATTACTACTGATCTGAAACTGAACATCTACAATCATGTCTTTTCTTTCAATTGACTAACACCGAAGTGCTTTTCTGACATTACCTCAACTGATTTCTGCAGAACCAAGTCTGCATTTGTTAAAGGAATTTTGAAGCAGCAGCAACTAAACTGAAGGTAGGTCTACTTGCAGCCTGTAGAAAGGCTGAAATAACAATTTCCTGAGTTTTCATCTTAGGAAACATTAGAAGGCAAAGAGATTTAAACAAAACCCCAGCATGTTACAGAACAATGGCCTGAGTAAAATTAAATGCTCCACCCTCCAAGGCAGCCTGTGTGGAACCCTGAGAACCAAGCCAGAAGACAAAACAAGGCATAAAAGTCCCCACCCTCAGGGGACTCAGGGCAAAGCACTGTCACTGTGCTTGTAACCCAGGAAAACTGCAGGGGGACAAGGGATATGGCAGCACAAGAGGAGTATCAGGGATGAACAAGAACATTTGTGTGAAATCAAGTAATTTCCCCCAGGAGTGGGTTGCTTCATAGCTCTGTCCAGGGCAGCTCTGGAGAGAAGCACCAGCCAGCAGTGCAGGAGAGGTGTTGATAGAGAGAACAAGACATCCGAGGCTCTGACCTTGGCCACCCCGGTCAGTCACGTGTGCTCCATGCAATAAGCTTTTCATAAAGCTCTCAGCTGCCCCAGACTAATGAAAGAAGAAGCAGGACAACAAATAAAAGTGAAAATGAAGAGTGCATTACTTTCATCAGAGAGCTATAGCCACCTTCTACTCTTCTGTCTAAGAAGGGAAGTGATAAAGTACCACAATGACACTTCCATGGCACTGCAGACTGAGCAGGTGGAGTTGCCAGTTTTCTGTCTACATCTCCCAGGAACCCTCCTGTTACACAATCAGTTAATGAATAGACAAAGAAAGAAAAATCTTGCAAATGAGCACAGTTACAAAATCAGCCACATTTCATTACTATCATCATAATTTTCCTATGTGGCCTCTTACCACTCACCTAATTCAGAGCACTCTGTCATCACAAATTAAGATTTAACTGCACAATAAACAAGCTGCAAGCAGTTTGAAGTGCCTCAAAATCTACACAGATCAAACACACAGACCTATTTTTATTGATTATGTAATATTGACATCAGCCTTACAAAGCTATTACACAGGCACACAAATTTAAGGCCTTAAATCAATGGATTTGCTTTCAAAACTTTCCTTGGACACACCTGATGAGAAGGGGGAGGTCTTGGAGCTAATCAGTGCTTGAGGAAAAAATCATGGGCCTAAATCACTGGTCATCTGTACCAATCATCTGGAGGCACTTTCTAAAGGTTCTGTTTTTCGAATGCTACAGTGCAGAGTGCCCTTCCCTGCAAACACTCCCAAAAGTCCCAGAGCTGCCATCTACAGTTGCTGCTTTTGAAACTTGGGACCATCTGTATTCGAAATGAGCATTCTGTACGTAGTTGTTTGCATCCCTACCATGCCAAGACACGCCAAACACAGAGTCCCACATGTAAATGCATTCTGCCTGCATGGGTAAGGACCCAACACACTGATACACAACATACACACAAAAATATTTTCCTGCAAAGACATGCCTTGAGTCAGATGCAGTCTGTTTATTTTATACTTATAATACCCATTGAATTAACATTTAGTATAGTTACAAAATTGATGTCTACACAATAATTCTCTCAAAAAAGTGAAAATACATTAAAATCAAATACTTTTATAACTATTTTCAACTTTTTACATTTATGCAGAAGATAATTAATACACTTCATAAAAGCTCTTCAAGCTGTTTTTCAGTTTGGGGTGCTTTTTCATTTGTGTGTTTTAAAGAGTTTTCACACTCCTCCTTTCTGTTTTTCCTGCTGACACTTTAATCTCCTCCTCTTGTAAATTGTAAATATGAGCTTATAACAATGAATCATGTTTCATTTATTAAAGATATAAACAGGAATCAACACAAAGCAGGAAAGCCAATCCCCATAAACTTTCCTTCCACAGTGACTGAAATTAGTTTTCATATGAAGATTTAAATATGAATCCAGTTGGCATTTAAGCAAGAATAAAAATATTTTCTCTCTTGCATTACATAACATGCTAAAAAAAAAAAGTACTGGCTTTGGCCAGTTCTAGTGAAGTAAAATCAATGACAATTCTTTAAAATATAAGTATTCTGCAATGAGGAACCTGACACTGAGAACTGTTGCCTATATTAGCACCAAAGAACTCCACAAATGGTAGGATTTTTTTACTTTTATATTCAGGTCACTTTTAGTCCCAACATCGTTGATTCAGAGATACAAAAAAATACCCTTGATTCTTCTGTAAATATATTCTGCTTGGAAAAGTGCCTGTATGAAGCACACCAGGGAACAGGAGTGCAAGCAGCCCACATCACCTTGCCCTTTGTTTAGATTGTCAGTTTTTCCTTTTGATCTTTCTTTGCAGTTGAGGAACCAAAAATTGATTTTCCCAGTTGAACGAAGGTAGAAAAAGGACAATGTTTTATTTAAGATCCTTCACTCCCGCACATAAGCCTATTTCTTTCTTTATATATAAAAGAAACTGTCTTTTTGTTCTTTAAAAAAAGTATTTTCAAGTGGGGAATGCTCTCAGTGTACTGACTCTGGACTCATAACAAAAAAGGGGGGAAGGTGTTTAAAAATCCAAATACTGGCCTCCTGCAGAGAAGCACACACACCTCAGGAACCTTCTAGAGATACAGAAGCTGAGCTTCAGGGAAGCAGGTCACACTTGTTAGGTGTTTGCATAAACCTAAGCCAAGAGCAATGTTACACTCAAAACCTTGTTTATGGTCAAAGAGAAAGCACAATTTACATATTTAGACACATATAAAGCCAAGAATATATTGTAAATACACCCACGATCTCAACAATGTAGTTTGTTCTTTTTTTTTTAATTCCGGATTTACTTATTATAGAACAAGAATAAAGGCTTTTATGTGGGGAAAAACCTCTATAATAATGCAGTTAAAATCGTTATACAACTACTTCCTATTTGCTACCTCTTTTCCTAGTGCTAAGCTCATCCTTCCACTGCACTTCAGTGTCCAAAGGCAGACAGTTTCATTCTGGTCTAGGGCTGTTCTTCAATGGAGTTCTTTGTTGGGAGGAATATGATATTTGTTTTGATGGTTCCTTCTTCCTCACTCTTTTAAAATGGGCTCTTTCTTCCCACTTGTCCGTGCTCCCTGAGTTTATTGTATACAGTGAGCAGTAGGGACATTAGATACCAGAGACACATTTTAAACCCACTGTGAGACCAAAACTATTGAATTTACTAATTAATTTCTTTAATTGTTGTCACAACTTGTATTTCAGAATGTGTTGAAATAGGCAGACACCAACATTCCCTAACACCTACGGGTATTATTGGTACTCCTGGACCACATTTCCTGTGTTATTTGCACAAATTCTTACTAAGTCCTTGAAGAAATCTGAGCTTACAAACTGCTGACCTGCTCCTGAAGCTCACAGGAAAGCTGAGGACACACAAATACCCATTGAGAAGCACAAGAACCTCCTGCCAGTTGCAGGTTTCCCAGTACTTCCCTTGACTACTCCAGTCTTTTCAATCTCTCTTTTCCTGTGAACTTGGAAGGGTTTACACAGCTTTGCCCAAGCATTTTATTTGAATCAATTCAGCACCTGATTTGCCACAGACGACTCTGTTCAGACCAGTTTGCTGGACAGCATTGCAAATTCAGTGTAATTATGATCCAGCGGGCTGTAGTGAGGCCAAGCACGGCTAAGTTGAAACCCAAGGAATGCAATCTGTGATTCTCCTTACGATACATGATCAGCGTTTAAAACTTGGAAAGAGCGGGGAGGGTACATAAGACAACCAACTTCTAGTATTCAATAGGGCACACCGCAGTTAGTTAAAAGACAGAGAGCAGTACATACATTCACAAGGCACATGGCACAAGTCTCAATTACTAATAGCACTGCCCTGCTTAATTAGAAGCTTACATGCCTTTCTCACACAACAGCCCTTTCCCAGTCCTTTGAGGGAATACAAACATGCTACCCCTCAGTTCTGACAGCTTAGCATTTGTATCTCCAGCTCCAATCGCCACCTTAGCAGCAAAGATATAACTATATACATTAAACTTCATGTTTTACAGGTTTCATAACATTAAATTAGCCTAGAAAAATGAAGATAAAAGCAAGAGAGAGGCATTAGCTTTTGGTTTGGCAATCAGCATTTGCAGGAAAGGATGTATCTCAATGTGATGTGGAAACCAGCAAAGCTGTTTTATTTAGGCTTCCTGCAAGCTGAGCTCTGTGGGGATTTTGAAGGCAGATATTATGCTTGGAAATTGAACTCTACGTATTTTAATGAAATTGCAGAGTCTAAACACCACAATGAGTGAGCAGTCATATCAAACAGTGGAATTTGGAGCTTTCTCAATTACTCACATATAAACAGAACTTTGCTGGGTAAAAACGTAAAATTGGAATAAACACCAATTTTGTTTGCAAAGAAAGAGAATGTGCAGCTGATTTAAGTGCCTTGAACCTATGCTGAACCTATAACGGGACTGACACACCAGGTAAGAACGTCTCAAATGCTCACATTCTTCATGCATGGTGCTGTTCAGCACCTTCTCAGCTTCACACAAGCAGGACTATGGATCAAATCTCTGTCGAACTTGTCAGCAGCAGATGATCACATCTGCACACCAGCTTTATTACTCTGGGCAGCTGAGGGTGTAGGTTCAGCCAGTCTGCAATCTAAATGACAAATATGTGACCTAAGCATCATCCCAATGGCCCCTCCTATGAATCCTCAAAAACAGATGCTTTGTGTCATCCTGACAACTGCTAAGCACTGGTTAATATTTCATTAACTTAAGGTCAGCAAGCTGCTTTACCACATCAGAAAACCCACTTCTCAGCTTCTGCAGAGTCATGTAATTGTGTCTGTGTCTTGGTTTGAAAGACAGGTGTCTACTAAGGAAGGCAGGAGCCTCCCTTGGAATGGAAAATGCAACCCCCTTCCCTCCGAATTATTAAAAATTTGAAATTGAGGGGCTTTCAGGCAGAGATACGAGGAATAGGAACAACAGTTCTTTTACTTATATATATATATATATATATATATATAAAACAAAGCAATAATACAGAAACACTGGTTTAACCTGACAGAGTCAGGGTATGACCTGACACCCTGCTGGGCAGGGTGGTGGTAGCAGTCCGGTTAGGTGATAGCTGCAGTTCTCTTTGAAGTGGTTCTGTTGAAGCGGTGATCTTGTAGAAAAGGTCTGCTCCTCCTCGGAAAGTCCAGTGGTGGTTGTGTAGCTCTTGTCCTCTGGGAACCCAGTGGAAAAGGCTGCTTGTGATGTTCCAAACCCCAGACTATATCCAGGTGGGAATGTTTGGCTCCTTCCCCCTGGGCAGAGCATCTCACAATGGGATGGTGAGTCACAGGGCAAGGCATCGATGGGCCCATTAACAGAAGATAGTCCAGAGGGAGGAGGCAGGGAACATTGCTACACCTGGTTTCAACAGCTCATGAGGATGGTAATAGAATACACTGTAAACCAGGACAGTCTGCCCTGGTTTACAAATTAGATGAGGTAACAGCTGAAAATAAACCTACAGTAGATTACTCCTTCTCTCCACGCTGCTGAAAAGAGTTCCAGATTTTACTGAAGTGTCAGATACACAACAGGGCAATTTTTCTTTAGTGGCAGCACTTTTGCATGATGTTTTGTTTGTGCTTCTGCCATTTCTTCCATTCCAACCTTCTCACTTCAAGGTCAAGTTCAGAACTGGTGTCTAAGGCAGTATAAATTACATTTGTATAAACTGTGGTCACAGTTTACTCTCAGAAAGTCTTTTGCAGTATAATTTATTTAATAGTATGCAAAAGAAGAAGGCTCTAAACAGCTAAAACAATGTATGGAGACAAAAGAACATATAATTAGTGTTGCCCTACCTGCTACTAACTGCACTAATTGCATCCTTTCTGCACAACTGAAAATTCTGACATCATAGAGACATCTTCACTGATATGCAATTTATGTTAAATTACCCCTGAACCTTGGCCCTTAAAAGTCTCTCTCTAGTATTTAAGTTGACTGGTTTGTTTCTTCATCAGCAAAGAGATTTCTGAAGGAATACTTACTCCAGTCCGTGGAAGGCCAGACATCTCACTATTTACAGGACACTAAACATCAGAAACTCAGTATAAAACCCAGCCATAAATCGGAAGCCGTAACATGAAAATTGTGAAAATAGTCAAAAAGCTGCATAAGCTCAACAACACAGGAGTCTCATCTTGTAAACCAACAACATAAAATATGAAAATACCTGAAATTTTTTGATCTTAAAATTGTAATATAATTTTTTCATACAAACATCTTTAAACACCTAACTTGGTTTCTTACGGATCAAAGAAACAACTAAATAAATACTATCTGCATATGCACTTCAAATAGGAACGTCACTCAAAAGATAAAATAAGCAAGTTATTTATAGTATACATTAATCATCATATTTAAATGGCAGGTGACTTTATTGCATGAGACATAAGCCTGTATGTAACTGGGGGGGGAGGGGGGAGATTGCATAAGAATCGTTTTTCCTAAGACAGTCAAATTTGCAGTAATCAGCCTCAAGTCTCTCTTGTTCCACTTTTATTCCAACATATCCAAGCAAAAGCTGTATTATACTGAACGCAAGATGTGGAAAGGCCAGTAAGAAAATCAACCACACTGAACATCTAATGAGCTAAACCGAAAACTGGATACAGGATTTACCTGTGGTAACAAGAACAAGAGGGGCAGATGTGGCATCAAGACTATTGTGACAATAATCTTCTGTGGGGACAAAGCACAACACACCAAGCTTAGGAAAGCTATTACTAAACTATACAGATGAATAACTGGAGGAGTAGAGGGGTAAGACTTGGCAGGGAGTAGAGGGAAGTGCAGTGCAGCAGTGGGAATCTTCCCAGTGACTTTATATTGTTAACTGTTTATACAGCAAACTCTTCGTGGTTGCCTTTCTCTTCTCTTTCTACAAAGCCCTCAAGGCTGTTCTTAAGTATTTAGAACAATAAATATATTTAAAGATTTATAGCCTGAAGTTTAGCCATATTCATCTTACTCAGGTGAGCAGTCCAACTAAGCCCAGGGGAGGTGCAAGAAAAATGTTCCCCTTCATAATGATGCACGGAACAAAAGCTGACTTTAACTGCAGGACCAGGGAGAGTATAGCACACATAGGTAAAACTGTCAACTTCAGATTTTTCTTAATAAAACAAAAATCACTTAAAATAAGAGCATAGCTAACTTCTGGAACTACCCTGAACATGATTCTCACTAAATGTTTTTTGTGGTGACATTCTCAAGGGTTAGAGCATCATTTAAAATATACTGTGATGCAGAGAGTCAGATACTATCTCCCAGTTGAATCCAGCAGGGTTACAAAGACACATTTTGTATTCATAAATGTGTTGAAATATTTTACTTTTCTTGAACTGCAAATATTTGAAGAAATGTATATAAACATATTTAAAATTCACAGCACTTTCTCAAATATGAAGTAGCAGATTAACAAAATGTCAGAACATCCTTAGCTTTAAAAACTGCTCTACCATTTTAGGTAGAGATTATCTAACAGAAAAAAAAATAATAATCACAGCCTCTTCTGATCATACTTCTCAACTGCTGATATATTCAACTTGTAAATTATTCCCATCTTTAAAGATAAAACAAGTTCTTGCAAGTCATCCTAACCTTTGCAAAATACCAGTTAATATTACCTCATTGACTGGAGGAGGCTGAGGAGGAAATACGGGATGGGAATCATGGTATGGAGGCTGGCTGCTGGGTGTTCTCTGAGCTTCACACGAGGTGAAAGGTCAGTTGTGAGAAATTCTTGGCTCACTTCAAAACCATGCGCTTTTATAGCAAATGTACAAGTTAATACCCTTACTGGTCAATCCAGCCCATCCTAAACCACCACCTAGCCCATAAAGACAAAAAGGTGTAATAAATTTAACAGAAACAATTGACAAATAAAAAAAAAGGAACTTTCCCAAATAAATAATATATAGAAAGTGGATAACTAACAACAGTATCTTTCTGCTGCACCCTGTGTCACTTGGGGGACACTACAGGCGATCAGGGAAATTGTGACAATATCATTTATAAACTATCCTATCTTAGGACTGCCATCATTCCCTCTTAGATTTTATTCAATGTGATTTTGCTACTAGTCCTTCCACTGAAAAGTTTAAATGAAAAACAGGCATAAGCATATTTGAGACCCCTATACACGGGATTATCCACTGGGACTGATCACACAGAAGATGCAGCACTTCACAGCACAGAGTACCAAACACGGAAAAGGAGAAAGAAAACCAGAGAAGAATGAAACTTGCTTTCAGTAATCGGCCCCTGAATATTTAGAAGCTGATGGGCATCTAGAGAGTGTAGAAGGAGTGATTTCTCTCCTTTACACAGCTGCTAGTACTATAGAGAAAACATTGCTGTTTAGTATTTCATACCTTATACATGAAGTGTGTCTAATGGTTCTGATTTTATGCATAAAAAAAATGAAAATTTCATGCAGCTGCTTCTCAATTACACATCTGGTTATTGTTTTGCAGCTGCACAACTACCTTGAAGAATCATAAAATATGGTGTGACAAGAGTGGAATAAATACCAGCAGTCATCTTGTACCTTTCTTGTAAAACTTTGCATTTTTTACTACCTGATAAAATTCCTGAATCAAGAACTATAATTTCTGTTGCCTCCTTCTTTTATGAACAAAAATACAGTACTGTACTTTACACAACTGAAATTTGCAAATGCCCATGCTCTGTGCCACACATTACGTTTTGAATTCAGTACCCCATTTCTAGAGTATTTTTGACTTCGTGTTTTACTTTCAAGCAGCTATTTTGGTAATTTGATCAGAAATCCAACACAGAGAACAATAAGTCAGCTCAACATTAGTGTCAAACATCTGAAATGAGATTTTGATTTGTTAGCCCCCAAGCCATTACTCATATTACTATAAATCTATTGAATATGAAGACATTTGGTGACAAAGAATGGTCATAAAATATCAAACTAATGTAAGCAGTCTCAGGCTTGCATTTACTGACTCACACTCAGCATGTAATTCTCTAACAAAGGGAACAGATAAGAAAAACAAAACAATTTGTTTTTCATAACAATGAATTTCAAATTAACTATTTCTGTAGTTCCTCTGGAGACAGAGGGACCTGCAAAGAATTTCCATATCTAAAATATTAAAAAAGCCACAATTTGTAAGTTAACTTGAAACAGAAAGGTTCAACTTGAAACAAAACAATACCCAGTGGTGAGCTTTGACAAAATCTATTACTAACTTTCTTTGGAAAAGAATAAAACTCAAACTCCCAGTAAGGGAAGCTGGAAGTTTCTCTACCTGTTTTTCCTGGCACGCAGGATGCAACACATGTGGCCGTTACCAACAAACGCATGTGTGGTTCCACAGCTGCCTGGTTTCTGCAGAGGTGCTAAGGCTTTATGTGGAAAACACTGCTGAGCTGCAGAGGTGGAATGAACAAGCAGGAGAGCAAAGGCAGAAAGCCCTCGCAGGGTGTACCGAGGATGTTGCACTGCTTAAATACTGCTGCACATAGAAGTTTGCCACTTCTCCACCGCCTCTGTGAAGCAGTTTCTCAGCATGAGACACAGAGTGAGGAGGGAAGCAAAGGGGAGGGAGCACAAGCAGGAACTACAAGATTCAAACCCAACCAACCCATGCACACAAGGAGGAGAAAGCAGCAGCACTTTAGGGCTCCTATCCAGGGGAAAGGTCCCGTAGCACCAACAGGCATTGAGTGTGAAATCCTCAGATGCAATCCTAATTCCACCTTGACTGTCCTTTGTGCAGTTCAGCTTCCAAGACAGATTTAAGTTAAAGAAACAAAAAGCAATGTGTGAGGAAATGAAGAATGTCCATAAAAAGAACTGTTATGCATAGGTGCTTTACTCCTGGTTTGTTCTGTAGCTGTATCACAGCAAATTCCCCAGGACTTTCTAACAAACTCCCTAGCAAAGCACCTTTGGTGAACAGAACCCTTTAACACCTTTCCTAGCTTCTCTGATGTTCCATGACTGATGTTTTTCATCCAGTAGATGAGGTAAATAAATTGAATCACTGACATACTGATTACCAAGCCTCCTACAAAGAATTACTTTAACTGCAGCAAACAACATGTTGTCTTCATAATTTTTACTCTACTTTATTATTTTCATCATTTTCAGCCACAAGTGAGAATTTTAAAGTTGTTTGCACAACCACGATATTTCAGAATTTTTTCCAAAAATCAAATCATTGCAACATGGACAAATGTAGAAAAAAACTTACTACTTGAACTATTTGAAAATATTATTTGAACAATATTATTTGATAATATTTAAATATAATTTAAACCTTGGTTAGGAATCAGTATTTGTCTTCTGATCATACACAGAAACATTACTTTCTATGATTGCACAGTCAAGCAAATGTGGGTCTGAGCAAAGCACTTCAGCAAGCAAAAAACCAGTATGCACACAAATGGCTTTTAGCAGTACACAACTGCTAAATCTGTGCTCTAACTATGCTAAATAGGGTAACGAGTGACTGTTTAGCACCAAAAAAAAAAAAAAAGGAAGAGGATTTTCCCAATCAGAACTCATAAGGTGGGAGAAGGGTTGAGAAAAAACAAGCAAATGGACACAGGGAAGAAAGGACTCTAAGAAATAACATGGAACTGAACAAGGGACAGAGAGTAAAACCACAGATACTGACAAATTTTGTGGGGCTTTGAATGGATGCATTCAAGAAATGCTTATGAAGACTGGAAATAACAGAGTATTAACAGGTATTTCTATCGCTGAGAAGGGGCTGGAAAACGCAGATTCATTCTAATCTTAGATTTCATCACTCTGACAGGGCAGAATCCATTAAGTGGAACAGAGAAATACTCATGCTCAGTAACACTGAATGTGGAACAAAGGCAGCTCATCCACTATCGGTTTTCTACTAAATTTAAAAGATTGTTTTCTAAATACTTACCCATCTGAGAATAGAATCATATTAGTCAATAACTTACAGCATTATTTTGCCTGAAAGAACAGTTTCAGAAAGCTATAATTTAAGTCTAAGGAACTTTAATAAAAGCTGTCAGAGAAAATAAGAGGACTTGTGGGAGAGCCGTTCCTCACCAGCAAGCAAGTTCTCTGTGTACAGTTCCCTGCAACGCTATTGCAGCAACACATGATTTTTTCAACATATGCAGAAAAGGACAACCTGAGTGGCTCTAAAAAATAAGTAGTTATAACCACGCAGTACATGAGGGTTTTTGAGAAATAACTCATTATGCACAGGTGAAAAATTATTACTTCACAGTGAAGCATACAATGGAAGGAAATACGGAAATCATAGAAATGCTGAAAGAAGCGATTCTTCTACCTATTCTGATGGACAGAAACAGAGAGGAAATTAAATTGCATAAGCAACCCCATGATGATAGTAAAAAAAGATCAGCTAAGTAGCCAAGTTTCTCAAATAAAACTTTATATAGAGGGCCACTCTGTACAGGATACCCATAGAAAAGCTCTTCCTGGTGTAACAAAAAAGAACCTGAATTCACATTTCAAATATCCTCAGAAACATCAGGTTTAAGGACGTTCTTAATTTTCCCAGCATAAAAGCTTAGGTTAAATGCAGACAGCATTATCACCAACAAATTCTTCATAATCTACACAAAAAGGACCAACCTAAAGGTCAATTTTTGATCCCTTCTAAAAGTAAATTGCTTTCAAGTGGTTTTCACAACTTGTACTAGACAGATGAATTTTCAGATAAGGGATCTAAAGCAGCATCTAAAAATGCAGCCTTCCTTTTAAATTAAAAAGCCATGGGAAGAAACAAACCTCAGGAGTTGAGATAGGAAAGAGACTGGTGCTCACATGACCAAGAACTCTTTCAGTATTCTGAAAAATGGTGAATAATAGGTGACAGGTAAATGACCTCACAAAAAGATGCTTCATTTAACAACTTCTGTTCTTTATAAAATACATGTTTACCTCTCCAGCCTGATATAAAAAGCATGCCTTCAGTCCAAAGCCCAATTTTATGAGTTCCCTCATGCATAAGCAATAGAAATAGGACATGCAGAGGCTATGTTTTGTTTTATTTTTTTTAAAAGAAGAGTGAATAAAAACCTTGCACTCAATTGAACTGCATTTCTCTGTGATAGAGTGTGAACACTGCACCTGACTGATTCCTAAATGTAATGAAACATTTTAAGTGGCAACAGGCAGCATTCTATTGCTGTTGTTAAAATTCAGAAAAAGAAACACATGCCAAGTTCCCGGCATCGATTTAGGACTGTCAGCAGTGCCAGCCACCCCTAAGTTCTCTACTGATTCAAAGAGCCAAATGACAGTGCACAGCAACCCCCTCCAGCATAATTACAACCCCTCTCAGCTTTGCCCACCTCCTAGTTTGAAATGATGGGTCCCTTAATAACTTCTCCATCAGGCAGAGCACAAAGAGCAGAGTATGAGACTTAAGGGCTTCTGCTGGAGGAGCCCAGAGCAAATGATGGCCCTGAAATGATGCACAGTGCAGGCAGGAGCAATGCACACACCCTCACTGCGGATACACATCTCATATATAAGGAGTAGTTCCTTAAGTATTGGTACTACAGTACAACCGAAAAGAAACAGCAAGTACGGAAATGCCTCCTCTGGCTAAACAAGCCCTAAATTAAGTGAGAACTAGATCAAAAGACTTGTGAGTTAATACAAAAACAGCCAGATGAGCTTATATTTCAGACAAAAACTTGGCTCCCAAATATTTCACTTTTTTTTCTATTAAATAGTTCTGCTGGAATTGTAAGAACTTGTCTACAAATTGAGTTTCCTCAGAGAACAGATCAAGCAACACCATACTGTGCAGCAAAACACCACATCTTTTTCCTTCCTCTCTTGAAAACCAAGGAATTTTAACATAAACCAGAAAACTATTGTGACTGAATTTCTTGGCAGTCTGTAAATATTGCCTTTCCTACAAGAGTTACACCTGAAAATTGCTTAGCACATAGAAAGCAATGAATTCCTTGGGGCTTAATTCTGTTTTCTTTATTGTGTACAACTTCTTTTGAAGTCAATATCAGTGATGTCATGTTAATTTTCTTCACATCTGCCATTCTTATCTTAGAAGGGGAAAAAAAAAAATCAATCCTTTAATTCCATTAAAAATTCCTTGTAGACTGCCTTTTACGCAGTTGGTAAGTTTTGAAAGTCTTTGAGAATATTACCATTCAGTGCACATATTAATAAAAATAGAGAGAAACAGAGGAAATCAGCAAAGTGTAACAAAACTGCTGATACTGGATAAAGGCAAACCCTTTCAAGAAGACATGCATTAACACCTTCCCGACAAGTGAAGACAGCAGCAAAAATCATCTGATCTCATCTCTTTCTGTTGCATTAACAGGAAATCCAACAATAGCAAAACTGGTGAGCACAGGCCCTGCAGCAGTAAAGACAGCTCTGTCAAGCACAAAACAGTTGGTAAAATTGTGAAATTAAATTGTGAATTCCAGACTTTATGCAGACTTCCATGACAGAAATTCCTATCCCCTTATCTGTACCCCTTTATCATACACACAGACCCATATGAGTGAGGTAATACTGTAAGATTATAAAGGAAAATTCTCATTTCTCTTGTATTCGTGACGGCTATAGAAAGAATTTCCTTTCATAAGAAAAATACTGAACCTTTGACTTTAAAGTTTTGAGAATTTTATCCTATTTTTATCTTTAAAATACGTTGACAAGCATCTTTTCTTGTTTAAAGAAGCCAAAGTTAAGAACAGCTGCAATGTGGTACACAGCACCTAAAACATCAGATTTCTGAGCAGGACTTGGCAGGGGTGATTGTCCTCTCCCCATATTTTACTGCAAAATGCTTGTCTATCAACAACATCCCCAAACTGCCTTCACAGGTTATTTCATTTCATAATATTTCGTGCCTCCTATAGGCTGAAGTTTCCTTTTTACCCTATCTTTTTATTTTGTGTAGTTGCATATTCAGTTGCAAACTGTGCAGATAAACCTGAGTGACACAACCTGAGGGATCATAAAGAACATAAACCCGGCAAAATCTTGGAACAACAATAACCACAGTAGCAAAACTGATGTTCTTGATTCTTAGTTTTCAAAGTGCATGTTAGAAGTACAAGGATAGCACACCATCAGAATGATTACGAGGATGTTGTTAATTATTAAGTGGATCAATGGAGTGTCAGTCATTCCAACATGAAATAGATTCCACACCATAAACCACAATTCTTTCATGCTCAGAAGTGCAGCGTGGCTGAATGCAACTACATCAAATAAAGAAAGGTACCACTAACTTACACTTTCTGAAGTGCTAACAAGCCAACACAATTAAAATAAAATTTACCTGATAAAGTTGCATGAGCAAACACTTTTTTGGTTCTGGATTTTACTCTTGATTATTTTAACACAGTTTGTTTTTAATAGACAGATATTTCTGTGATTTGCAAAACAAGCAAGCTAGAGAGGTTATTTAAAATAAACTTAGCATCATAAAACAGAGGAGGTTCACTGACTTTAATGGAGTAATTTATTTCTCCAAATAGTCATAGAGATCAAGAATAGCAATAGTTATTGGACAGACCAATCCATTTATGAGTTCAATCATGAAGAGGAGAGTTTAAGTGCTGTAATACTGGTGATAAACCTGCCACAGCTTCAGTTAGCATTCTTTAATTTTCTCAGACATCCAGACATGAGGAAACATTCCAATTTTATGTGCTTTGTTTTGTGTCCGACTTTTCCATTTGGTACTGCTAAATGACCATAACACTTGCATTTAATTTTTTGTTTCAGATATATTTTCAAGTATACTTATTGTCATAAGAAGGTTTTGATCACTGAAAAATGTATCAACTTAATGAGTTCTAGAGATTGAACAAGCCATTATGCTAATGCTACTCAGCTACTTGAGCTCTGATGAAATCTTGGATATAAGTAAGTTGTGTTAATTTACCTTCCAGTGTGCAAAATTGAAATGCATTTAATAAGTGCCCTGTGCATTATGTAAAGCATAAACCAAAAAACCTTCCTGTTACTACACAATTAGACTACAATAATGTTTGGCCTCTGGCATTTTGATGTTTGATATATTAACAAAAGCTAAATGAAAAGAGGAAAACTGTGCAAACTACTCAACCTTAAAAAGTAGAAAAATTATTTCAGAGTTTGAATGGATTCACAAAGTAGTTCAACACTTTTTGAGAAAAAAGCTATTACATAAATTCATTTCTGACCCACATTATCACCTTATGTTCACCACACTAGAATGAGGATGTTGCCAGAAAATCAAAATAAACTTCCAGAAGCAGGGTCTTCTCTCCAAGCTACTGTCACATCCCTTTGTGATGGTAACTCAACTCACCTTTTCTATTTCTTCATGTAGACACACACACATTAACAAATATCTAAGGATCTTTTAAAATGGAGAGGCCACAACTTTTTCCTTCCTTTGCTTTTCAATAGAGCAAATTTTTGTTTGAAAACAGCTTTTTACACCAGTTCATTTATTTCAGTTCCTTAAGTTATAGCAAATATATGAAAAAAAAAATTTTCCTCAGCAACTACTCATGACATTCTGAATTATTATAATGTTAATTAAAGAATTCATGTTACATGCAGCATGCAAAACATTTGAGAAATAAAGTTAGTATTGCTGTTATAAACTTGTTCACATATAAAATTAAGCATATATTTATGGTCTGGATAAAATACCAAAGCTTTTCAGTACATATGAATTTAAAGACTGTTTAAACTTATTAGAAAACAATTTATTTTCCAGATTGCTATCCAGTGAAGCAGAGTCCTCCCATTATCAGTCAACTTACTCAGTCTCTGAGCAGCCTCCAGGGCATCATCTGCAGAATCAGCTACAAAGAATCTCTGAACTGTAACCCCATGGTCTGCCATTATTTTTTTGCTTTGGTATTCCTGCAGGTTGAGCCATCGTCTGGAGGTTAATTGAACAGTCTAGAAAAGCAAGAGGGGAAAATAACATAATGCTCATTAAGAACAGTTCATGAGACAGCCCACTGAGCTCTTCCACCTTATGTTTATCTCAAACCAGCAGTTAAACAACACCCAGAGACAAGGTAAAATTCGTACTGATTTACCTAAGTGCCTTTCCTTAACATTTGTGCATCCCAAGTACTCTGAAAGCTACAGATATTTTTTCAAAAGCTACAGAAGGCTCACTTGGCCAGACAAAATGTCTTGCATTTAATATCAAGGCAAATTTGGCTTAAACTCTAAAGTCTATTTATGTTTTCACATTATCCTCTGCTATAAAAATAGTAACAGACTGTTACATTAAAACAAATCCAGTTTCATATTAAATATCCTTATTATATGACATTTCATCTAATTCCTCCCTATAAAGTTATTTCCACTGATTCTATGTGTTTGTTGAAGCATATCTGAGAAGAAAAACAACTGACATGGAATTAGCATTGTTCTGTAAGAAACTATCCACTAATACACGTATTTTCAGTTGTCTGCTATCTCTGCTTTGTTCACTGTGCTTCTAAGTAGGTTTTGTTGAGCACATCAGCAGAGCCACGTCAGCCATGCAAGGCCAACGACAGCTGGAGAAGAGTTCCCTCCTCATTCCCAACATGCCAGTTTAGATGTCCCCGTGGGCATACGAACATATCTACACCCCATGGGTACAAAGACACAGCAGCCTTACACACACAAAGACATCACATTTGCTTGTCCTGGCAGGAAATCTTGAGACACTATAGAAGTCACAGCGTCTTTACTGAATGGTTTTAAGAAAGGACACATTCTCACACAGGATAAATTGTTACTCACAAAAGCAATAATTAAGGAGCTGGAGCTGACTCCTGGCAATGGTATAATCCCATTTTGTGCCAGCAAAAGATGCTTTTCCCACATGGAGAGACAAACTGCTGTCCTCCTGGCAGCCAGCAACAATCAATTCTTGGTTTCTCCTGAAGTAAGGAACACAGCATGCAAGCCAGTGCTACATATTTAGAAATGTTAGACAAAGAGGATTATTTACTATACTAATGCTTCGATCTCTAACAGCATTATAAAAAATTAACCTTATGCAACTTTATACTGAAAACAAAACCCCTTCATGCTAAAGTCTTCCAGTAACACACATGCTCTCACAATACTCAAGATTTACAGGCTGAGTTGCCTCAAAAGCAAACTCCCATCTGTTCTATTCTCTTTGAAACACAGCACAAAATACTGATGCATAAAGAAAACACAAACCCATCTTTTACAGTATATAACTCCATGTTTTCTGTAAAAGTGACTCCCACTGAACCTAAACAGTTAAAAATAGCTCAGGATGACATTTTAAATCCTTTTATCCATAACCTCATTAACATATTTTAGAGGAACAAAATGACATTGCCAGTTTGCTCTATGGCTATCTCTAATTCTACACATCATACAGACACCTCATATGATTTATATTCCTCCATGCTATTCACAGACAATGTGTTATTACAGTTATGCAATGCTTCAAATGTAGGGTCAAAATTTAAAGTCTCTTTCATAATTGTTGACATTTAATTTCCTATATAATAGGAGTTTTCCTATTATAAATTCTCTGCTAGGCTCTAACAATTATTACTTCAGGATCGTTTCCACAAAGGGATTAACACTGATGGCCAGGAGGGACCCTTTTGGTTTATCTAAAAATTTCTACAGATCAGTAATACAGCTGATAAAAGTTTGGTCACTGGTTTTATAATTTAAGACCAAGTCTTCAAAACAGCTTTTACTCAGAACAATAAATCAGTTTCACATGTATGTATCATGAAGCTGATCTAAATCAAATAAATAAGAAGGAAAACATTTGAAAAATTTCATTCTGGGGAAGACTTTTGTGGCTGTTGCTTGATGGGAACTGCAGTGACCTCTGCTCCCAAACACCTCTTGGCACCTTACGGACGCTTTTGGGATACAACAGCTTTACAACTCAAAAATATAACTCAAAATGTCCCACAGAGATACTCCATTGATGAGATGCTAAAAATCTTATGACATATGCATAAAGTGCAGACATACACAAGCATAAGGACAAATAGTCTCACAAAAACTGGACAATTAATATTAAGATATTATGACAATATTTCTTTCCTAAATTAGGAACCAGACCAGTCTGAGGAACACAGAAAGGAAATAAGAGAATAATTCTTTGAAAATTATTAAAGCAGTCCTAAGGATGATGAGACAAAGGTCTGCTCAAGCACTGCTGGCACAGAAAAGCAAAGCCTACAAACTCCAGGTTAGTGAGCACATTTTTTTCCCCCCCGCTATATTACATAATTCTAAGAGAGATTGTCTTACTGAGTGCCAACTTTTTAAGAACTTTCAATCAAGTCTTTGCACAAAAGACAAACTCCTGGTTGTGAATGAACTACTTGATAAAATTAATAAGTATCTGAAGTCTGTACCAGAAGCTCTGAAGAACAAGGAACACGAAAAACTTGCTTTAAAGCCCTTGCATGATACACACCGTATGTCATGAGAACAGCAGGAAAACTAAAGCAGTTACAAGAGATGAAATAAAGCACAAGCTTTGAATCTGCAAAGGTGACTGCTCTTTCAAGACCATCTTGAAAAACCAAAACAGCTCTGGACACATATTTTAGGGCAAAGCCAAAAAAACAGTGACCATGAAATCTTAGAGACATGAGTAAACAGATCATTCTTTGAACCAATTCCCAACCCAAAGATGTTTTCGTTGCACTAAATCTGTATCTGAATTTATAGAAGAATCTTGAATCTCTACCCTCCAAATACATTTATACCAAGCATCCTCAAAAATTTCAGGCGGGCTTCAAGTAGCCCATCTTAGGCATTTCTTGGGCATCATAAACTTCTATGCATTCTACAGATAAATCCACACCTCAGACTGACAGTAAAAGCGCTAATGCACAAAGGTACAGCTCCAAAAAAGCTTAGGGAAGAGTCTACATAGATTTGATAGAATGTGATTTCCCATAGACAGTCTTCTACAGGCAGCCATAATCCAACCCTTCTCCCTGAAATTTATTAGGAGACTTTAATCTAGCACAGAACACAACTCTGCCATCACCTGTCTTTGCATTGCTTATTTTCCCGTTTTACAACTCTGTTTCATTGCTCGCAGCAGCATCAAACAGCACTGCTAGATTTGCCAATTCAGTTCCATCTCTCAGCAAACACAGACTAAAGAACTAGACAGTAAATCACCATCAGAAAAATAATCTCAATCTGAGAGAGGGAATGGGGAAGCAACTAAAAGAGAACCTAAAGCACAGGAATGCATAGCCCAGCTTTCAGTAATTTCTGTTCGTTATTCTCACCACCTTCTATTCCCAGTTTATCCCTGCTTGAATACTTTTATCTCCTCCTCCCACATATTAGTCAGAAAACCATATCAGAAAACACCAGAGGTTTCTCAGATCTTTCCATGCAGCTCTGTCTCAGCTGAAAGCCAGTATGTTCCAGCAGTTTAAGATGTGTCTACGTTTCATCTGTTTCTTTATTGCAAGGTTGGGCTGGAGTACAAGAGGTAGATCCTGTCCCACCAGCCTGTGAAGAAGAGACTGGAAATTGTGTGTGGACTTCAGTAAACCCTGACTCCCTATGTGACATCTTGTCTTTCATCTTCCTAAGATGACAGACAAAAAACCAGGAAATTTTCCATTGATGGAATTTTTCTGTTATCCTTTCATATGGGAACTTTGTGTTGTGTATTGATGTACACACTGCAGATGCAGAGTGGCTCTTATTTGAGATTCAGATCTGCCTGGTAAATCAAGAGGTGGGGCTTTTTTCTTTATTTTTAAACAACAAATAAGGTTTAAGAATAAATCAGTTTGTAAAACTGAGAAAACATTATTAGCAGCACATAGAAAATAAAATGTTGTTATTTAAAATAAGAAAGCTTCAAAGAGGAATTAAATTCATCTTAATAAGATATTTCTTAAGATTAAATTTCTAATGTAAGTGCTTATCAAAGAGATTAATATACTTAAATAGGGCTCTTTTACAACTCATAACATTTCCTGAGAGCCTGACAACATCAAAAATCCCAAAACTCAAGTAAGAGGAACAAAAGGCCTCAACTGAGCAGTAACATGAAGTGAGATGAAGACAGAATTATTTAATCGAGTACAAATTTCAAACCACATTTTCTCCTGCTGGCTAGAATTATCTGGCATTTTCCAAAAGCACAAAGTATTGCTTGGGTTTCACCTCTAATCTCCCTTCCCTTCTCCAACCTCCAAGATTTTTGTTACCAGTCAGAATCATACTAACGTAGAACAAAAGTACATAGAGTAAGGAGGATTTAGAAAACTACTATTACTAGGAATTGCATATTTTGGTCTGAACAAGCTTTCTGTTCAAAGTTCCTTCTTTATATAAGCAGAGACCATGTTTGGTCCCTTAGCATGACCAAATGAGTGGCACACACATCAAGAAATCAAACATTTCTTTTTGATCATCTTAACGAGGTCAGGTGTTGCAGAATTTTATCAGTGGTTTATTAAGTACTGCTAGAGAAAAAATTGATTCTTCATATAACCTGCATAATCTCTTATTTACCTCCTTTTTGTTTGGTGGGTTTTTTTGGTTTTTTTCTATAAAATGCTAAAGACTCTGCAGAAATAATGTATTTGGAGAGGAGTTGCATTATTCTTCCACTACTCCATTTGCCAATTCTTTAGCTGTCACATGACAAGAAAACAATTGTATTATTTAAATAATGACTAAAAAATAACAACTTAGTTAAACAGGAGTGGAACTACAAATACATTTTCTAGCAGAAATTTGCTTCCAATATAAACAAAAAAACCCACTCCAAAACCAAAAAACCCTAAAAAAAACCCCGAAAAACCCAAACAGATTAGAAAACACTGCAACAGAGACAGCGTTTTTACATATGCAACATTAACTACTCTGATGCACAACATCTTTCAGATGACCCAGGAGGTATCTTTTGAGTGCTTACTTTTGGAAAAAGAAAACACGCACACATAAAAACAGAAGAAACTGTTTTAACACGTTCATCAAGAAGTTTGCAAGTTGCATATTAACTACTTCAGCAAAACTCTGCTCGAAAATAAATGTTCCATACAAGCACAAAACAGGAGCATCAACAGTAAACCCAAACTTCATCAGATCATGTAACTGGTTGTTTCTTACCTGAACCTATAGGCTTGGTATAAGGTTTTCTCTCATTCTTTGGCCTCCCTGGTAAAACATCCAAGGCTGACTTTTTAAAATAGAATAAATAGAATAGAATCACTTAAGTCTGTTCTGTAACAAGTATATGAAGAAGCTGTCAAAAAGAATAACTGAAAGGTCAAGTCTGACAAATAAATGAAGACTCAAATTATATCCTCTATTACAACTGAGGCCTCTTGGTCTTAAAAAAATCAAATTTTTAAAAATTTAGTGTCACTTCATGCCTAATTCCACATGGAACTACCTTGGCTAACCATCCACAACTAAGTATTTCACCTTATCAAGTCCAGTGTTCATGTGTAGATCATTACCCTAAAACTCCCTAAACATAAATACTTATTTTCTCTTGGTAAGACTCCCCAGGTCAAATCTCTACTTTTGTAAAATGCCAAATAATTCTAGCTTGAGGAAGAGAATCCACTGTTAATCAACACTATTAAAGAAAACAAAACCACCATTAAGCAAATTTCTAGGATAATTGAACATCCCTTGACACACCTATATAATTTGAGCAGCTCTACTGTTTTCATTAACATAGCTTAATGCATTTTATTGCATGACTGCTAAAAGGAAGACACACTTTAACATCCAACATTTCCTTTTCATTCACAGTACAAAGTACATTCACAGTACATGGGAGCCAGTATTAATATCACAAAACAGAGATGGACCTCTTAAAAGCACCTGGCAGTAAAGCTGGTCAAATAAATGCCCGCTTCTTTCTTCCCCCTCTCTTGTTCTACTGAAGCCAAGTAGCTGTAACTGTACTCATAGATCCTGTGCCAGTATGAAACAGTTCTAGCAACACAAAAGAGCTCTGTATGAATGCAAATTATATGTCAAATATATAAAGTATCAGGTTTTATAAACTTGGATTTTATTACAATTGGTTATACTGGAAAAAAGTCAGTTAGGAACTGTGGTGTTTCTGAGGTGTTTCTGAGGAAGTCTTTCAGATGTATTCTGTATCTGAAATTAAAAGGAGGTGTATTTAGTGCATGCGATCAAAAATAAATGTCTATCACCAAAAAAATCTATTTGCTTAGCCAACACATTCTACAGTGTTCCAGTTTATTCAATTTCTGCATTCTGACCTGTAATACAATCCCAAGCACATATGAAGGAAAACAGACGAACAAAGATGACAGTAACGAAAGAGCAGACCATTCATCAGTATAAGGCATAAACCTTTACTATATTTATTGACATACAGCCTCTGTAATTGACAAAGATGTAGAAGTTTCTCTCAAAAAGAAACCATCAGAAATAAACTAAACTGAATACCCTCATATAAACCACTGCAGGTATAGACACATTTTATTAGGTCATATACTTAAAATATACCACACAGGCCACTGAAAATAAACTAAACCACTTATTTCAATTTGCTGGCAGTGCCCACAAAATGACTAAGTTAACCTGACAAGAAACAAAAATTTAGCAAAAAGGCACCATACTAAACAGAAGTTTATCACAAATATAAGTCATAAAAAGCAAAAACATGCTCCGTAGGAAAGCAAGTCTTTCAAGCACAAAAGAATGGAAAGAGTCCTGGTAAGGCTGACAGGCTGTAAGAGCTGTCCCATCGAGCCAAACCACACATCCCCTTCTCTCCAGAGATGGCCAATGCTGCAAACCTGGGGGCACATTACGGAAAACAGGACAGCAAATGTCCTTCCAAACGAATGTCCTGCTGGATGCCACAAACCAGCAATTTTAATCTTCCAAAGCAGGAGCTAGCATCCAGGTCATCCTATTTAAAAGCCACAGAGGAAACTGTCTTCCATCAACATCCCAAATTGCCCACTTTAGCTGGGATGCCATATGGCAGCGTGGTCCCTTTGGTATCAGTAGTCCAGCAGCCTCATCCAACACTGAGCATTATGATCAAAGTCTCAATCTAGACTTCTGTGATATATTTATGAGAGATAAAGTTGATTCTGTGAGCTAGTTTAGGAAGAAGTCTTGAATATTTCCCTGACAAAAACAGTTTCCATACTTTTCTTCAAGCAGTCAGGAATTGCTTATTTTTTAGGCTGTATCAAAGCACCATAAGCAGACTGGGCCTTAAACAAGAGCATTTGATTTTAAAATCTACAGGCACAGCTGAAGACCTTTAAACAGTTACGTTCCATTACCTATTTCTACAAATAGGAATTCGTTTTAACTGAATTAAAACCAACACGCAAACTCTAGTTAACAGCTATAGGCCTTTTGGTTCCATATTTATTCCTGAAAATATACCACACAAAATATCTTGAGCAGTAAAATACAGTATATCTGACAGAAAAAAAAAAACCCTACCATATTTCCCAGTTTTCTAAAGGCTAAGGCATTTTGATCAATAAAGTGCAGGGGCAATTTACTGTTTTATACCACTGAAACATATACTCACTTTTAAGAACGAGTGAGATCTGTCAGCGCAACAAAGGTTTATGAAATCTAACTTCAAATAAAATAAAAAACACACATGAAGTATGCCCTTACATTTTCGTTTAGTAAATCTGGACTGCCTGTTCTGGTGGATAATTATTACTACTCCTAACATGTACGACTCTTTGAAACAAGATGCCTGTGTTAAATAACTAAATGGTTCTCTTCATATACTCAAAAAATACAGAAAAAGAAATGGGGGCTTGGTTATAAAAGGAGCTCACAGTCACTATAATTATTAGGATTGCTATTGTTATATTATTTACAAAAATTGGACTCAAACAATTGAGAGGCGGGCCAAGAGCTTGGAAAGCTTAAGTTTTGTTTAAGTATAGCAAGTTTAAAAACTTCAGTGGAGTGAAACAGGCCATCACCTGTGCTCAGAAGCTCTCATTACTGAAAATGAGACTGCACTGCCTGCTGCAAACCAAGCCGGGGGAAGACAGTATGAAACTACCCACTCAAGTGCATTCCAAAGCAATTACTCAAATTCACTGCAATTCACTGTCCACAACAGTAACACTCCAGAACTTTACTTCAGAAATCTAGTTCGAAACAATCACAGGATTTTTTTTATTACTATATTAGGCGTTTGTGTCACCATTCAGTTCTAGTCCATGCAATCAAAACAAGTGCTTAGTTAAATCTTCCCCTGAATACTTTCCCATAGTTCAAGGAAAAGCTAATTTCTCTTGTCACACACTGCAAGATTCTTTTCAAGAGGAAGCACTGCAAACCAGAGAGAGGAAGGCAAGAATCACAGTGCATCACAGCAGGAAACAAAGATGGTGACAAACATCAAAGAAACGAAGGGAAGAGCTTTGTTAAACTAGTAACATGTCAATTTTAGAGAAGGAAGCTATTTTAACTGAAAAGCTAAAGAAGGTATATTTAGGGATCTCATCCTTTTTAGTTAAAAGAAACTTTTCTCCCATCACCAGCAGCAGTGATTATTCTAATACAACGTATTAAAGGAAGAATATCAACCACAGATTACCTACCTGTAGGTAACAAAGCACACTAAACTAACTGATGCCAGTTGACATCACTCATCTGTTGAGAAACAGGCAGTCACCAATTACTAACAGAACAATAATTTGTTTGTTTAATGAATACGCTAATTTACTGAACTCTCATTAGACAGATACACAGGCAATATTGATGAGTTCCATAAGGCATTATAAAGTATGGCTGAATTATTTCAAAACCAATTAAACCACAAAATATTGTACACTATCTAATGGAATAATAAAAGCCTGGTAGTGACCGAATCCTCCGGGTGAGCTCTCTGAAAAAGGCACAAGTTCTCAGAAGTGCATGGACCCAAACACCTACTGCTACAGCAGCAAATGTCTCCTAGGAAGTCACCCCCAGAGATTTGGATGCTCCTGGACACAGGTGAGAGACTGTGCCCACCTGTTGTGGGATGCCAGAGCTCCGCACACCCCTGCAGAGGCACGTGCTGAACCGGGAGAGAAACAGTGTCCAGGGGAGGCACTGAGCCCACCACGGCAGAGGCTGAGGGACTTCCAGTGGGGACACTGAAGAACATCGTACAGTGCATTTTCCACACAACCACCTGCAGTACCTCTGTTATTGTTACTAATAAATCCTAAGTAAAAGCTGGTTCATCTGCAGATTTAGTGCAAAGCCATACAGCCCTGAAAACAAAAGCAGTGATTAAATTTTCAATTCATAGTTCATTTTGCTTGTGTTGGGGCTGCATCTAGTTTCTCTTTTTCTCTCTTAATAATTTTAAGTTCCTAAATTAAGAAGGAAATAGAAATTGGTTTTTCACTCAAGAAAGGAATCACTACAAGCAATATCTGTCAATTTGTAATAATTTATTCATACACAATTTAAAAGAGAAACAATATTAAGTTGTCCTTCAAATTTCAGTCTTACCAAAGGAGTTTTATTTCAATAATACCACAGAAATGAACAGAAATTTCTATCAAATAAATACCTATGAAATATCCTCTACATGATATGGCCATATAAGCCACATTTCTGCTTTTTAAGAAGAAAATACTAAGTCAGACACAAGGGACGGCAGTAGGGAGCACTTTCAGGCAGAGTAGGAAGGTCTGACATTTTTGTGCAATACAGGACAGTTCAAAGTAGCAAGATCCTACAGAAACCAATTATAAAAAGAACAGTTTCAGCCTCAACATGAACAGCCTACCCAGAACATTAAAATTAACCTGGGAAAGTGAATGATTTAACTAAAGAAATAAGCCTACTGGATTTGACCCCAAAGTCAAGTCATGAATCAAACTCCCTCACTCTTCCTCGATTTGCTCACTGAAGTGGGAGAACCTTCCCAAAACTTGCTCACTAGCTGAACCGCCAGCTTTCCAAGGTAATTGAATCTAAACATATGTGGCTCTATTCAAGTTTTTTTACATTAAAATTAAAATGCTACCATTACTGGGGGGTTTAAACATTTCATTCACTACTCACTACCTTGAAATTAATTCATTAATAAATATATGAAATATTCATGAGGATTTACCTCTGCCACCTTTAAAACAATGTTCCCTTCCACTAAAAGATACACTAAACTGCACTGACATTAATCAGTCTTTATTCGTATTTATAAACATATAATGATACTTCAACATCCCTCTTTATTTTTGACTGAGTGCTTCCTTTCCTCTCTCAATGGTGGGAATCCCTCAGCTGGGAAAGAGGAACATCAGGAGTGTGTCCATCAGCTCTGAAGCGGCTGGATGCGGGCAAGGCTTTCTTTGCTTTATTTATCTCTTTCATTAAAGCCCACCTTCTAAATCTTTCCACAGTGGCTCTAACAGGAAACAGTACAATTTTGCTGTGCTTTAACAAATGTCACAGAAACAGAAGAGGATTTCATAAGACAGTACCCATCTCTTTCAAAATTCTGAAATTTAGATTACAAAGCCATATAGATTGGATTAAAAAACAGAACAGTATCTATTCATGAACCTTTCCCTATAAACAAAACCATAGCAATATGCACATAAAACCCACAACATTTTAGAAACATCTCAGTTATGTCTTGGATATTTCACAGTATTGCAGATGAAATGGTAAGGATAGTAAATGTACTCATGGTGGAAGTGGGACTGAAAATCCTGACTGCATTCTTAACAAAACCTAATGACTTCCTCATCAGTTCTCCTGAATGTTCCTGCTCGCTGCCTACTGCTAGAAACCCTTTCACTTCAAGGGTTCCTGAATGTCTGCCCACTATGATCTTTCCACTCAATCTTGTACTCCTCCTTGTCCTTCTATAATCAGTCTGATTGCACACTGATTGACGCCAGGCTTAACTTCTGCGTTCTCCTGGACATGATGTAGGGTGGTGTGATGTTCTTCCACTGCAGGGCTCAGTCAGGTCATGAGCTCCAGAAAACACAAATGAAACTACACAATTCTCTTCTAATGTGCCTTTATATCTTCCAATGTGCCTATATATGTATAAACTCAGCTTTCTGATTTATCTTTCTGTTTACTTCTCATGCAAGGAAGCAGACACAAGAATGAACTTGAAGCAAGTCCTTCACTCATTGTAGATTTAAAGTCTCCAGTAACGATTACACTTTACAGACTTATTTACAGCTTGCTTACACTCAGGGATTTTGACAGCTATTCTGTAAATACACTCTCCTACCCACTAAGCTCCATTGTAAACTACCAGGAACATGCGCAGGGTCAGACTTGAGCTCCTTCTGTCATTATCATTCTCCTTATCTCAAAAAACCAGAATCTGAGCCCACATCCTCATGCTCTACAAGGCAGATCCTAGCAGCCACCACCTGGATGATCCTTCTGGGTGTCTGCATGTATGGGTTTGTGAGGACAACAGTCCTCAAAAGTAAAAGAGGAGATGGTGGGAAGAGCGTTTCTTTGAACAGTAAGATCCTGACCTCTCTTCTCCATTTCCCACACCTTGCCAGCCTATTGTTCAGCAGCTGTTTCAGTCAGGCTGCTACAGACTGACCTCCAAATAAAGCAAGACATCAACAAATCCCTGACAGCCGCATCCTGCTCCCCACCCAGGGGAGTATTCAGGCCTCTATGCAATCAGCAAAATAAAATTTCTGCAAATTAAGTCACAGCACCCTTGTGACCCTGAGAAGTTCTGGATGCATTTTGGTTAGTGTGGACAGGCTGCCTGAGCAGGGCTGAGCACACACCAACCCCACAAACCTTCACCTGAACAGTGAACCATTAGCAGCTTCCAAAAACCCTGAAACAGGGCAGGTTCCTTATTCTGTGGGATTACACGAGAACTGTCTGATTCAAACAACATGAAGAAGGTCACATCACAAGCAGGATGTCACAAAACAAAGCTGGCTGCCCAAACACCAAGCTGCCAGTCCGCTCAAAGGGCCAAATGATGCCCTCTGTCCTTATTGCAGAAATTGTTTGCAAAACATTTTTTCCTTGCATCTTTAAACCAAATCTCAGGTGAATAAAACAGTATTAAAATTACTTATTGTACATCCACATGCGCCCAAAGAGCAAGTGTGTCTACAGAAGCTTTACACCTCCGGAATCGATTTTCAGAGCCTTTGCTTGGCTAAAGGAAGAACATGAATTCCCAGATTCAGTTTCTGCTTTTGTCAATGTGCTCACCATCAGAAGTTCTGCTTTGCATTAGTAATTAATTTTAGTCAAATTATGTTCACTTTGCTTATTTCAAACTTCAAAGCTTTAAGAGAAGCATACTTTCCTGACCTAAAAAGTAAGGCTTTGAAGTATCTGATGAAAATAAACTCACTACCATACACAACTGCATAATCAGTTGCAGAAAATACTGTAACACATTCCCTGCCTTGGCAAATGAAAGAAGATTGTTGGTGATATGCACAACACATGCAAAAAGTGAAATAAGCCATCTTCTCCACATAAATCAGAAATACTCTTTTATTTTAAGTATCTTGAGGGGAAATATTATATTTTTGTTCTGATCTTATAAAAGTGTTTAATTTCCTAATTTTTTACAAGATTAAGATGATACTTTTATGCAACTATGAAGAAATGCTCTAAATAGTAAACATAGCCAGGAAAAAGTAATTCTGAAACTATTGTACCACCAAACATGAGACAAAGTAGCCACTATCAATTTTTTCTTTCCTACATGCAAATTAAGCTTCCTAAATTGTTACAAAACTCAAACCATATTCAATAAGATGAACAGAAATGTTTCTGCATTCATATCTCAAGTAATCATATCTATCAAAGAAGTGTTTCACGCCTACCATACCCTGGAAGAATGCTTTTTCAAGTGTTAGAAGTCGCTGATATTTTAAGAAAAACACAGATAAAATGCCAATTTAGACACTTTGAGCTTCATTTTTCATCAGAGAAGGAAATATGAAACACAATCACAGCTTTTTTGTTCCAGTTCTTTAATATTACAGTCAAATCATGATAATTTCCTCACTACCCAACTATACCATCACAGAAGAATACGACTTTGAGCACTAACCAACATAACACTTCCAAGCAACAAAAATGCAAATGCCCATGGTCGTAAAATAAAGAAATATAGAAAAGTATCTACAGAAACAGTTTCACTGCATGCCTAAGCCATAGCTGGCTTATTAAACCAGTGCAGAACGGTCTGTACCAATTTCTTTCCTGGAAGCAGCAAGAAAAGAAAAGACTGGCACCAATTTTTTGTTTCAATCTGAATACTTTACACCTTTTATTGTTGATAAGTCTTGGTTTTAATTAGACCATTTGACTTCGACTGACATGAGGCAAACTCCAAGAGACAAAGATACAAGAGGCAGAGAGCCTTCAGCTGCTTGGGCAGAGCTTGGGAGAAACCAGAAACTGCCCAGAACAATCAATGAAAGTCAGCCTTTAATAGGAAGCCAAACATTAAGAATATTTTTCCCTCCTTTGCAGGTCATTTCTTTGTTAATATTTCTCTGTTATTTATACCTGTTTATATAAATTCACCCTGCTGCCATTCTCAGATCTCAAAGCAAGCTTAGGACACTACATGAAGCATCATCTCCTCATCCTCAAAGACTCTGACCTTAATGAGATTTTTACATTTCTGACTGTATGGAGGGAGACTAAGGTAAAGTTTAATCCCATGGAACAGCACTTCCAAGCCCAAAGGATGATGGCATTACTCCACCGGTTAAGGAAATTGGGACTATGTCCAGCCTTGTTTCTTGTGTCTTATTGCAGCCCATGCTATATCCATAGAAATAAACAGCAGCCACTGTTCTTCCCTCAGCTTTAAAACCAGACATCTCCCCAGAGGGAGCTGCCAGGGCCCTGACCAGTTCTTGTTTCCACACGTGAGGTTCAGTAGTGTCTCCTGCTGTCAGCTCCTCAGACACCTGCATTCGGAAGCTGTTATCAGAGCTCTCCAGAAACCTTCTGGAACACTTGATTATGTGTTCCGTGCCGCGCTGTCACTCCAGCAGAACCCGGAGGGAATGAAGTCCTCCATGAGGACCAGGGCCTGCTGACTGAGGCTTCCTCAGCTGTCTGCAGCTTCATCTGGTTCTTGCTGATCAAGGTGCCTGCAGCAGAAACGTACAATAACCCTGTCAGTGATGTTGGTCTGCCCACAAACCCTGATCCGTGGGTTCTCAGCTGGGTCATCAACCCTCCCTAGATGGAGCTCCAGCACTCCAGCTGCTCTGGAATCGTGTTTAATCAACCCACATCATGTTTAAAGCAAGCTCTAAATATCTGTTCCTCTACTTCCAAAATTTATGGCATTACTTTAGACTATTTTAAGCTGAGCCATTTAACTGAAAAAGAAATCTAGACTGAAACTCTGCATGAAAGAATTCAATTAAATAGATTCACTGTTTCCAATGTGTTTGGAGTGACAGAATTGAAGATGATAGAAAATTTAAGGGAAAACACATTTTTTTATGCCATCTTCAGACCTTAGCTAGTACTGTCTTGACAATAAAAAGGATATAGTTGCTTTTAATAGCTCTTTCATCTGTAATTATCATGAATAGCTCTATCTTCTACCTATACCTATCAGTGTTATGTACAATTTGCACACAGAACTCCTCCAATAACTGGAATTTCCCTGACATTTTTATACCAGTACTCTGTATGAACAACTTTTTTTTTTTTTTGCACAAGGCAGTAACTGCTTTCTTGGCTGCCATGAAATTAGCAGATGTCAAATTAAACTGTCCTTTTGTCCACAGACCCTTCAGAGGAAGATATCAAAAGATGATGAAGTGTTCCATTAGTAATCTGTGACTGGTTTTTAATTTGCAGCTTCATATTTTTCAGTCAAAAGTCTTGGACAAGCAGGCAAACCTACCAAACATGATCAAAAATCTCACCTAAGTTTTCATTCCTCCTGACAATTCTTACAAAACTTTTGCATCTCATGAAGAATTTAGGTGGACAGGAGTTAAGACATCAAAGGTAAACTACAGTACTAGCGATTCTCTCTCCTCCTGACACAAACTGAGGCTGTTTCTCATAGCTTATGTTGCCTAGAGTCCAACCCAACCCAGGCTGTGATTCTATGATGCAGAAATTAAAGACAAACAGGGTAGACAGGAATTGATCTGTCACCAAGTACTGTTGGGAGTGAGAACTCCTCTGGACCCAGGCCCAGAGGAAAGCCAAAGCACAGGAGTTGAATTAAAACCTTTGGATAAGCTGAGATACATGAAGTCACACCAAAGTGAAATAGAAATATAGATTTTTAACTTTTAGTAGAAATATATGCTAAGTGCTTTAAACATTGAAAAGCTGCAGCAAAGAAACCTTAAAAACAGTTCATATTGCAGCAGTGTTACCTTTTCACAGATTTTCTTTACTTTAGACAAAACATAGATGGAACTATATTGTTCACATTTTTTAGATACAGTGTTCACAAAAACAGTAAGAGCTGATAGAAACTATATACGCAAATCTGTGTAATACCTATGTAATACTTGTGCAAGATTTACGAGCATTAGAATTAGACCAGGATAGGTTAAGAAAAGAAAAACTAGAATCGTGTGTTAATTTGATTGGTCAATTAGCAAATATAATCCACACTTCTGTAAGTTTAGGGAAGAAGAAGAAAAAAAAAGAGAAGAAGCTGTTTAGCCTGCTGCTGTTGCCATTTGCTGTTATCATGTTGCCCCTTCGAACTCTACCTTCAGAAAACTATGGAACTATGAAATAAAGGACTTTAGTAAGACAGCAGCCTCCTCTGCTCTTTCACCCTCGGCTGAAAAGGGAGGGTGTCCCGTCACAAGCTCAACAAAGTACTACCCATGTGCAAGGTAAGTAAACACAAATGAATAATAATGTATCACAAAATACGCTAAACAGTCTTTTCTTAAATGAAACAGTCTTTGAGTTAAATACCCCAACCCACTTTTATGCCCAATGGGATTGTGAGTGCCTAGAGCTTTATGATTTTGGATTTGAACCTTATAAACTCTCAGATCATCACAGAAATAAAATAAAATTGAATTCAATTTTGGGATACAGACTCTTACAGTTTAGGGAAACCCATGGGCAATTAGAAAGAGACCAGTGAGAGGACAGGAAGAAAAAAGCTCATGGGTAAATCTGCTCAAAGCAGCACCTTTTAAACAAAACAAAACTTGCACTTATTGAATATATTTTGTGCTATCAGTATAAATTGTTGACTGAAGATTTAAAAAAGATGTTCCAAGAAGTAAGTGGAAAAATAGCAAGTCTTTAAATTCCTTCACAGTTAACATTTAGCCACTAATTATACAAAAACATCACCATCAGCATAATGTCACAAACAAACTAAAACACCAATTTAGAGTTTTCATTACCACATTAAAGGATGGCTTCAGCTTGCAGTTCAGAATCTGTTTTAAGTCTCACTCATGCAACAAAGAATTCAGCAGCACAGCACAGCTCCACTATTAAGGAATTTTTCACAATAGTCTTAACTTCTATTTGTTTCATACCCACTCCTGTTGTTATCTAGTTAAAATAAAATCAATAGGCAGCTAATCATGGATCAGTGTTTAACTACCAGTTTAAAGTTACTGTCGTAAGCAGTTGGACAGGTAATATGACTTCTCTGTCCTGTGTTTTATTAAAACACTATGGAAGAGATGGGTATAAGCTGAGTCACAGATGGTTAGAAACTGCTTTTCTCAGCAGTCAGTATCAAAGAAGGAATTTTTCTGGAGAAAATTCTCAGAGTATATGCTCAAAGCCGTACATGATAGTCACAAATATGCACAGAAAAATTGGACTGGCCAAGGCAATAATGAGCTGAGATATTCACTACAGGTGTGGCCAACAAGCGAGTCCCCAAAACAGGGAGGGAGACAATCTCATCTCTAAACTAAATGAGGACATTGCCCATTTTTGCTGAGAACGAACCTTCCAAACAAGAGAAAGGATAAAATAGCAGAGAAATTAACGACTTCAAAGAAACAACTATACCCCAAGAGTGTCTAAACCTTCATCTCACTTCTCTGTATTCCCAAAAGAATCTCAGTATCTTCACACATTCCTCATAAAATCCCTGCTGGCAGTCATCAGCCAGATAGACCAAACGAAAGGTGACTTAAAAAAAAAGGGAAAATTACCACATACACTGACATTTCCAGAGAAAAACAGGAGGAAACAGTCACTCAGATAGCTATAAAGAAAACACAATTTGTCTATTGACACTTTATCCAGTTCCTCAGGAGGCGGATCAATGAAAAAAACACACTTGCTTTTATATAAAAAAAATTTTTACCAACCCTAAACACACCCAAGGATGCAAGGAGTCTCTAGATAAACTGGTTGGGAGTTCAGCCAGAGGGTCAGGAAGAAGGATTCATTCATTCAGAGCCAGGTTTAAAAGCACAGGTGTGGCTAATTCTCCATCTAATGTCATATTCATGAAGGCTGTCTCTTCTTACTAATTAGCCCTATCCCCTGATTATACCTCCATGAGGTACAAAGGAAGGTAAATCAATGCAGCAAAGTGCAGCTTTTCTACTTCATGACAAAGCTGTGACTATTTGTGTCAGAGCCAGATTGTTCCCAAGGTGGAAGTTCCACTACTATAAAACTAACTGGGGGAAAAAGAAATAAAAAAAAAAATCACAGTCTGAGGTTATATTTATGTTTTCATTTCCTTCTTTCATCTCAAAATAGGATTCAATAACCATGTGTTTAATGGAACTGCCGGGGAGGAGTGGGCCAAACATCTGCTCCACTTTGGCATTTCAGTTTTGTCTAGAGTTTGAAGAGGGCTTTCCTGTCATTTGGATGAGGAGCCTGTAGAAAAAGCTGCTTGTGAAAGTCTGTAGGCTCATGTATTTCCTGCCTCTAAATGTAAAACCTTGAAAATACGGCAAAACTGCCAACCAGGAAAAGCCAAATAGGGAAGCAGTCCAAACCTTCAAGAAATTTTCAAGAACTCCAAAGAAAACTAAGAAAAAAATAAGAATTCAACAAAGTAGCTTCTGAAGCCATGAATTGAAAAGTCCTTTTCAGTAATGTTTTGCATTGCATGGAAGATCAGCTATCACAGCTGATAGTTTCTTAAAAAAGGCAGAACTTTCTCTGTTCAACATTAATGAGGTTTTACAGATATCCAAGTCTGGGAACTGAAGGCATCTGCAGTGAGCAACCTTGCACAGTTCCCTATTTGTAACATCTACAGATTCCAGTAGATTTTATAACAGAAATATTGTTTAATTTCATCTTCCCCCCCCACCTTCCTCTCTTTTTTTTCTAATCTTTTCAACACATGTGGAATCTGGATGTGTTCTGGCAGAACTGAGGCCCATTTCGAAGGCTGGGATAGGGCTCATAATGCACCAACCAACCTGCTCACTCTATTAGAATACTGGAGAGTTACCTTAAGCATTTTTTTTTTATGATTCTGACTTAATTTTTCCTCATTTATATTCATCGCTGGATTTCACTGCATCTGAAGCTATTTTGAAAACACAGCATTCTCCCAAAGGGCCCAATCCAACTCCCATTCAAATAAACAGCCTTCAATGGAGCCTATTTGTTGCCAGCCAACAAGATTGAATTCTGCAGCTGAGTGGTCCCCGGAGCGCTTGTCACAGCTCTTTACAAATACTGCTCCAGCAAGAGCAGGCCTGAATGCTCCTGCCCACATGCACTGCAGACAACTCAAATCTATCTTTTATCTTCTTGAAACACTTGGTCAGATTTAAAACTCCAGAAGCACGAAGAATTGAATCTACCAAGAATATAAACAGCAAAAGGAGTAAAAAATGTTTAACAATTACGAAAAAGTAAAGAGAAAGCAGGACGATAAAATATTTTCACGTGATAGGATCAATTACCATTTACTCCACCCCTAAAATGAAGTTAGACAGGAAAATGTGTGCAGATTACAATGACAGCATACAACCAAATTTCACAGCTATGAACAGCAACAGTTTTGAAATAATAAGAAGTTTTGCAACAAAGTGTAGAAACACACTAACAACAGTAAGTCATAAGGGTTATGAGGAAAGATTCGAAATCTCACACAGGGTTACCAAAACAACAAAGTTTAAGACTAATATTTCTTGATCGCATCCACACCATATGGAAGACCCTCATCTGTGAAAGAAATGCTGTGATGGGCTTTGAGGACAGGTTTTGATGATTTATACTAAATAAAGTAACAGTGTAACTTCTCATCTGAGGACCAGAATGAATGATACAAACGAGAAAAACCTTCAATGGAAGGGCTCTTACTCTCAGATCCTTTATCCTATTTTTTAGCACAGAAACTCAGACTCTGGCTGATCAACTTATTTGTAGCTCAAAGTCTGAGACAGTAGAAGATTAGGAGACTGTTTAGATGGGAATTCTATTATGCAACATTGCAAAATTGAAGACCTTTATAAAGGAAAGTGGTTTGCTTTGAAATTAACTTGATTTGTTGTTATACAGTATTGATGTGGTTCTTGAAAATAGCCTACTTGGAAGCACAGATCTTGGGAGATGCTCTCAGTATCTGCCAGAGTTCAGAAACAGAATAACAAAATGTGATTTATAATACAAGTTCAACATCTCTAGTTCAAAAATAATGCACAAAAAAAGATTTTTTTTTTAAAGTTGGTTACCTTGATATCCTAAGAATACTCTTAAGAATCTGAACTGAGACCGACTTATTTCAGTGGGGTAATTTACAGAGTGCCTCCATGCTTTGAGAGATGACAGAATAGAGCATGAGCTTCTAATTTTCACCTGTATCTCAAATCCCCACTGCAACAACAGATAAAGACAGCGCTTGAAACCAACCAAAACACCTTCTATAGCTCGCACGGAGATGACTCTGTCCAGACAGTGCTCCATACTCCAGCCTTTCCAAGCCCTCCATATCACAGCCCTACAAGAACAGGGATGTTACCTCTGAATTCCTTATTGTAGGATCGGACTCACCTAAGCCATGATGGCAGGAACACATCTTCAACCATACAATACATATTCCCCAAACATTGTTGTGACTGACAGTATTGCCCATCTACACTAATGAAATTAAATCTGTATGTATACAGATAAATATATGTATATAGACATCACTGTGTGTGTGTACATATACACACATAAACGCTCTCCCTGTTTATGCGTGTATATATGAAATAGAAGAATGCTAAATCAACAAATCAATTGCACTGAGTTCTCAAATACTGTACCCAGCATTTAAATAGGAAAGTTGGGCACAAAAGCTTTCAGATTTACAGCCGAGGTGGGTAACTTCCTTCAGGTGAAAAGATAAACCACAGAGCAGCAGTTGTGCAACACAAGTTAAGCTCAGCACCAACACCACCCTTTATTCCACAGCCCTCCCACACAGCCCTGCACCTGCAGCCAGGAGCATTCCCACCAGGGGCACCTGCACAGAGAACCAGACACAAACACTTTGCTCCAGGGGCTTTTGGTTCTGGAAAAACACTTATGCTCAGAACTGTGGACCAAAGTAGATTCTCATGCAGCTGCTCATGATGAAAAGGTAAAATAACAGAGTTGGTTGCCAACAGCACAAGAGCTGTCTAAAATGTGCGTATCTCATTTTACCTCGGCACGGCTGCTGTCGAGGTGAATAATGAACTCCTGCTACACCTCAAGAGAGCCCCTGAACCCTTCCAGGAGGCTCATCTACGCTTTCCATCGCTCTGCTGAGGTTCAAGACCACCGGGAAGCCTGAGCTAGGATCGATTTTCCCAGGAGAACACGACCGGGCATCTTCACCCCAGCCTGACCTCACCCGCACTGAGCCAAACCAACCCGGTGCTGCCACCCGAAACGTGTTCAGACAAACGATATCACTTCGTGCACAGCGTCACCCAGCTCTGCTACTGAAATAATTCAGAGATCTGTTAGGTGTGGGGGGAGGAAGGCGCTCGGAGCGGGCGCTCCCGCTCAGCTTTCGTCTGGCCAGCCCTGAGCCGGCGCCGCCGCCGGAGCTTCGCCCCGACCCCGCAAGCGCCGGGGTTCCAGGCTGGACGCGTCCTCCAGCCCGAGCACTCGCAGCCAGGCGGGAGGAGAAAGGTCCCTCCCGCTGCCAGACACGGGCGCGGGGAGGCTGAGAGCGGAGCCGCGCCGGCCGCAAGGGCTCAGGCGGGCACGGCGAGCGGGGCGGAGGCTGCCGGCGGCAGAGCTGGCAGGATGCAGGGCCGGGCTCGCTCACTCACCGGGAATTCGCCCCGCAGGCGAGCGGATCGCAGGGCCAGGTCCCGCAGCACGGCCCTCGCCTGCCCGGCCAGGGGCGCCGCCATCTTACCCGCTGTCCCCGCCCTGCCCCGCGCCCCGGGCGGAAGCCCCGGCGGAGGCGGAGAGGGGCCGGGCGGGGCCGCGGGGTCGGGTGCGCCGTGAGGGGCCGGGTCGGTGGAGTCGGCACCGTGGGGAAGGGTACAGGCCCGTGTGAGAGAAGGTGCGTTATCTTTCTGACGAGGAACGGCCTAGGAAGTTGTGCCTGTTCAGCCTCGAGAAGAGACGACTGAGAGGGGACTCCGTTAATGTGTATAGGTGTCTAAAGTCTTGGTTTCAAGAAGATGGACCGGGCTCTGCTCGGTGGTGCCCAGCGGTAGGACAAAAGGCAATGGACAGAAATTGATGCCCAGAACTTCTGCCTGAACATGAAGAACTTCTTCGCTGTGCAGTGACCGACCACGGGAACAGATTGCCCAGGAAGGGTGTGAAGTCTCCCTCAGCGGAGATACTCCAGAGCTGTCTGAACGCAATCCTGTGCCGTGTGCTCTGGGCTGTCTCTGCTTGAGCAGGAAGGCTGGACCGGAGGAGCCACTGTGGCCCCTTCCAGCCTGAGCCATTCTGTATTTGAGATGACTGTACCCAGCACGGCCGGGTTTGGGACCGGGGCCCAGTGCGGTGACCAGAGCAGGAAAAGGCTGTGTGGAGAAGACAGCGCCTGGGAACGATGCAGGCAGTGATGAGTGGAGGGGCTGGGAAGTGAGGTGACAGCCTGGAAACTGCTGGAAGCTGTCTTGCCTTCTGACTTCTTTTTTCATGACTAAAAGGTCTTTTGGTTTTTATTGGGAAATATCAAATTAACCCAAGCTAATTAACCCTAATAAGGCCTGCTAGGATCCAGCTGACTCTTCATAGGCACTTTAGTCTGAATTCCACAAAATGCCTCTGTTCTTCATCCACAGGTAAAATGTGTCAATGCCAGGTTGAACATTAGGAGGAATTTTTTCACAGAAAGGCTTGTCAGGCATTAGAATCAGCTTCCCAGGGTAGTGGTGGAGTCACCATCCCTGGAGGTTTTTAACAAAGGGCTGGATGTGGCATTTGGTGCTGTGGTCTATTTGACAAGGTGGTGATTGGTCACAGATTGGACTTGAATATCTCAGTGGTCTGTTCCAACCTAAGTGATCCTGTGAAACCTGTTAGTTAATGCCAAACCTGAGACACCGAATTCAGGCCCACTTGGGGGATGGAGAAGAGCAGAGCCCTGGTAGCTTTATGTCCATCACGTGGACTTCAAATCTAACAGGAGTTCCCAGTCTGAGCAGAGGTTTAATGAAAGTGAGTCCCAGAAGCCGGACTTGTGAACATTGTTCCATCTGTCAGGAATGACTTAGAGGCTGATGTGGATACAGGTGTACCATGTCTACAATCTGAAGCAAGCTCAACAGTCAGATGGCCTGGTCTTTGCGGATACTGTCTCTGTGTGCCCCAATTGAGCATTTCCTTATCTGTTTCTGGTTAGTGCACATTTCTGGTAATCCACCTATGAGTAATAGAGAGTTAACCAAATAGCTCATGCAAATTGTCCATTTACAATCATGATTTGAAAAAAAAATTGCCTAAATTGATTGGTGGATGAGATAACCTTGCAATTTTACAACAGTTCATATTAAATTCACCTATATTGAAGCATGCAGAGTTAGCATTATATGGAGGCATTATTTATGCTGAACATTATTTATTCAGTGGTTTATGATGAAATAGTTGGATAAACACTTAAATCCCCATCTTCTAGTCCAGGATGTGTGTGGGAACAAAGGAGAATACTCATGTCAGAGCTTAGAACTTGCACTCCCAAATGTGTTTTTTAAAAAATCAGGACTGAACAATTCCTATATTGGAATTTAATCAGCAAATAAATTATACGTCTATTAGAAAAAAAAAATCTGTGATTTCATAAAAGCTGAGGTGCTAGAAAAGTCTGAAATGGAGCACTTTTGTCTTTGTCATGACAATTTAAGTAATGTAATATGTTTCAATAAAGAATCTGGAGATGCTATTTTTCGATAGCATTGAGCAATAACGTATGGTACCCAGTATTAACCCAGGTATTACTGTGTGCTTGTTCTTTCAGAATATTATGTACTGACTTGGGTATTATGATGGAGGAACTATAATTTCATTTTTAGTTTCATGACTGTGGTTCAGTAAGCACAGCGTTCCCTATTCAGACAGACTATTATGGCTGTCTGCATTAGGTTTATATATATAGCAGGTATATAAGCTTTCAGATAATGTCTGTGAATTGCATGCAAGGCTATCATTTAATACTATGAGGAGCATTTTCACTGCTTAATATAAATAATGCAGAACCTGCTTTACTATATTTTTATTGTTTAGATTTAGTGGAAAACCGCTGTGCAAATGTGCAGTGTGGAGTAGTCACCAAGACATGATTTTTTTTTTTTGGTATCTCTGTTGCAGAACATACCTGACCTTTAAAAGTATGAGGAGAAAAGAGAGAGATTCATTGTGTTCACATCTGGTTTCCTTCTATGTATGTGTAAACCAAAGAAAATTTAGATGAAACAGGTCTCTGACACAGTTAGAGCAAGCAAGAGCCAGAATTTTTGGATCACGAGGTACATGATATGTTGGTGTGTGAGAGGAGGGACAAATTATTAATTATTGTTGGGGAACACGCTTGAAATGCAGGAATTTGGGAACAGCTAAGGACTAGTCTCAACACACCATCCTCACAAATAAGGAGGGGAGGGAAGTGAAGTGCAAAATAAAAAAGGATAGAGGGAGAGGCTGGTTTCAAAGGCCCTTCCTTCTAGACTTCCAGACATTCCTCCCTGTATCTCTCATGAATATGCAGCATTTGAGTGTGCTTCTGTTCTATCTTCCCCAGGATGCACAAAAGGCTAGATTGTAGCTGAGTTTTTAGCTGTGGTCTACCTAATGCAAAACAACCAGTAATGGTTTTGCAATTAAGTTTAAAAAAGAACATTGTGTAAGGTTTATACCTCTTTAGAATTTATCCTTAAGGCTGAATGGTTGATAGTGTTCAAGTGAAAACATTTAAAGACAAAAAAAATCACCTTATCAAAGGTAAAGCACGATTTTAAGTCTTTTTGCAATGACATTGTATATTCATTTTCTTATCTGTGCAGATTACCTCCCAAACGTTTTTTTTTTTTATTTTATAATGTGTTGCTCTAACTGGGTTTTGATGGGTTGTAGTTTCATATCAGAGTACTGGAACCAGTGGGCTGAAAGGCATTTTCTCATCTGCATATTACCTTGTAATTATTCTTAGGTTCACTACAGAACTTGAGCTTCATAATCACGCAGATTTCATAGGGAATAAGTTTATAATAAATAAGTTTATTTGAAAGATACCCCACACACAGGATCCCCAAAAATAACAAATGAGGGTAATAAAGCTGCAGCAAACTCACTAAAACAGTCCCACTGTAGGTGGCTGAGGAACAGGAAACAAAATCATAGGATGAGTCTGACAGTGTCACTGCAGAGCGTGGGTCCTGATGCACAAGCACCTCTCAGATTATGATGCTCTCTCAGTCCTTCACTATTTCTCATTCCCTTTCTCTGTTCAAATGTTAAACCAAAAAGAAAAATGTATGGTAAATGGTAAATACACCAATGGGTGGAGAAAGGGTAACAAAGGATTAAAATAACAATGTTCAGGTGTAAAAAGAAGGATGAAAATAAGGAATCAAAAATAGTGTATTAGAATTATGACTTGCCTCCAAGGTCACCGGGTTCAGGCATTGCATACAGCCACAACATTTCCATTCATTAAAACATTATTGAAATATACTGGAAGGTGTACTGGAAGGTATCCTGGAAGGAAGCAGGATGGGGTGGTTTTGGCTAGGTAGGATCAAACGTCCTGGTTGCACTGTCTGCAATAAACATAGGAACTCTGTGTGCTGCTGCATCACCAGGCTGTGTACGTAAATATAATTTTCAAATTGTCTGCACCTCTGCTGTACATAGTGGAACTTGTACGTGGCTCAGAATGCAGGAACCAGGTGAAGCCTTAAAACAGTCTTTGCATCTTCTGCTCAATGCTATGGGAAGCCAGGGTGCTGCATTTTAACACTGTGTGATAACTTTGACTTGAAAGGTAAAAATAAGTGTCTAAAACAGGGAAGACTTCAAATAATATCGTGTAGGAATAAGGAGAAAAAGTGGTGAAATAACCAGCTTTTAAAAGATTTCTAGCAAAACAGGCAACACCAAGGGTAGCAATAGCAACACTAATGCTCCACCTTTTTTGGTATCGAACCACCTGTCTTTGTACCAACAAAACTTTCAGGAATTATGGCATAAATTAATAGGCTGAAACCAATAGAGGTGATGCATCAGTTTACAGGAGAGCTACTGCTACCTCTTGCCAGTGGCCTGCTGTATAGTGAAGCAGAGACGGGAGTTCAGGTTTCTCAGCAGAGATAGACTGTAGGTCTGTAATACTCAGTTCCAACAGCGCTGAGAACCCTGATATTGAGGGTAGAAAGACAATTTTATTGAACTTCTGTCATAGACAATACAGGACTGTGAATAGAAAAGGTGTAAAGATCTGAGCTGTGGGATACAGTGGAAGAAAACAACCTCTCAAAGGCTGGCCCTCCTTGATAAGATGTCACTATATCCTCACAAAGACTTTGTAGTCTCTAAACAATACAGTGAATCTAAATTCAGGAAAGAAATGTCTTAACAGTCTTAACAAAAAAAAAGCTAAATTTACCTGGGGGAAGGAATGGAGGTTAGAGTAGGAACAAAACAGTGATATAATGAAAAGACCGCCTCTGTTGTGTCTGCTGAGCAGAACAGTTTATTATGTAGAAAAACATTCTAAAAAGAAATTAGATTTATTAAATATGAAGCAAAATCTTGACTAAATCAATAATCTCCTGTACATTGTATTTAAAAACATATTTAGCAGCAAGCCATTATATTTAGAAACATTCCTATCAGCAAGCTCTCTAGAGCATACAGGAACATTTCCAGCTGAAGAGTTTGCCGAGGCAGTCAAATGTGGAACCTCCATATCCACCATGCTGACTGATAGGAATCTGTGAATCCTGCGTATGCCATGCCATAGAGCTCTTTAACTCTTTCCCAGTAGGGCTGCAATTCCCATGTGGAACAATAAAGGCAAGATGTCACTGCCCTAAGAGAAATTACTTGGGTGCTGATAGAAAAAGCTTTGTTTTATGGGGTTGTGTGTGTTCTGCACAGTATCTGCAAACAGGTGAGCATTTTCCAGGAATGAAACCTGGTTACTGCTTGAGTCTCTTGAAGGCTGTAGCTGAAAAAGCAGTGTTTGCCCCTACCAAAGGCAGGCTGGGCAAATCAGGAAAGCTGTAGGTGTTCCCATCACATCTAATCCATATTTTAATCCACAGGTTGCAAAATACCTTATAGCATGTTGCCCCAACCTGTTACAGGGTTTGAAATTGTCTATTGTAATTAATTTCCAAACCAGTAAGGTGAAAGGGCTGCTAATATGTGAGGGGTAATTTTTTCCTGATGAATTTTATAGATTGCAGAAGCAGGGAAATTGATTTTTCTGCCAAATGAAGTATTGATCTAAAAGTAGCTTACTATGCTACCTAGTTTGGGGTCATGGGGTACTATTTCTGTGGATTTTGTAGATTTCTTGCTGTGTTTTCCTATTTCAATAAAATCTTTTGTCATGGAGGCAGGTTTCACTTTCACTACAATTGGTTCGACACCAGCAAGTGGTTCAGTGATCATGGAAGTTTATAAAAACCATAACCTTTCTGAGGAGCCTAACAAAGAAGTGCAGCACTGTGTGAAAAAGCTTGTAACAAAACCTGAATGCACCACCAGAGGAAACTGAACTGCCTAAACATAAAGCAGGGTGACAACAGTTACTATGGCATTTGGTGCATATGCTCACTGCTTTGTTGTCTAGACAGTGTATTTGGACATTTACAAGTGTGTAAAATAAAGGAGGATTTTTTACTTTAGCTGATGGCAAGAACAGTTACAGCTGATGGAGCTGGGCTGTCCCCAGTCACAATGGCAGGAAGACTTCATCACCAGTGCTTTGAAAAGATCTCAGTGCCTCTATATAAAAAGGCCAAAGTTTGTAAATTTTTTTCTGGTTTTCTTATGTTGTATGGTGTTAGCTCTCAGACCAGCTGTGAGAAGGAGAATATCTACAAATGCAGTCACACAGACGAGACTGTGCTGGGTTGTTTTGTAATCTGTTCCCTTTAGAATAGAACTACCAGTAAATAGCAATCTTCCTGCATGCTGCGTGTAGTACTGGCAAGGGGTGCTTCCAGATGTCTCTTTTGCTAGGTGATGTATCAATTACCAGCTAATGTATCAATTCTTCAAACATGAAAATGTGGTCAAAATGTAAGTTATTGGAGTAGAAAAAATAGACAGTGAATCTTTCTGAGATCCCTTCAAATTACATGCAGGGACCCTTTAGGAACCTGATGAAAACATTAAATATAATTGACTAAGAACTGATCGTACCCGTGGTGGACTGTAAATAGTTTCCTGACCATATAGCCTAATAGCAGAATTCCTACTACATTTGCAAGCGTCACCTCCCCTACACAGAGGTTTGTAAATCAGTATTATTTGCATTAGTATTTGCTCTTTGAATGGTGTTTGCAAATTTTATGGAAATTCAGAGAGAAAATGGGCAAAGAGCAAAGTCTGTATCCTCTGGGGACAGTATCTATATGAACAGATGAGTAGGGAGGGTAAAGCCTCATGGTTGCTTTCTATATAGATGCATTTTATTCAGTAAAAGAAGCCATATAATTTATTAACTTCATTTCTGTAAAACTTTCTTTAGCCTGTAAGCAGAATAACTCCAAAATGTTTTGCTTATGAAGATTGTTACAATGTGTAATAAAAAATATACATACAGCTAACTATCTCTATAAACTCTTGGATATGGACGTAGATTATCTCACGTTCAAGTCTTGTGTGTGTGTACACATATACACTGCAGTTTTTTCATGCTTTGGGAAATAATAATATAAAGCTTTTTTCCATTAGTAGAGCTAGGAGGAATCAAAAAGAACTTCCCCATGGCCTATTCCTTTAATAGCTTCTACAGAAGTATGTAGGAATTACCGTATTTTTAATTAATATGCATTTGTTACACCGATCAAAATGAGAATGCTTTAGCCATCAGCTTGGCTGTAGCAGAGCCTAAAAAAATTCTTCTTTTGCATTCTGCCTCGCAAAAGAAATTGGAATAAAATTTTTCTAAACAACACGTTCTAGTATCCATCTGATTTAGTAAAGTAGCATTTGCAACCTTAGCTGTTAAATTTAACACTGTCAGGTATAGCTTCTGCTATCTATATTGTTTGTCCTTAATAAATGTGTTTTGATGATTTTGTTTCTCTAGGAACGTTGGGAATGTTTTAGTGCATACAAGCAAGTCTATAATCAAAATTCTACCCCAAAAGGTATTTTTATGCTACCAGTCTGCGCTTCAGAAAATGCTGAATTTTTTCTTTAGAAAACAGGTGAAGACCAACTCATTAACAACAACTGCCAAAGGAGGTACGTGATTTGTTTTGAGAGTCATATAGGATCAAAATCCTGTGTACTGTAATAAAAATTCAGGGAAACAACAGAAAACCTACATGGACAGCTCATTTAATGGCTGTGATGATTTTATGTTTGAGCTAACATGCATCTTAAGTGTAGTATTCTGAGCAAATCACTATTCATTCACTTTGGATTTAGCTTCCTTAGACTTTTAATGTATATAATGAGTGTTGAGCTATATACTGAAATGAATCCCTTTGTTACTCAAGGCTACATGTGGCTTACTTGATGGAATTCAGAGTAGGATTCATGACAAATAACAGAGTTTGAAGGGATAAATACTGAGAGTAAACTTTATTATCTCTGCTGGTTTCTGGGAACGCAGTTTTTACAGTGTCTATGGCCCATGGTTCAGTTCTCTGCAAAAGAGCTACTAATCATCCTGCAGGCGTGCATGCAAGTACATAATGTAGGAATGCTCAAGTCATGGAATCTCATTTATAACTGAAAGAATTTAAAAGAATTTTAATATTGCCAATGAATACCCCCCCAAATTCCAATGGAATTTATGTCTGTGTAAGAGTTTGTGGGTGTTTCATTCAATAATTGCATCTAATATTGCCAGTTAGGAAAGAGAAACAATTATGTATGCCTGGTATGACACATGCCATGTTTCAACTGAAAACACGACTATTGCCACCCTGTAAAAGAAAAATTATTGCAATTAATTCATTACTTCACAACAACAAATAACTGAGGAATTTGCAAAATACATCAGTCTTCTGTGAAGAAGAGAAGACTTTATTAAGCAGTAATTGTTATGAGTTAACCACTTAGCTTTAATGCTAAGTATGATCTTGTGATACAGCATAAAAATATGAGCTCCAGTCAATAAGCAGACAATTAATAGTCTTGAGGAGGGATTCATCTCTTGTCCAGAGTTTCTGGAGAATAACAATGACTTTTTATTTTAACCTCTCATTGAAAGGAGCAGTTCAGTTCATGCTGTCTTACATCAGAAGCACAGACTTCAGCAGTGGCATTGTATCTAATGCAAACTTGTCACCACTATACCCTGCAGAAGTGTCTCAATCTTTTGAAGCTAGTGGAAGTGATAAGTCAAATATTTCTTGCACCATTTAAAGCACAGAAGATACATGTACATTTGTGTATGTGTAGGTGCATGCATACATATATGTGTGTGTGTTTTATATATTTAGTGGAGGCCTTTACTGATAGAAGATTTATATTAAAATATATGCTAAATATTATTTAAGATCTTTCTCCTGCTGATTTTTGTGACATTAGGAATTTTGCAATACTTTCCTTCCTAATTCCTCAGGTTTCCTCCAGTTTCTTCAAAATGGTGAGGAAGTTTCAGTATACCTAGTATTCCAGGAATTTCTAACCAGCATGTACAGATTAATTGCATATAGCACAGATCAAATTGCATAGAATTGTTAATGTAGCCCAGTCATGCCCTGTTGCATTTATGCTGTCAGACTGATCTGTCTTAATAACCTGAGAGAGATTGAGAGAGTGAAAATCAGCTCCATAAAATTCCACCCAAACGAGAAAATCAGTCCTGAATGAACGGTGAGTACAGACCATCAGAAATAATTTTTCTTGATGAGCAGATGGAGAAATGTGTTTTTGAAGGTAGGCTTTTAAGTGTTTGAAAGGTAACTGTCAGAGGTCATTTCAACCTCAGCTGATTATCTCTTAGGCTTTAGGTAATAGTAAATGGCAAGTTCACAAGTCTTATATATACAGCTGTGGTCTGCAGAGAGGTGTTTATTGAAAATTGAAGAAAAGAGACAAAGTCAAAATCCACAAAAAGGACCTTTTAGGACATCATGCTTATCTGGGAACTGAAAGCCAGGGATTGGTTCATGTTGTGTGGCATTTTTCTCTCTTGTCTATGTGGTACCAAGCCAGAGGGCCTGTTTGTCATGCAATTTCTGCTTGTTTTGTGAAGAGTGCTGGGTTTGTGTATCTAAAAACTCCATAATTCTCCATGAAGATAAGATGCTCTGTAACTTAAAGAAAAAAAACACAAAGGAGGCAGCAGGAGCACACAGAAATTGTCCTCCTAGCCAAAAGGCATCAGCAGCATGTCCTTATCTTTGTGATGTGCTTCATAGCCATGGAACAAAGATGAAGCAAAAACTCACAGAGAGATTTGATATTAAAGTATTTTGTCTAATTTCTTTACTTATCTGCTAAAGTGTACAGTAGTCACATATGACAACTGTCCTTTACAGACAAGGTTGCCATCCTAACTTTGTCCAGCTCATCTATCACTTCATGGTCACAGTGTTTCATAGCACTGTGACTGCAGTATTGCTGAGACTTCTGCTACTGCAATGACACCGAACAACCATCCAGTCTTAAGTCAGTTCCTCTCATTTGTTGAAATAAGCTAAAATTTTCATCAGGGAGCTATTGCTTCTCATTTATAAAGAAAAACATCAGCTATTATGGTAATAATACAGAAAGCCTCATTAATTACAGCACACAATAAAGAATAAAGCGAGTGCAAAGAAGCCAAGCAGATGGTGCATTATAATCAGACTTTTTAGACAGTAACTTTCACAGTAGGGAATGCTGTAGGTAAGTGCAACTTAACTTTCATTAGAAAATTTTTATTTCTATGTTTAGGACATAAATGTATTTCCAGATATGTTCTTTGCTGAAAGTTGAATTATTCTAGAAAGCCTGAGAAAAACAAAAAGCAATACAATTTCTTTCTAATTACAGAGATTATAGGGTGCGAAGTGGGGGAGAAGGGATGTGCTGTAAAGTTTTTACTGTTTTCTGTCATTCCTTCTGCAGTTTTGAAACATACTGTAAAGAAAATATTTCAAAAAACCTTTTAGGAAGAGGCAAAAATAGGGGCAGATGTAGCTGTCTATTTTGGGAGTGTGGAGTTGGGGAAGAGGAGGCTTGGAGAGCATTGCATAAAACTAGAAGCCTTTGAGGTACCATTTTGCCCAAAGGGAGGGAAGAGGAGGGTGAGAAAATGCTGCTATAGGTTAGTGGCAGTTTTAAGAGACAAACCCAGTAAACATTCCCCCAACCATATCCGGCATTCCTGTGTGCCCAGGAAATGAAAGTGTAACCTGTCAGTTGCCCTTGCAAGTATTCAGAAAATAGCTGTAATAGAAACCTATAAAATATTTTGTTAGAGAAATGATACCCAGACAATTGTACATACCACGAAACAAGCAAAACTAAATCTGTGAGGTGTAAGACTTCAATTCCCATCCATTACATTAGGAGCATTCATTTTAATAAATGAAATGAATGCTAAGAAAAAGCTTCTCTCTGCTTCAACACGGCAGTAAAGAACATTGTTCATCTCTGCTGGGTAACTGAAGTGTCCAGCCCCAGGAACAACAGCTGCTCAGAAAGCACTTTGTGTCCACACCTGCAACCTTTGTGTGCTGTCCAAACTCAGCCTGCATGCAAATCCCATCTGCCTTTGCTGATGCTGCAGTGGGAGCAACATCAAGCCTTTTTTTTTTCCCAGTATCCTTTGACTTCAGCAGGATAACAGAGACGATAGCAGAAGGACTAGCTCTGTGCTGAGGGCTGAGGAGGATCTATGAGAGATGGAGATCTTGGCTATTGCAATGGTTTGATGGGGTAGCATGAAAGCTCCAGAGCCATGTTTGAGAGCTTTTGCTCTAAGGTTTATTGCAACCATGAACTTTTTGCCTGGAGACAGTGAGTTTAAAGTAGTTGCTGTTCAATCTCCTAATATTATTCAACCAATTAGGCTTCATTAGATTGTTCTTGAAATAATGTGTATAACTGTAGCTGTTCACGGTATATTCTTCTGGTCCTTTCAGCTATGAGCTTTCCATTGCCTTAGTGGCACACATGTTACACTTTATTGTTAATGAAAATCTAAGATTCATGGCAATATACTGACATTCCATTACATTTTTTTCTTCCTGATGTCTTTAGCATTTAAGTCCAGCATGTTCTTTGTCAGGACATTGAATGGCAAGAAAGAAACAATCAAATAGTCTATATTAAAAAAAACCCAACAAAACTAAACAAATAACATATTAAGAAAATACTTCTGTATTCAAAGAACTGTTACTTCAATTCTTAACTGTATAATCAGGTGGAATTGGAGAAATTGCTTTTGTTCAACTTTCTTGGTTGGCTTGTTTTCCCAGTGGGCAATAGGAAGCTTGGATTCCATATACTTTCTCCCATTGCAGTTCTCCTATATAAATATCAGTGTGTGGTAGCATGTATAGCAAATATTCAGAGCATTGTTGGGTTTGTGGTGATTCTTCTTAGGTCTGAAGTGATTCACTGGCCAACCCATTCATACATTATACCTTGTTTTACAGATCAGAATGTGAAAGGCAGCTCCTGTGACGCTGCACAATTCTCCTTTGGGTACCTTACCACTGACCTTGGCCTGCCCTCAGCATGCCAGTCATGGGCAGCTCATGGGGGGTTTTTGATACATCAGTGGTTGTGTTTGTCTGCTCCTTGAATGTGGCAATAGAAAGAGACAAATCCTGTCCTTTGAAGAAAATCTGCTCTTGTTAATGAAGCTTTCAATCATCCGTCTGAAAGTATATTTGAAAGTATAAGTATTCACAAAATACTTGTTTGAAACTGTGACAGCTCTGAAACTGAGGAAAGGAGCACTTTGCTGCCACCTCTCAGTGAACTGAGAAGAGAGGGAGCTTTATGTAACTAACTTTTGGGCCTATTTATTTGCCTGCTTTCTTTCTGAGGTTCGTTTCTATCGATTTCTTAAGGAATCGACTAAAACTTGGAGAATCAGAGAAACATAGTAATGTTATACTTCTTTTATGCTGGAGAAAATCAGAGTGGTGGTTAAATATTATCTGTTTCGGAGTTACCACAACTGAACCTCAGTCTTGCATGGGCTAGTAAATGGAACTGAATCAATATGAATATGTAAATACATCTATTCCTAACTGATATGATGTGTTGAGTGTGCTGAAAAATGGAGTGCAGGCATCAGCATGACAGAAGATGCTGGTAACATCACTAAGGTATAATAGCGCAGGATTGGCACTGACAAAGACTGTAAATGGGGGACACAGTAAACTACTTCCTCTGTGAAATGAGGCAGCCCTTCCTGAGAGTGTTTGTGAGTTTGTCTGTTCCCTTTCTTTAAATGATGAAAGGGGTGCAGCTGATGGATAAACAACAAAATCATTTGTTCATCAAATGTTCAAACTGAGCTACAAGATGTAGTATCTGAGTCTGGTCCTTTTTGTTAGCACCAATATTTGGAGGAATAGTTTAATGTTTGTATGATTATAGGAAGTTTCTTTAACACAGTACTCACAAACAGTCTCATTAAAATCAAAGACTGTGACTCTGTGGCTATGCAAACACCCAGAACAGGAGACGTGCTGGAGTTTCTGTGACTCCAGGGATTGCACCACTGCTATTGATTTTACATGAAGACTCTCAGATGGTACAGTGATGGACAGCAGAGTAAAACCCTGGGAGAGATGGAGAGACATGATTAAGTGTTTATTGGCCAGCAGTCAGTGCCTTTTCCTATCCTCTTAGGTCCCAATCCACAGATGATATGCTGTTACCGCTTTTAGCTCCAGGGTTGGTCATTAAACTCAAGCAGAAGGAGCTGATATATTTAGGACCAGAGGTCTCCAGTTCATTTCTTGTTTATCTCCATGCTGCAGTCTGACATCATTACAATATTGAGGCCTAAATAAACAGCAGAGTTCTGAATATTTAATTTGCAAAATCATTTTATTCAAATGTCTTAAATCCCTAAAGTTTTCAGCTATTTTGTTTGTTCTCTGGGGAATTTACAATTTCCCTTGAGATTGTGGTCTGTTGTTATTCTTTCCAAAGGAAATATAGAAATCATATTTTAACCTGAAAGGGTTTTATTCTCCCTTCATGTTCTGTTTAATGTTTTTTCAGTTGAATAGTGTGAACTTTTCTAGACACATTTCTGGGATTTATGCATTAATATCAGGCTCCAGGTGAAGAGGCTTTTTATCAGATAAGCAAGCCTGGGAGAAAGTCCTGAATGTTAACACTGAGGATGGAGGTGGTATGGCACTTTTTCTTTGAGCAAATCTGATTGCATTTCAATGACACAGAAGATAGAATACTTTTATTTTATTCACTCATTCTATTACTCCCACAATAAGCTATATAAACTCAGTAAAAAGTTTTTGAGATGTGGAAAAATCCAATAGCAAGATGTACTAAGGAGCAATGGACATATTTTGTATTTGCTCCTGCTTGATATTAAGGTGGCCAAGGTTCTTAAGAGTGCTTTCAGATCCTGCTGATCAATATTCCGCTAGGTTCTGCTTTTAGTTGAGTTGATGGTACTGCTATCAATGCCTTGCAATATAGCAAGAAGTCTCTCTGGAATGAAGCAGGTGGGCCTCATTCAGAGAATATTCGACTTCTTTTTCAGCCCCTGACATCAGCTGATAAGGCATTGCTGGTGCTTGTCTCATTATGTCTGATTTTATGATACAGCATCAAGATTTTAATTTCACAGAGCTTTATTTACTCTCCAGAGGAGAGAATAGTATAGAGTTTCATGTTAGAAGCAACAGGCCAAATCTACTCTGGCTAGAGTAAATAGCCATGGATGATACTTGTGTAATCCACAAAAATATAAAGAAAACTGCACCCCATTCACCTTTGTTGCACCATTTTAGTTAAACATAGCTTACAACTAATATAGAGCGTATCTCTGATTTGATTGGAGCTAAGTAGATAACTCTTGGTGAACACTAAATTAATGCAGTGTTTAATTGGTATTTTCTACTCAGGAGAGGGCTATGAACTGCCATCGTTTCATTCCTCATAGTTGTTATTCGAGGCCAATTTTCTGGCACTTCTGGAATCAATGAATTTGGGAGGAAAGCTACATCTTAGATGTGTTACCCCAGTGCCGCTCTTCAAGTGAAGTCATATGAGGTTGTCTCAGACCAACAGTCTTTCTGGCACTCCTAATATTATTCTTTGTAAAACCTACTTCCCACAGTTGTGTGCCCAAAATGCATTTTGGGCACTAAAACAGGATAGAAATGATCAATTGCCAACGCTTCAGAAATGTTCGGTAAGCCAGTGACTGAATATTCATAGCAACCTTCTTTTCCTTCTTTTGCACTGTGTATCTTTCTGCAATAAAAAATGTGTTATTTCTTTATTTGCTGACGTTCCCTTATGACATGTCAGTGGTTCTGGGAACAAAAGCCTTTAAAAATCTTGGTGTGCTTTTCTGTCACCTGAAAATTCAGAACTACAAAGTCTTTGCCAGACAGCCTGGCTTGTTGTCTATTGTCACTTGCTTCCATTTATCTAACAAATGCTGCCAGTTCCTTAGGTTTGTCACAGACTCTGCTTCAGTTTCCTTTCACCTTATGATGTGACTTACAGCTCCATCATAGAACTGTTTAGTAGATTGCTCGGCTTCGTTTCTCACTCCCTTGTCCGCACAGTGTGGGGGAATATTTCTGATCCAGTTTGCTTGCAAGGGCCTCTGGAGAAAAGACGTTTTTGTCATAAAGAAGTACTTCTGTCAGCCTTCCTGTTGTGACTGAACTGGGTGGCTCTTCTCAAGTGTACCCCAGCCTGTGTATTTTCAACTGCTTTCCACCTGACCTGAGCAGATACACTTATTTCTTTATTGATATACAGGTGTGCATGTTGGATTTTATTTATATTATTTTTTTGTGCATCTCTGTCTTGATTTTTTTTTCACATTCATTCTTCTACATTGTGAACTTGATGATGCCTAGAAAATTCATTTTTTCAAGCCTGCTCTGAAATTTTGTTGGAAATATTGCATTATGTATCTAATTACACCTTCTTCCTCAAGATCGCTCAGTAATTTATGCCCCACTAGCATGGATTTCTCTGGGAAATCATAGTTGCTTGACCAGCTCAGTTTTACTATGTGTTACAGAAGAATTTGCTGCCGTAAAACTCCACAGTAAAACATAAATAAAAAGCTGATTAGTCCAGGGATAGCTGGAATCTTTATACAAATTCAAGTAGTATGCCAACGGTATATAGCATTATGTAAGAGGTACCCAAGCTGTATTGGTATCTTCCACTCCTCCAGTAGAAACGATGGCAGATATTGTATTAAACTCTTCAAGTGCTTCAGCCATTTCACCTTTTTGTAGGGTGTGTATTGGAAGCACCCTGTGTCCTGCAGCAAAGCAGCTTGCTTATGACGAACTGGTTTATAGCTTTTCTCTAAAAGCCATTCATGTTCTACAATTAATTTTTTACTGAAACCACGGTATTTTCACTACATCAAACTAGTTGACAAAGCATTTAAGAGCAGACAGAAGAAACTGAGTGACATTCTGCTAAATATGCCAGTAACTTTATCTTTTCTTGCACACTTCCAAAGAAAAGATTTAAAAGGAGCTGGAGAGCTCCTAGAGAATGTGATCTATTTTGGACAATTGTACTATTCTTATCCCAGCAGTTTGAGAGGATTGAATTTGATTTGTTGGGAGGTGTTTGACAGTGACTCTTGATGTGATTCTTAGTGGTGGTGTTATGGTGTAATGGTCTATGGCCCCAGGAGCTCTGCCTGGTCCTTCTGGCACAGGAAGAGCCCAAGCTCACATCTTCTGAAGCTCCAGAGGAAGGAATGCTGTGAATGGAATGTGAATGAATGCTCCTTGGCTGTGGAAGAAAATGCCTCAGCTTCCCAAGGCATCTTCTAAACCTCAGGAACTAGAGATCCTTGGTTCTACATATATGACCTTTTGTGTCAAATTTAATTATGCAAGAAGAGTCAATCTTTAATTAAGACTGTTACTCCTTATCACAATTTATATAAAATCAGACCTCATGGTGCAATTATACTTCTTTAGTTCATTCTATATATGATACTCCCTTTCAATTACCATGTGGAATATTTTTCATTTGTGGAGATAGAGTTTGGCCTGCTATCCCAGCACACATCACTGGTGGACCATGTAGCGTGGGAAGACTTACTTTGCTGACACCCAGTGCAAAAATGCTTGCTTTTATGAGACATAGAAGTAAAAGGTCTATTTATCAATATAAGCCAGATTGTAATGATAATTTTGTACCCTGGAGTCTTGCAAAAAGACCCAGCAGCTCTTCTTTTACCACAACTTGGTTCAGTAGTTGCAGTAGTAGTTCGAGATCACCTGGTAGGTGGGTGCAATCTTTTGGGAAGTTTAAAAATATCCATGTATCAGTGCATACCTTTTCAGGTGCAAGCAAAATTAAGTTCACAACTCTTCCAGAAATGGTAGGCATATTAGTTCACTTCATATACTTTTTGCAGAGACTCAGAGAATTTCAGAGGAGGAAAAGACAGTTGCAAATATTACAGTGAACTGGAGAACAGTGATAAGAAACTGATAGAAGAATGTGACCTCCAGCTGCAATTTGAGGTTGCTTGCAGAAATCCTTGTGAATTCCAATTCCTTTCCTTGAGCTAAAAGAGGTACATGGATTAGGAAGCATAATTTCTGTAGGCAAAGGAAGAAAACCTTTGTCACCTTGCTGCTGCCTGTTTCAGCTCTCTCTTTTATTATTCCTCCACCATTTCTTTTTCTTCAGTGATGCATCACCTCTCCAGGTAATAAATCATAGAATCTTTGTGGATAATGTCTTCATTTTGCATGGCAAACACATACCATAAATCTAGGTGAAGCTTAATAATTGGTATATGACATCTTTCTTCCTGTGAATGGCAGAGACACAGGATCTCATTTCCACTCTACTTTCCCACTGTCAGAGAGACAAAACCTGTTGATCAACTATTTGAGTACTGCAGGGATTGAGATAAATGCTCAAAAAGAAAAAAAAAAAAGCTACGGGAAAGAGACACTAATACTGGCATGGCCACTTCCCAAAATCCTGCTGGAAAACTCCACACTGGTCAGTGTTTCTAGAAGAGGATGGCATTGGAAACACTTGTAAACACTTGTACCTTGTCACTACTCGTGTACCAGCGCTGACCCATGTGTTCTCTCTCAGAACTGTCCTTATCTGGCACTTGGTATTGTCCTGGAGACCTCCTGGTCTTGCTTTACCTGGAACACTGCTGGACATGACGGTGCTTCTACTGGACAAACTGGCCAGGTCTGAAAGGACTGTAACCATTCAGAGTGCTCTAAAATGGAGTGGTCTAATTCTGGAGTTGACTAGACTAGTACAAGCATTTTTCTAAAGACATGGCATCTCCACACTCCTTGTTGCACCCTGACTGCTTGGGATATTTTGGCAGCCAGATGCTCTCTGTGGTATGAAGCGCCAGATCACAGAGCCATAAGCTCCCAAAGTGGAAGTGACAGTTCTGAAACAAAGGCAAGGGAAATTTTCTCTGAGCAGGAGTGGTAGTATGAGGCCCATGAAATGTAAGGCAATTACAGTGCAAGCTAATAAAATCAGATGCCAGCTTTGCTGATATAACTAGTTTCACAACCTCTAGCCTTCCTAGCATAACACAGAATAATTCGTAATGAGACTGCACAGAACTCTTTCAATTAGATTGCAGCAGTGGAGCGAGTTATTTTAGCTAGGCAGAAGCATGCAAAGCCTGTAGGCTGAAACACATGGTAATTGAATAAATAGACTCAGGCTTTTGCTATCACACAAAGAAAATAAGAAGATGTAAGAGTCTTCCTCTAGAAGACACCCATTCAGCTGAAATCATCTGCCTGCACTCCATTCAAAAATCACACTTCTGGATGAGGGGACAGGTTGCCATTTCTCAGAAAAGCTCTCAGTGGTGAGGATGCCTTCAAGTGAAGACTGGGAGTGCAGCTGTAACTTTCAGATGGCGCAAATGTCAAGAATGCCTGCAACACTTTAAAAGCAAAAAAAAAGGAATGCTAATCAGTAAGCAGGGATTCTGAAGGCAAGCTCTTTCATCTTTATTAAAGGTGATATTTCAGCATTTCAGGCAAGCATCTGTGTTACTCACATGAACCCAGTAAGGCACAGGCATTTGTGTTTCTGTGTGGTGTTTTTTTGTATCTCCATGCCATCACCTGCAGCCTTCCTGCTGAGGGGATTTGAAACAGCAGCCAAACATCGTGGCACCTCAACATTTCTGGCCCACTGCCGTAGTGCATGGAAGGTTTTTCCTCTCTTCGTGGTGGTTTTTGCTCTTTCCTGATAGTAACTACTTCTAGGATTGAGTTTTAGTACCCTTATCTTTCCCATTGTGTTAGGAATTCTTTCCCATGGTTACCCAAACAGATTGCTTCAGCCAATTATCTTTGATCCAGGGCTTTTATTCTGCGCTTCAAAATGCTTTCAAGAAACGACTCATAGATGAACATACTGGCATAGCTAATTCCTGGCCTGCTAATGGATTTGAGGAGAACAAGAAGAGAACAAATTCAGGGCTCCACGCAAGAAGAAGTCCATAAATATTCTTTCCTGGTTGCAGTGTTATACTGGAGAGGAATCAGGAGCAGTGTTGATTATAATAGTTCTACACTGTTTTGCAGAAATTATAATTCTCTCCAGTGGACAAGGCAGCCTTGCACAGGGAAAGAAAAGTGTGGTCAATTTGCAAGGAAACTCATGGGACTTTTGGTTTTGGCTTCAAAAAGAGAGAACAAATTATTTTAGCTTCTAGGTTTGAATAAGAATTGCTTATAGTGAAAGAGATTTTACAGCCCATTAAGTTCAGTCAGTACAAAATGAACTTAACTGGCCAGATTGACACCTGGAGAATACACCTTGTGCTAGAGGGAATCTTCATCTGTGTAAAGTTGATGCAGCTAATTCTGTTATCTCTTGCTTTGGATTTGATACCTGTGAAGTTTCTGCTGCTGGAGCTACATTTTCTGGGTGATTTGGAACAGGATGAGACCACAGGAAATGAAGGAAGGGTAGAAGGAGAATCATTGCTATTCTGCTACGTCCCATACTCAATGAGCGAAACAGGCAGACAGGAGCACAAGGCTTACACTCAGTATCCTACAGCTCTAGAGACATGCAGATCCTACACATTAATCCTCTGATAATCGTACCTGAACAATGAAGTTTGTGATACATCCAGTCCATGTGATACTCCTGTTTTTCTTAATTATTATTTCTTAATTATTATGTCTGTGAAAAACAGACAAGGGCTAATGTCCTTTTCCTGGTGGAAATGGCATATGAAAAACTGATGTTGTAAATTACCAAATGATGTTTGAGACTCAGGCGCTGAGAAGAGGATGAGAAGGCAGATTTCTTGTGTAGAAAAGAAAATCCTAACTCTGCTCTGCTCTTAAAATAAAAAATGAAAAAAAATCCTGTCTAAAAGTGATCCAGAATATTATGTCCTTCACAGGAATGAAGAATTATGAAGTTCAGCTCAAGTGTTGACAGAACAGTTTATCACAAGGTAAGCCACTTTCTTTAGATAACTTGCTTTTTAAATTCCTACGCGTGCAATTATTTTCCTTTTGAGGACATTTAAAAATAAACTATCAAACAGAATATTTCCAAAATGAAAAAATGACAAGATCCTGGATCTGCAATTGTATACAATAATATTTGGCCAGTAGATTGAATAAAATTTCCTTCTACCACAGAGTTAAGTGGTAGAGTATGAAACTGGCCATGCACATGGACAAAGTCAAAAGCCCCCAGAATGAGTCCTATGGCAATCTCAACAGTCATGTTTTCCCAGAAAATTTGTTGCCTTGCATGTCTAAAGCATCAATCACGGTGTTTGATGCCACCTCACAGAGAATTTCCATTTTAATTTCTTTGCTGTGGCATGGGATTATCTTTACAACAATAGTTGTGGCTATGTGTAAATTGTTCTGTAAAAAATAAAGGGGATATAAGTGACAGGTGGTGAAGTCTGGCAGCACAACTTCTCCCATCACTCAGGATTCGACAGGCATTGCACCGAGTCCTGCACTCAGCTGACAGGATCTCTCGTTACTTGGTCTTTGAAATTTGTAGTGCATCATCATCATGCCAATTGACTGTTTTTTTCCAAAAATGAGGAACTGTGAAAGCTGGTTACTTCTTCCATATATTGTTTGGCACTCTTTTCTATTTTTTTTATTTAATCACAAAGGGAAGTCCTAGAATTCATAGTGTTTTAATTATGAACTTAGGTAAGAAGTTTTCATCTACTTATGAGACTACCATGGGGACAAAGAAATCATCCAAAGTACTTTAGCAGCCACTGAGCACCAGATTTCAAATGCAGAGGGAAGTTGTGTAGTTTGTTCCACTAAAAGCAGAAGCCAAATTTGATAACTGTCTGGACTCGGAATTGCACATAGGAGGACCAAGGATGCATCACTTCTGAGTGCTTTGTTTGGGAGACAATTTTTACCCCTGCACAAGTGTAAAGGCAGAACTCCCAGTCAGTTTCTCAAAAATGGAAGGGAACTATGGGATCCTCATCCCTGGAAGTGTCCAAGGCCGGGTTGGATGGGGCTCTGAGCAACCTGGTCTAGTGGAAGATGCCCCTGCTCATGGCAGGGGAGCTTGGAACAAAATGATCTCTAAAGTCCTTTCCAATCCAAATCATTTTGTGATTCTATGATTATTTCCATTGACTGTAACTCAGACATTTACATTCCCTTTTATTTTTTCATTGCCTTCCCTTTTGAAGGATTGATTTCAATAAGGGAAGCAGTACCAAGAGAAGATTGTCTGTATTGAATTCACATTGAACTGATTAAAAAACATGGAACTTATTAGAAAAATAAACATATTTCCTTTTTCATTATGCAATGTATCAACAACAAATTTCTTAGTTTAATATGATATCTAAGTAAATATGATAGGGAATATTATTAAACATGATTGCAGAATAATTTTGGAAGCTGGAGAACATGTTTTTATGTGTGCAATACAGTTTACAATTAAATATGTCTTTTTATGAAAGAGATCATATAGTTTTTCACCTTCTGTAGCAAAGAATGAATAGTGTGAGGATAGTCTAAATCTTCATAAAGGAGCCTAGTTTTGTTAAGATTTTTCCAGATTATTGTAGTATCCTAACTACTGAAGAAAATCTGTGTAAGGATAATTTGGACAATAATCAAGTGACAGTCTGAACAGACAGCTACTGATCACCATTTCCAGTGTGCAAAGCTGGGGTTCTGGCACTGAAAAAGAGGTGCTGTAGCTGAGATGAAAATCTTTTTTGCAACTTGCAGAGTAATTAACTAAAGATCAGGAATGGGAACTGCTGTTTCATCATTCCAGTTTGTTCCTTTGACTTTCCATAGATTTTTCATTGCTGAGACTGTTATTGGTTATTAGCTGATACAATTAGACTGGGGAGATGAGACTTTGCTGGTGAAGAAACCGTAAAGAATTGAACTGACACGGTCGTACCAGCAGCATGGAGGCTGTGCTGGCTCCAGCCTGCTTGTAGGTTGTGCTGTAATATTACAGATGCCTTGTTTTGATGCAGGAAAATTAGATCAGTGCCCATGGGCCCCACCACACAACTGTGAAACAACACAGTGCTCCATGTCTCTGTACCAAGGATATGCACTCACTCTACAGAGTGACTGAACTGGTACAAGTGTTAAACCACAAGGAAAACATCATCTCTGCAAAGTGCACTGACAAAAATTCAGGCAATATTCTACAGCCAGTGCTATGTTCTTATTGCTTTTAATAGTTCAATTTTGGATTATTCAGGGTCTAACATGTGTTTGGAGCCTCAGAAGCAAACTGTTCTTCAAGTGTCTGTGCTTCAGACACAGGCTGTGATTCTTGGGGCTGTTCTGTGCAGACTTTGATGATCCTACTGGGTTCCTTCCAGCCCAGGGTGTTCTATGATTCTCTAATTCTATAGTACTGAGCCAAGATCTGCACATACCTGGGTGTAGAGTGGGGTCCTAAACCTCTGTAGATGATGGCTACAGGCACCAATCACTTACAGCCACTGCAGAGCAGCTCCTGGGCTGTGCAGCTGAGCCCCGCTCTGCCCTGCTGGAGCTGGTTCTCTGAACTGGAGCACAAAGACTTCACTGAAGATGGTTGTTAGGTATTGCTGCCTTCTAAGCGATGCCTTGGTTTAATAGCTGGAGTCTCCAGTTAAAATGTCTTTCTAGATGCTTTGTCAGTGGTAGGAAAACTTGCCTTTGGTTACATTTTTCCTAGAGACTTTCCCAAGACAGCTTAATGCCTTTCTCTTCAGACTATAGGGCCAGGCACTTTGCTGACATAACCCTGACCATTTTCTCTGATGTAGAAGGACCTTTTAGGGATTTGGACCAACTGAACAAATGGTGTATAGCTTTACCACCAATACTTGTTTTATACATATTTGCATCCATTAGCAATTCAGACCCAAAGATTCCTTCATAAATGCTTGAAATCATGAGTCTTGTGTCTGTTTTGTATGTTCATACTTTGGCCCTTCACTAGTGATACTGCCTGCATGCAATCCTCCCAACTTAAAAATTCATATAGTCAGTTATACACTAGGCTTGGAACATCCATTATCATTAGAAGATAAATAAGGCCTGTGAAAGTGCCTTTTTTTCCAGAGTGTAAGTATTTTTTCCATCATTGTGACTGGGTGCTGAAGTTTGCTAGTTCAGAGCAGTAACGCACATTCTGCGCATATGAGTGATGTGGGAAATGAGGAAAATCAGGCTAATTTAACCTCTTTCCTAATTTGTTCTAAAACCAAAGAGTTATTTAGTGAAATTAAGTTTCGGGTTGGAGAGAAGAACACTTGCTTTGCATAGGCAAATGACAGCATATACCACAGATTTAATTAAAGAGAACAGAGATAAGTACTGCATTGTATGCTAAAGTAATGTTTACTATAGCAACTGATTACTCTGCAGACAGCTTGTTATTTTCTTTTCCAATTTAAAGTGAAGATAAGAACTATAGAAGGATGATATATATTCGATCTGAATTGTACCTTTTAGGGAGGTGACTGAAAGATATTGGGAACACTTATATAAGAAATAAAGCTACAAAATCCTTGGGCGATAGAAATTGGCCTATTTCCATTTGACATTACTGAGTGTTGTTTTACACCAGTTGAGGAACTACCTCCCAGGAGAGCTCATAAAAAACTTTTGTACCTTCAAACCTTTCTGCAAAGAGCTGAACTTTTTAAATCAGTGTGCAATGGCCTGATAAATCATCATCCATTTTTTCTGAGAAAGTGAGGGAGAAGTGATTGGAAACAGTGCTGTTGTTCTCTGGAAGAAAGCTGTATGACATAACAAAGAGATGGTACCCAAATACTGGTCAGTCCTCGTCCTGTGAGAGCCTCCGCCTTTGTCATTGCTGCGGTTGCTGTACAATGTCCCCTCCTCTGTTTTGTTCGGGTGGCTGGTTACAGGTGGTGTAAGAGTGGCTTTCTGCTGAGGCAGGAGATTGAGAAACAATTATATTTCAGAGCCATTACATGACTTTGGCAAACTACAGTGCTACTGTGTACCTGAATTTCTTCATCAACGTGCTCCTTCCAAGCTACCCGATCTCGTTCCACTATCCTTTTCTTTCTGAAAGGCAGGATTGCTCTCAGTGAGAAGTTGTCTGGTGCTTAAATTCAATTGATTCGCACCGGAGCATTGCTTCTGCCATGGACTGCTCATGTTTCACTCCATGACAGGGTTATTTTGTCGGGGTTAGAGCCAGCAAAATATAAACAGGGACAACAAAGCTTAATTGTTACCAAATCATCTGAGAATAGGTAGGGCCCTAGCTTTGCAGCTCCACAAGATGGAGGTGGTGGTGATGGGAAACCGCTTGTATCCCAAAGATGGCAGTGGGAAAGTAGCCCCTTGTCCTGGTGCAGCAGGGCTTTCAAGATCATGCAGGAACCATGAGGTTCAAGTGCTGCAGGAGGCAGAGTGTGAGCACTGCTGGTTCTATGCACTCCTCTCAGAGCCATGCACCAAGCACTCCCTGGAGTCCAGAGTGTTCTAAGCATTCAACTCACGTTTCCAATGTAGCAGAGCAAAGCCAGACTTTACATGTGTCAAATTTATACAAGAATAAAACCAGACTGTGTGAGCCTCGTTATTCTTTTATTATTGTTATTATTAACATGTATGTATTGCATTTAATTGTGGTATGACCTGATGCTAACTACTTCCAAATAGCCTTTTTAACTAGAAAGTTTATGTTGTATTTTATTAATGCAATAGGTTCTCACTTTCCAAGTTTTCTCAAAATGAAACAATTTTCTTTTCAAGTGTACATCACTGAAGTCAAAGAGACATAATATTCCCAACTGTATAAAACAGCCTGTGGCAACTAGGTTAGAGCTGTCAGTTTTACACATGGGGTGCCTGACAAACATATTATACATACAATTCAAGGCTGACCTTATACTGCACCTGAATTTAAATTTGCGTGCTGCACAATGCTTTATATCCTAAATAGGCTGTTAACACCCTCGTGCTGCCCTTCCCTTTATAATGGGCTATAACTGCGGACTCTATATTGTCATGAGCAGCAGCCAGAAGGTAACACCATAAAATTAGTTAATTTTAACATAAAGATGCCAAATCAGTGCTGCACACATTTGAAAAATACATTTTCTTTTACTTAGTTGAGTGCTTGAAGATAAGAAGAATGTTCCATAAAAATTCACCATGTTTCCCAGTGTTTTAAAGTGTCTGGTGTCTCCAATATACATGGGATAAGAAAATGGTGAACATACAGGACAGAGGACCTTTAAGACAGAAATTTGACTTTGAAAGAAGCACAAGCATTAAAGAATTATTTCAAAGAATTTTTATTCCAAATGTTGCTGTAAGGACAACTGTATGCAGTGGGGAAGTACTAATAATCTCTATAGACCGTGGTGTTAGGACACACCTTCTCTCAGGAGCTTCTGCAAGTGTTGTGAAGGCACTTCGTGGGCGGTAGGCTATGAGCGGTCACTGTGGGGCTCTTGTTCATGTAATGCGGAACACACTTTGCCAACCTCTCCTACCTGGAGTATCCAGGGGGTTTTAGTCACATCTCTTAATCCATCTGTGAGATAATCACCTCTAAAATAGAAATTGCTGTTTCTACTAGTTTGGAGATGCTGAGATACTAGCCAGTGCTTTCAAAGAGTGTAGCACAGTCATTTGTTAAAACTCCTGGTGACTTCAGCAGGGTAGAATTTCTGCTGTAACTAAAGAGAGCATGGACATGCATGGCCCACAGAGTCAACCAGCAGTGCTTCCTCTGCCCATGTGCTGGGGAAGGAAAAAATTCATTCCTCTCTCATTATGACTGGAAGATTCTCAAAGTCTTTGCAAGGGATGGTGTGACTGCAGACAGTGCAGGAGGCAGAGGGAGGTGGGAAGAAGGAGGATCTGAGCAATACACTAAATCTCAATGTAAAGTTCTGTAGGGTATGCAGGAGGCTAAAGAGAGAGTTGAGACGTTGAGACTGATGCTTTACGTCTTTTGACTCTCTCTGCCTGTCCTCCCTTATGGCTTGGCCTCAGGCAGGAAGTTTTCAAAGCTGAAGTGTGGATTCAACTTGTCTCCAAAATGGATTCTTCCCACCTATGGTCACAGAGGGAAACTGTTTGGAGTAGGTTTAGGATGTTTGTTATAGAAAATTTAGGCACTGCTTGTCCTGACACTGCTGCACATGCAGTTCATTGTGTCACATAGGCAAAACAGGGGTAGGACTGGAAAGTGCTTCAGGCTATAAGTATTATTAACACTGCTTAGTATCAGTGCATCACTTCCTCTGCCTAGTAAATAGAGAATATGGAAGGAATCATGGAATCAAAGGGGTCCATCTACCTACTCAGTCCTCTGGTCTCTCCCTCTCAAGGGGTCTGGTCTAGTGCTGTAACACTGCACACTCAGTAGCTGTGTCCTTGCTCAGAATCCAAAGCAGTTCTGGGGCTTACTTTACGGAACTCTGTCTCTTACCTTCCATGTGCTTGTTGTTGCAGAGCTGTGCTATTTGCATGTCAGTTTACCCCTATATTCCTGCTCAGAGGACCAAAAAAAAAAATTATCCAGCCAAGCCAAGCTCAGGAGAGGGTCCAGAGGAAGGAGCCTGATTTCAGACTGACCCAGGCAGTGGGAAGGTTGAAATCAAGACCTCAGCCTGAGCTCTGTAAATCGGGCTTGGCTCTTTGGCCGGTTTCCAATCCACAACAGGAGGTGGCTGGGTTTGGCTTCCTGCCCTGTCTCTGTGAGCTCCTACCATGCCTGGCACCTTGAACAACAACGGGAAAAAGACTGCTTTTCTCGGCATGAACAAATCCTTTTGGAAATGTGTTCAGGCATTTGGAAGAACTGTTTGGAAGCATCCCATTTCAATCTGTAGGTTCCCTTCGTTATTCTCCTACATGCTCCTGTCGAGCACGAATAGGTACTGTTTCCTTTTAAATCCTTTTGGAAGTAAAATCCTTAGGATTATTTGGTTTGTTTCTTTTGATTTGGGTAGTTGCCACTCATTGACTCATGTCAGACTTTAGAAAACTGGCTGGACTAGGGCACAGTGTAGCATGTATATTGTTATAGTTAATGAAATTATTTCACACCAGTGGTGCTTTGCTAGCAAACAGTAGGAATTCATTGACTGGATTGGTTTCTATAATTGATTTCCAACTTTCTTAACAAGCTTGTACTCTGAAACTTTTAAACGTAAGACAACACTTCTCCCTCCTCTGGAGACATCTATCTTGTATGCATTATGAAGTGGGTACAGCCTGTTAAGGTATTCTTCCCTGTTTGGATATGACAGATATTCTCAAAGGAACTAAACTCATTTCTGCACACTGTGCTAGAGACCTGAAGAAGTAAACTATAATTTGTCCTCCTGGAATAGCACTTCTTAGTTCAGTGCCTAAGCTGGATCACCTTCACATGAACTTTGCCCATGGATGTTTATCTGTGGACCCAAAGCCATATGGATTTATTTTCAAGTCATATACAAATCATTTTGTAGATAATGTTGGAAACAAACATTTTATTACTGTTTCCTATAAATTAGACAATGTCATTGACCAAAGTTTACTAGTTACACAGATTCTATTACAATTTTGCATATTGACTTTTAATTATGCACTGTTTAATCAAACAAATAGCAATGTCTTTCCTGTCAAATGATAGGTAAAGTATGCAGTCTCATGACTTATTTTCTTAGCTCATCCTCTAGATTTTGTGAGTTGAATGAAAAATCAGAATTTCAAATTTGTGTTGAAAAGTAAGAAGGAAGCCTGTAATACTCTACAGTATTCTTACTTGGAAGAATGCTTGGTTGAAGATGGGTTAGATGTTTGATTTGCACTGATTTAACTGGCGCAGGCAATTGGACTGTTTAAACTTGGTCCATGTGTCACAAAGAGATTTTTTCAAGGTGCCCTTATGCTGCATATCTTTCTTTAAGAATTCACTTTCATAGGCTGAGGTTTTGTTTCAGGGCAGGAAGTTTTTATCTATTTTCTGTGATCAAAGAGATAAAATACACTGGGTGTTAAGCGTCAGTTCTCCTGTTCGGATTAGCATGCTAGTGTTTGCAGGCATAGGCTAACCCTCCATGCTAGTGGGTAAAAGGGCACGGAAGTGTAAGCAATTCCTTTTGGGCTTTTTAACCCAAGCAGGGTTGTTTAAACAGCTTTTCCTCTGGGTCAGATGATCACTTAAGCAAAGTCATGGTACTGCCTCTCAGAGAAGAGACTTTGTCCCTAGAGATGAGCAGACATTGAAATCAAGACCTGTTGACTGTCCCAAGTGTGAATAGGCTGGTGGCTGCTGAATCCTGATCTCAGTGTCCCTCTGAATAATCTGAGTTTGCTGCTCTGAAGCCCAAAGCCATGAGATGATCCAGCAGGTCAGTGCTTCTCTGCATGCTCTTGGCCTAATTCTGACCCAGAGATATTTCCTGTCCACAACACAGGTGGGAGAAGTCACAAATACAGAGAATACAGTTTAGGAAGACAGAAAATACTTCTGGTAGCCCTTCTGAAAGTCGTAGAAGTCACAAGCACACTTTCAAAATAGCCATCCTTCAGATTTTGTGGTTTCTAGCCTGCTTTTGCTCATCCCAAGATTCCTCTTGAGCTCACTGTTTCCCTGTAACAACTGTAATTCTTCAAGCCGTTCCTAAACTACAGTTTAAAAGCACAAATAAAATGAAACTATTATGAGAATGTTATTCACATATGAAACTGTGGCCTGAACAACTTTCCATGTGTTTTATTTGTTAATTAGTCTGGAAGCTTCCAGAGTTTATTTTAAAGAGGCCAGTTTATAGACACATGGACCCAGTGAGGCAGCCTGTGCTAAGGAATATGTTTAGAATATATGCATGGACTTGTTTTATGTTCATATAAACTATAAGTGTTTTTTTCTCCACGTTGTAGTATCATGATTCTAAAAACTGAAGACAAAGGGTTCTGTACTAAAATCCTGCCAACAGAATGAACAATAGTTATTAGTACTTAAACTTTTTTTATTAGAATGTTAAAAATACTTATCTCTGCTCACCTCTCCATGACGTCGGGGGAGAGGGGGGACTAAGGAGTCCTAAAACATTTGCATTTGCTGTTATGTGAAACTCACGACTATTTTCCATTGCTCTCACTGCCAAGCAACTTGGTAGCCACGAATTCTTTGAAAAGCAACCATTTTCTTCAAGTGGCAGAGCTGTTCCTTTAGCAACTCCTTCTGTTAGAAAGTTACTCGCACTTGAAACCATAAGAGGGAGGTTTTCCAAACCTCCCTTTGTAAGAGAAAGTCAGCCTGTAGACATAGTGGGTGAGTATTCATACCCTTTAATTTTAATTTTAAGGTTCCATTGAAATCAAATCCTGACCTTTCAGAGTCAGAGTTTTCTCAGTGCTAAGGGGGTTATGCAGGCAGTTTGTTAGCACAATTGATAAGTTAGCTGTTGCCGACTGCATGTTGATTTGCTATTAATAATTGTTATTGAACAATTCCAGGACAAATGCAAGAAGTGTAAAAGGTTCAGTATAATTCTTGTCTGGAATTGAGGCCCTACTGCAGTGTCTGGTACCACAGGGAGCACATATTCAGTGGTCAAATTCGGATGTGTGCCATTCATGAGACATGCAATGCCTGCCTCCAAGAGATGCACAAGCCACAGAGAGCTGAGGATTAGCCAGATATACAACATATTTTTATTCTTGCACTGCAGCATATGCATGTGGGCTCAGAGTCCCAGGTTAAGCCCTGACAGTCAGCTAACCTGGGCAGGTGCAGGGCATCCATCAGTGAGAACAGCTATTATCGGGCTAATGAAGGAAGTCTCCAAGAACTGGGACTTGCATGCCTAATAGTTTCCTTGATGTACAACACAGGTGCATTAAAGCATTTGGGAACTGGAATCCCTTGGTTTTGGCTGTGCTTTTCTAAAAGTGGCAGCTTATCTGTGCTTCTACATACAACAAAAAACAATGAAAATATCTTCAGAAGTGGGCTCAAGAGGCTGAATCATAGCTCCAGCAGAGATATATTCCACTTTTCCTTATTGACCTTTAATATAGCTTCCCTGGCACTCTGCAATCAATGTAATCTTTTCACTATGATCATAATGGCCATTATCCTGGAGACAACAGATAGAAGTGGAAGCAATATTAAATTAGAAAAATAGCTGAAGGATTTCTTTGTTTTCTTTATGGATTTCTCATGAGTTTTTCTTTTTTCTCTCTCTTTGTTCTTTCCCTGGAGTCAAAAATATTTTTACGCTGAAGCAAGTGGTTGGCTCCATTAATATTGCACACTTTCCTCTGTTCGTTGTCAACAGTAAGGTGTTATTTAGGGAAAAATATAAATGCATAATAAACAGATCTATACAATCATTACTGAACTAAAATAGCAGTTAGGAAAGTATTTTTATTGTGAAAAATGTCCCTGTAAGACTTGCTGGCTATTTGTAATGTTGCAATGTAACTCAGATAAATTGGTGCCCAGGAGTGTGACATTTCAAAAGCTTGAAAATACACTACATTTTTCTGAACCGCCATTTTTGTAATTCTCCTAGCTATTTTGCAGGAGCAAGAAGCAATTCCTCTATGCCCAGGCAGTTCAATTAGAGTGTTGTAGATGTTGTCAGAAAGGCTCAAACATGAGTGCCCCTGAGCAATAGTTGCGATTACATGAAGTATCCTGTGCCCTTACTCCCTGGTAATTGACACTTCTGGTCATTTGTGTGCAATGTTATTAAATAACTTTTTAAGTAATGACTCATTTTTCTTGTAAACTTTGTATGAAAAACCCTCCCATTTGGGGTTAGACATGCATTTTTTAGTAAAAATGGGTTAATAGATGAAGACTTCCACAGGGACAAAGTCTCTTTTTCTATTAAGTATTTCTACTGGCCTAAGTAAAAGTTCACCAGGTTCTGCAGATAGATGTAGGGCAGCCTGGTAATGTTATCTGCTTATCTGTCATTATCCATAATGCAGATCAAGAGTTCAGGAGATACCTGAAATCCATAGTGAATTCAGGCTGTGGAGTAAGAAGGGGAGAAGTAGAGCAGTCACTGACATGGATGACCTGGTGTTAAATAGCAACCCCAGCTACCTGAAGGCTGGGCAAACAGCACTGCACTTTAGGGGCAGAAATCAATAGCATTTGAGAGTTTGGATGTGCAGCCAAAAGCTGAATAAGCTGTACAAAACACAGTGGGAGTGGTGCAATGGATTGGGGCAGGTGGTGCTGTGGCCCCTCCACCTGCACTCTGTGTGGCTGAGGCATCTCTTGGGACTGGCTTCACTCTGGTTCCCTGGACCTTCCCATTGCTCATGTGCTTTGCTGCTTCAATCTCTCAAGTTCCAGCAGGGCTGGAGCCCCGTTGACCCCTGTGCTTGTGTGCACCGGGCCATGGTGTGGGAACTGTGGGCAAGGTGGGGCTTCATCGCTGTCCTTGATCAGACACAGCTCCTGCGCCTTTAAGCACCTCAACATCTGTCTGGACCCTCTGTACAGACAAGTGACAGCCGTGGAGGTTTAGGAATTCAGCTCACCAGCAGCACAGGAACACTGAACACATCGTATTTCACAGTCCAAGCAACCGGCTTCTGCTCCAATCCATGGACCCATCCGTGGGGATTAGGAGATACAGCCCTTGGCCTGAATGCTGAGGCTGCTTACAGGGCTCCTGCTCTTATCCTCAATGCTACCCCAGCTGCCTGAATAATTGCAGTCTTCAGAACTTCCCGCATTGTTTCTCCACTGTCTTCATGCAAAAAAAAGATGATTTGTGCACATTTAGGAGTCATGGATATGCTTCATGCTTCGGCTGCAGTTTTCAGACAATGGCCTTGATTTCCTTGCTCTGAAATGGGACAATAAGATGTTTTCTGATCTATCTATGTAGTTGCTTTGTAAGGACAAGAACATTTTCCTACTGTATGTGCATGCAATGCTCAACACAACAGGATGCTGATTTTCTAAAGCAAAGCACAGACTGTCTTGTTAACCTCCAAAGTCTTCTTAAGCCAAGAAATGGGAAACACTTCTTATAGGTAAGCTGTGACAAGCCTATTTCTCTTAATTTTCTGATTTTCTACTAGGAGTTTGCACTGACTGCTATGAAAAATGGTTACTGACCAGTTGTCTAAAGTCCTCTTGATAACCAGCAACAGTATTGTTTTTGCAATTTGGAAATTGATTCACTCTTGTGATGATCAGCCTTCATAGAGGTGTGACTTAAAAATCCATTTCCCAGTGATGATAAATAGCAGTCTGGATTTAAAGCCTTTGAAAATCTCTGTATGTGGCTTAACACCAGGGGATGAGACAGCATGACATGATGCAGACTTGGTGTTCTAACCTCGAGGCTTAAATGCCATAATGCAGCATCACATGGTGTTACTATTGAAGAGACGTATGAAAGCTTACAAATAATAGAAAATAAAATTATGGAGTATGGTTTTAACAGTTTCAGTTTCAGGAATCAGAACATGTTATAACTCTTGGAACTGCATTTGTGAAGTTTCACATGGAATCACTTCATGTCCCATTAAGTAGCTGGTTTATCTTATTTTTCACATAGGTATCCACCCAAATGACATCAGCATCATTGTCTACGTCAAAGCCAGCACTAATACTGAGTTGGGAATTTGTTCTTAGGTATATCTTAGCAAGGACTGCCTATACATTCTGGTAGAAAGAAAAGACTAAACTAAATGCCCCCATCACAGTTTCTGCTACTATGTGCTTTCTATCTCAACTTTCATTTGACCTGGAATGTTCCCTTAGAGGAAGGCATTATCATTTTCTGTTGACAAAAGCACAGTCATGAGGTCTGGGAGAGAAAAGCAACAATTATTAAACAAGCACACATCAATTCCTAAAATTGCTGTTATGTTAAATACATGGTATACCACTTGAAAATCTGTTATTATAGGCTGCTGCTAAAGAGAGCAATAATTGTTATCATTGTGCCTGTGGCCTCATAAATAATCATGAGATGAGGAGCTTGGAGAAACTTTCTAGTGCATGTGAAGGGTTAAATCAGATTTTACTCCGTAAGTCCAAGTCAAAAAAGAACAACTTGCTTTATCTGGAATATATTCCAGTTCACCTTTTAGAGATGATGCCGCTTAGTCTCTCCACAGTGGTGCGAGATCAATTTGGGATCTGTATCTAAATCCCTGTCTAGTGGGAGCTGCAACAAAGGGTCACAGAATATACAGACATTACCCTGCATCAGAAATAAAAACCAACCAAGCCACCAAACAAACAAATAAACAAACTTCGACAGAGTTCCTCCAACAAAGTTATGCAGAGGATAATAGTACTACAGAGAGCAGTTCTTATTGTTGTTATAATCGTGTCTGCAGTCTGTCAGATACTGACAGGCGCCTCTTTACCTTTGTAAAAGGGAAAAAAAATTATCAGATTGCCAAACCCATAGACTTTGATATCTGATCATGTCTAGACAGCCTCTGTCCCTGCCTTTTAAAGACAGTCGTCAAATGCTTTGCATCAATAATTTGAAATGCTGCTGTTTTCACGACGTTGAACATTAATGTCGCCTCCCTGGGTCCCAAGTGCCTGCCTCTTCCGCACTCTTTATTTTTAGGTAATGGATACTTGCTTCTGTTTAGTTTTAATAATCATGCAGAACAAGCAGCTTCAATATCTGAATAAACTGTCTCACAAATTAATCAAGTGCAAAACAAAGCTATTTTAAGTTTATGACAGCTGATAAAGTCATTTGTGATGCATTATCTCTGCTCTGTGCTAAATACTGATGAGAGCTGCAGAGATGGAAGAAAATTTTATTAGAAATCAAATTCTCTGGGACTTTTTAGCAAACTGTAAAACTGGATTTTATACATTATACATGATCATTTAATGTAAGTCCTAAAATTTCAGAGGATTATTTAAGAGACTACAAGCTTTAGGGAATTAAGAGTCAGAGCTGACAATGGAATTGCCCTTGTGATCGGAAGAAGTCTTGGATAGGTTAGATGCCTTGCAGGCAGTCATAGTGCAAATTTCTCTCACTGGCAAATAGAATCTAAGTCTTTTAGTAGAACTGAACAGTTTGTGGTTGAATTGTAATAAACTTCCCTTAGCTCAGCTGCTCACTTGTTGGGCATTTAAATTGTGTGGTTGTAAGAAATAGCTGAATTATGTACAGCAGTTTTGCATCAGCTCATCAATGCAGGAGGAACTGACCGGAGATATCGTTCGTTTCTTTTCGGTTTTTACATTGGATAGGGAAAAAGAATAGTATATATTGAGCTAACTATTCCTCTTGCTTCTCATTATTCTCAGATTACATTTAACTCTGTCTTCTATCTGTTCAACAAAACTGTGTCCCTAAAGCATTTATGAAAATAGCATGGGGTACAAGCTGACAAATTAATGCTGATAGATATGCAGAGATAGTTGAGGGTTTTGAATGTAGCACATTGTAGATGTGAAGACCTTAGTATAGAAATGATCTCCTGAGTAAAATCTATGTGAGATATATAGGAGCTGCAACACAGAATATTGGCTTATTGCACTCCATAGATTTGAAACCATCTCTCTTGGATGGCAGTGGAAAACTTCAATATACTTACATGAATTATAAATGATGTCTGATTCTCTTGTTGAAGTAGGAACTGTGTGTTTTTCTAACATAGGCACTTCAGCCTTTAAAATGCTCCTTTGTATGTGCAAAGGTGAAAGATCTGCATTTGGAAACATTTACTGCTGTCAATACCTTTGTGTAAATTGTGAAGCCTACTGGAAATATTTTTGTTTTAATTAGAAGTGCCACAGTTATTCCCTTAAAGTCACAGCTTTTAAACAATTAGTTTGGATATGGAATTGATCTGGAAGAAATAATGCATGCAAAGATGCAGTGTACAAAACCAGAATTGATTCAAGGCGACAATTCCTAAATAGTTCAGACATTTTGGTGCCTTGAAATGAACATCTTTTCTGTCAGCTCAGAAATATAGTAATGCGCAACAAGGCAGATCAAAGACAAGAAATCATCACTTTGCTTATCGGATTCTCAGCAGTGATACAATTTACATTCTTTTAGATGCCTTTGCGTTGTTTTTATTGCAAAACAGTAAAACTAGAAGTGCCTATTGCCAGCCTGAGATATTAACCCTTCATCATAATTGCAGTAATGGGCTCAGGACATGAATAGCTGGATAAAATTGTCCAGGCTTTGTGGCAGGATTTTTTAGATCCTACAGTACCATGAAACTGGTGCTTCTTCTTAGCAGAAAGAAGCCTTTCTGATCTTTGTTTGGAGCATGCAAGGTTCCAGTTAATTCATCAACCAGCAGAGCTTTTGAACTTTGCATGCTCTTCCTTAGGGCTGGATCCAGATGAATTTTCCCATACTGAATAGTGCCATAGATCCTTCACAGCCCCGGGTGAGTTAATTCTTGGCAAAGGGAGGCAGATCTGTGCCCAGGCTGAGAATCTGACTTAAAAACTGAAGTGTTGCACCTGGACGGAAATATGCAAGTGGCTTTTTATTAAGTTCAAACCTGAAGATTTTGTCCCTATTTAGATCTCATCACGATATCAGTTGGGGGGAAGTGGCTGCTTGCAGTGCTGTATCCGTAATTCCTGGAAAGAACTGCCCTCAATGTGAACGGTCAGGCTGGGAATAATGGAACTGGTAGGCAAGGCATTAGCCAAACCCTAGCAAAGGTCAGTCAAGGATAAAGGAAGCCTGGCAGACTGCTTGATGTAAGAATTGCTTTATGCAAAAAGGACTTAATGGAAAATAGAATGCATTTCCTGAAAGAACAAACCAATAAGGATGCAGTGAAAATGGTTGTTATGTGTGCCAAGAACAGAAGGTGGTCTAGACTGGAGTGTACCGGTGGGAATGACTTTTACTATGTTTCAGGCCCATGCAAATGTGCGCAGGATGTGCACAGACTCCAGCAAATCTGGAGGGTATTTACCTAGCTTAAGAGGATATTGTCAGAATTGGGTTGCTCTAGAAACTGTCTGGTTCCAGCCCTGGCAGTGCCTGTCATTCAGCTACTCTGAAACTGAATATGAATCACAAACCTAATACATTTCCCTGTCTGATTGCACATAATGTAAGGCTTGCCCTAAAATAGTGTGTGAAGAGCATCATGGTAAAGAGTCTGGGCAGTTCAGTGGCAGAGGGACAGTGTGACTGCACAGGAACGTGCCCAGAGTCACCTGTGCAAGGGGTGGTCACAGAGGGACTAAAGTAAAGGACACAGACTTGAAAACAACCTGAAGTCTTTTAAAAGAACCACAAGTTTAAAGGGGTGCCTAACAGAGTTTGAAAAGAAAAATATAGCCAAATAAGAAGAAAGTTGCCTGCAACATTACATTCTCTATGCTCTGACAGAGCACTTTTTCATCACAGATCTCAAAGCATCTTAAAACCAGAGATAAATATCATTATTTCTGTTGCATAGCTTGGGAAACCCAGAGAAAGAGGAAATTCTACTAACCTATTCTCATTCAAAGCCGAATCTAAAGCTGGAAAAGATGGGTTTCCTAATTCAATCAATGCCTGTTATCAAGTGACCTCTAAGTCACAGATGAATGAACTGCAAGATACAGAAGAACAAGTTGATGAATATTAAAGTCATGTTTAAAATATTTGAACTGATATTTTTGCACCTTGATCTCTCTTCTTACTGTACCCATCTACCTTTCATTTTCTGCTGCCTGTGTGCTGTGTTTTTTTTCATATTCATGATACAATTTAGCTCTGCTAATGGTTTTAAGGAAGTTGTTCAATTTTTGTTCTGCATTCCTCCGATGATTCTATACCAAAATCAATTATAACTACCAGAAGATGTTGGAATTTTATACAAATTATAAGCCAAATTCCATGTTAGAGTAGGCTGATTAAAATAAAATAACTGGAACAATGTCTATTTATCCTAGGAAAGAATTTATTTTTTTGATTATTGTTAGTGCCGCTATCATTTTCAGACTTCATTTCTACAAGTTCAAAGTCTTCATCTAGAAAATATGCCTTTTTTACAAATTAAGACTCCCATTGCTGTCATTTCTTAGTGGTGATGCAGCCTGTTCAGTAGTTCTGCACCCTTAAAGGGAGCTGATAGGAACTGATGGACTGTTGCAAATGCAGACCCAGAGGAAATGTTTTCACAAAAGAGAAAACATGGAGTGTATGATGAATACATTGTCAGAAGATGTTATGTCTTCTTATTTTAGTGAGTGTATGTCTTCTTATTTTAGAAAAGACAGTGATGCATCCATGTCACATGTCAACTACCTGTATGTACAACTGACATGAGAACATGCACCTGGACCACTGTGTTTGCTGCACAGGTGTGCAGGGACAGTTTCCAGTTCATGAATCTTTAATTGCAGTGTGTAGCATCATGAAAAAAGCTCATCTGATTTTTTTCTTTTTCTTCTGCAGCAGTTTTGTCTGAAATTAGGAGGGAAAATGGGCGCTGTGAGCAAAGAATCCTCCAGCAGGTTGTTGTGGCTACACTTTGTGGTGCATGTCTGCCTTCTCACTGATGGTAAAGAGGGGATACAAGTGCTGTTCCTGAGGACATAATGGATAGCAGGAGGCTGGCCCTGGTGCTTCTCTCTGCACCGCAGCAGTCAGTGATGTGTGTGCGCTCCTGGGAAAGACACCCTCCTCAGGGGCAGGAATGGTGAACATGGGACAGCTGACACTTTTGTTTCAGCCTGCATCTGTCAGACTGGGGCAAAACTATTCTTAGTAAGGAGAATTTCTCCCAAAAAGCTGAAAAATGTTTAGTAGAAATCCCATTTTTCCTTAGGAAATGAGTTCAGCTCATTGAACCAGTTAGAAGACATGATGAGTTGGAGAACCCAAATCCTTATGCAGGCAGGTAGGTGCAGCAGTCCTGTATTTGCTGTTTGCTCCATGCTCCTGGCAAAGGAGGGGCACTCTGAGGGATTGCTGTAGTTGGATTTGCACTACAGTAAGGTGGGGTATGTGGGGCTGGAGTGAGGGATAAACAGCAAATGAGTGACCACAGATTCTGGGCAGCAGCAACTGCTCCCGTTGGTGAACTAAAGAAAGAAGTTGAAATAAGCCTTTTGTCACTCTGGAATGCAGAAATACTTAACTATGTCTCCTGAATGGGTGAGAGGGTGACTATAAGATGGAATGACAGATTCTTGGAGTAAGCAAGAACATACGAGTTCTTAAAACAGATTTCACTGAAATCATCTGATATTTAAAGTATGCTATCACTTGGTCAAATTAGAAACAGATTTCTCCCCTTTTTTTACCCTTATTCACTCCCAGACTTTTCCCAAGAGATTACGTAATAACTCCTGTCAGGGTCATGTGTTTGTGCAGTGCTAAATAGTAGGGAAGTCAGTATTTGATTATAACACTTAAAGCAGCAATTTGTGATTGAACAAAATTCAGCTTTAAAAAAACCAAATGGCAACTGGTTACCTTTAGCTTTATGAAGGACTTACTGAAACCTCAGGAAAAGTTGCTAGGTTGAAATTTGCGTCTGTTGACCATGAGTTGATAGTTCAGTATGAGGAAGATTTACTTTAACCTTTTGGGAACTGAGGAAAGCCATTTGCACTTCTTCCCTCCTCACTCTGGAGCAGGCCCGTTTGTTATCCCTGGGTGGCAGCTTATTTGTGCAGTAGTCCATAAACAGGTGGTATGGAGTAAGAAAGAACAGATGGAGATTTCACATTTAAGGAAGAGGAAAGAGGAACATTGGGAAGTGCTGTGGTGTAGACAGGAAAAAATGTCGGAGCAGAACAATTCTTAATTCTTCCCCATATAAACACAGTTTTGCATGGCAGCTAAAGAAATAGGAAATGTAGAAATCCTCGTGGTATGTTCATTCAGTAAATATTTCTTCATGTTAAAGAACATGGTTTAGAGGTCTTCCATTTCTGTTGTATTTATCCTTTTGCATTAGCAAGTGACTGCTTTGCCTTTCCCATTACCTGGTTTGTCATTTTTCAACTAATCACTCTATGTTGTAATGTACATGAACTAAGTACAATTAAACTAAAAGTATATAGTGCAGAAAATACAAAGGATCTCAAATAGCTTCACATAAAATAATATCTAGGAGCTTTAAAACTGAGCTGCATTTAAGGTTGGAAAAGCCAGCCTAAAAAGATAGGATTTCAATTTTATCTCAAATGAATTCACTGAATCTGCATTTCTGATGTCGAGTAGAAGCGAATTCTGTAGCTCTCATGAATAGCAAGCAAAAGCCCTACAGCTATTCGAATTTAATCTGAATCTTCTATTTTGCATGTCTGGGATTTTTTAAAATATATTTCTTTTCATATGTTCTGAAATCTTTGTAGATTTTTGATCGTATGACTTTCATGAGTTTTTATTTCTGACAATTGTCCTTATATTCCAAATTACTAGATGAAACATTCTCCTGGAAAAATACTGTTAATACAACAAATAGCTTTGAAATGATAGACATGATTCTTTGGAGCAGAATGCTTTTAAGTGGAAAAGTTCCTTGCTGTACTGCCTTCTCTTTGAAAAACTCCAGTCATTCAAGAGAAGCTGTGGTACATGTGATGAATGCGTATGGATACTTAGAATTACACATCAAAAAAAGAAATACAAATGAAAGATCATTGAGGAGATTTCAGTTCTGAGTCTGCTGCTGTAGAGTCATTAACCCAACTTACAGTGCTCAGAGATGAAGAGAGGAGAGCTAGAATGATTTTATGACTAAGGTTCAAGAGAGCTACATAAATTCCAGCCTCTTTGGCACTTTCTGTCCTCCACTGCCAGTGACCAATGTCCAGCAGTTTCTCTGTCTTCTTTTGTCTGTCTGATAGGCTTCACTTAAAAACTTTTTGGAACAATTGAGGTCTCCTCTTCTGTGACTGTAGGGTGGAGCTGAAATTGAGAATTTCCTTCAGAACTGTTGACTTCAACAAAATAGGTAAATACAGTGATAGTGGATAGCAGATAGGCATAACACACTAGACTGATAACACGGTTATTGATATTGCTGTGGTACACTTCCTCCTTCTGGCAGTGATCCATGTGTAATCTCCAAATGTGTCTACACTGCCATGATTGCAGACTTTTATCAGCGTATCTAAGGTAGCTTTAGACCACCTCTGCTGAGACACACTGCAGCCCCAAGGACAGGGTTCATTTCAGAAGCCCAGTGCCAGATCCACTGAGATGGATGGCACTTTTGTGACTGCCACATTTTTACTCCCTGAACCAGCTGGTTTAACAAAAGGGGTCTAATCCATCCAAAGAGCTGATGGCTCTTACTTAGACAACTTTATCTTTGCAACACCTGCAGGAGAAAAATGCAGTAGCCACTGAGAGGCTAAATTCTCTGAAACATTTCACTTACACTTGTATACTTCCATCTATAGCCAGGAGTGCTAGAAAAATGGTAAGAACTCTTTCAGTTCCTTGTGTTATTCTGTCCAGAGAAGAGGAAATAATAACCCACCTTCTCTTGTCCTGCAGGCTGTGTTCTGGCAGTGCTGGGGAGGTTTCAGTGTGTGTGGTGAGGTTTGGGAGCACAGAACAGCTGCAGCATACACCAGCTCTGATCCAGGTATGCACTTGTGCCAACTGTGCTGCCTTGCAGAGAGGGAATTCTACTCGTGACAGAGAGGGAACATGTGTTGGGCATGTGGTTACAGAAGGGCAGATGCACGGGGCATTTCTCAACTGTCTGGCTCTTCCAAATTTCTAGTAGCTGTTATTAATATTTGAATGAAGGCACTAATGTGCTTCACGTGGACTTGGCAAGCTCTCTCTTCCAATCCCCTCTGCAAACTCCTAAGCCATGTGCTTCCTTAGTGCCATATTCAGCCTCCCCTCAAGTCAGTACGGAGCTGAGAGCATGAGTACCATTTCCTGGACATGGCTTATAGCAGGCTTGGGGTTGCTCTTCCATCTGTTAGCAGGAGCCTCCAACTTCCTGCCCCTGGCCCCAGGATAGCATCTGTTCTGATGAGCATATCTAGTGAGATGCTACTCTGAGTCCTCACCAAAGAGCACTCCAGCCTGCACATAAGGAACAAACTAGTTAGCAAATATGTTTTGCAAGGCTCTACCCTGTCCAATTTTGCTCCTTGTAGGGGAAAATCCATTTCTGTTTCCTTTGATTGCAAAGTCCTAGGAAAGGTTGTAGGTCAGTAGAAGAAAGGACAGATATGGTTTTATGGCTTTGTCCTCAGGAAAGATGAGCTGGAACTCCAGATCACTCACAATATCTGATATTTAATTTTGATTGCTGCTAGCTGAACTTCTTTCCCTTTTATAGAGTTGCTAATGGTCATCAGAGTCTCCTGGGGTATCCTAGAAATTCCTTCTTTCCACAGGGAGCAGCTAAAGTGATTATAGAATGATAAAAATGTGAGAGGTCCCTTAAGGGTGTTCATAGATCTTGTTCCATCCCCATTCCTCCCAGCAGAAATAATGCTACCATGGTATATTCACTTTGTGCTTATTCACTTTGTGCTGCTGTGAAATGTCTTTGGCTCTCAGGTGCTCGATATATACCAGATTGTTTCTGGGAGGTCAGAGCTCTGTCAAGAGAGGTGCAAGTGAGCAAGTACGGCACAGGCACAGATTTATCAGGGATGGTAAAGTGGTAATAAACTTTACCTAAAGTTTGTACAATCACTTACTGTTCATCCCTTTCTTTTTTCCTATCAAAGTTATATCTGAGTCCTTTAGAGTCATACCTATCAAACCCTGGGCAGAATGTAACATTTGTCTTCTAACTCTTCCCTGATGCCTCAGCCCTGGACTACACCCACATGGGTAAAACATGCCCAGAAGAACCTGAACGTCCAGTGCTAAATAACCAACCAATTTTCCAGTGTGGGAGGAAAAAACCATCAAGCAATTTGTAATCATTTCCAAATGAGAGTGTGCAGCAGAATCAGACACATCTCCCTCTGCAGGAATACCTGGATGGAAGCAGAAGTACCTGACACTGCTCCTGGGTGGGAAAGGGGTTTCCCAGTCTGCAGCAGTTTGTAAAATTTTAGAAATAATAATTTTGAAGTAGGATAAAATTGAAAATGGAAAATCCAAAGTGACTGATCATCTCATGCTGTCTCACTTAAGCTCCTTGTTTCAATAATTCTGAAAAACTGACAGTCTATTAGACCAGGAAATGAAACTTCTTGGCAAACAAGGTATTTGCTAATTTCGGTATTTTGTGTGAGTCAGAAATGTGTGGAGGGAAATATATTGAAACTAACCCTGTCTTGTGAACTCTTTCATATTGCATAACTGACATTTGCCAATAAAAAAATGTTACATCATATGGTTTCTGAAAACATCCAAAAGAAAAGGCATTAAAAGCTACTGCAAACACTTTCCCACAGAGCATTGAAGGCCACTGGTCACACTGGATTTTCACAATGGTTGTTGTGATGAATGTCTCTTTGCCTCTGTGTCTAACACCAATTACTTGCAGAATAATCATGTTCACTTATGAACTTGCACATTTCCACATCATTTACTTGATCACAGAACTACTCTCTTCCATTTCTTTTTATTTCATGCTTTCAGCTGCTTGGCGAAAGCAAGTTGATGGAAAAATCTGACTCTTTGATATGGGAGTACAGCTTCTAGAATCCGTAAAAAAAGTTATGCTTCCCTTGATAGCATTTTCACACCCACATGTATTCAAGACTCTTAAAATTTTTATTTTGGCTTCTGGAAAGTACATTGTAAAGCGAAAATTATGGCTACAGAATTAGAATTGTTGTGTTCAAAAATCTACAAAGTAGTTTGATTTAAATTATCCACAATTGTCTGTTTTTCTTCTTACTGAAAAATAGTTTGTCACAGGTTCTTAGGATTTCCTTTGAGTTATGCTAAAAAGCCTTGCACATTACTTACTTGCGTAGTGCACTTTTGAACTGAAGCATTTAATGTTGGAAAATAAGCAGTAAATATATCACAGTTAATTGGAGAAAAAGAAAGATTTTGGGAAAGAATTTGAGCTTCTGTGACAGCTTTAAAGTTACAGTGAGATGTGGTTTTATTGTCTTGATTTCTGAGACCTATGTTGAATTCTAATTGCATTAAATGAGCAAAATATCTTAAGAGTTAGGGAAACTTCCAAGAGACAAAATAATTGGATCAAATGTGTGAGTAATGTGAAGAATGGAAATCCATGCTTAACTAGCCTGTATTGATAGCAGGTCATTCAAGGATCTCCATGGTAATGGTGAAAAAATATGCAGATATTTTTAATTTTCAGGAAGTTCTTTATTAAAATCAATATGAAACCTGAGAAGTGTCTAAACACAAAGTTACAAGAATTTGAGTGGGCAGTGAAGAGTCAAGGACGTAATGCACTGAAGATTGAATGTCCTTTTTGGAATGATTCTAGTTATTTCTGGGTCCAGATCTTCAGCAGTAGATGACTGATGATTCAAGGTGTGGAAGGCTGGGGGGCTGGTCCTTGGTGAAACAAATCTCTGCAGAGAAAAGGATATTCTTTTGCATTGGCTTCACCCACAGCTTGTAGCTCTGTAACTGGGAAATGATAAGGCCGAAAGAATAGATGACATCTTATTGTTCTGGAAGCTTCTAAAGGCATTTTACTGACAGTGCCTCTAAAATAAAAACTTTACAGTTTCCACTTATCCCATATTGTTTTATGTAAATCAGAAGGGGAAGAAGAGATGGGGCATTCTCTAGGTGACAATAAAATAAAGCATCACTCTGAAACTGCCACACTGATCCCATTTAGAAACACAAAGTGAAACAACACATTGAGACTTTCTTTGTGCAGACAGAAGTGTTAGATGAATTGCTATGGGAAAAAGACACTGAACTGGAATCTGACCTGAATTGCAGCTACAAACTAAGGACTTCAGGAGTGCCTGGGTGAAAAGTCGGGATGGATGCACAGAGCAGTGGCTTGTCCTTGCAGCTTGTTTAAAGCCACAGCGTATCAACACACTGACTGTGGTAGGATAAATGCCCCAGGTAGTCTGTCCCTGTGAACTGCTCTGCCCTGGATGAGCGCAGATACGCTCTTGTGCAAAAGCTTTTTGGAAAAGCCGGATATGGATTCTTTTTTCTTTTGTTTCTCTCAGGAGTGCTGTAAAGACCTGGTATTTCCTTGTACTGAAACCTGCCTAGGCATGCAGTGCCCTGCAGAGGTGTGAGAGAAGAGTCTGTGATGGCCAAAGAGAATGGACAAGGACAGCCAATACTTTCCCCAACAGTTTGAAAGGAAGTTGGCTTGAAGCAGTTACAGGGGTCTTCCTTTATCATTCTCCAAGAAGATAAGAGGTGACCCTGTAGCCATCAGGTCCTTTATGTGTTTATTTATCTTCTCCTGTCCCAGTGCCATGTCTGTCTTTTGTCCCACAAAGTGAAGCCCTAGCACAGGAATTGCTGTGTGCATTAAACAATGTTTGTGCCCTGTGTAGTATCAGGCCACGAGGCATCTCTTCAATAAATTTTTTGTCCAATAATCATCTTGGTGCCATAGCACCAAATAATACAGAGGAAGACTATCTTTGCTCTGACTGTATCTTGTTGCCAATCTTCCCACTCTTGAAGCCAGTGTAAAGCCAGGGGTTTGGCAGTTACAGGATTTCAAAGGTCTCTTACTCAGAATGCCTTTGGGATCAATTTCTGCTGCACAGGGGGTGTGTGAAGGGGTGTGTGTCACAAAAAAGCATACCAAATCACGGAGAGATAATGGAACAGAGAGTGCTATCAGGAGTTAAAGCTGTCTTAGCTTTTCAGCACCAAATGTGGTTTCTTTGTGGAGTTATTTCCAGTAATGACACATGGTGGGTGGTAGGTTGTGTATTCAGCTCCCCAATTAGTTGTCTTTGCATGAGCTCCTCTTTTATCAAATTAACTAGAACAAAACTCAAGACAGATGCTACCTGCTGATCAAGACACTGTGGTACAAATGCCACGTGAATGCTGTGACAAAACCGCGAAGGCTGAAAAATCCAGATTGTGGTTTAGTTACAGCTAGAGTTAAAAATGATACTCATCTAAGTTCCAGCGTCAAAATACCTGTTCACTTGTCCTCTCTTACAAAAGTAGTCACAACCTGGAAACATTCAGAGCTAGTTTTATTACATCTTGCTTCGAAGTCCTTGCAGTTGTTCCAAGGACTCTTCACTATTAGAATATTCCAACTTGGCATAGCCCAGCTCATAATATTTCTATCATCGATAAATTTGCTGTGAAAAAAAGGGAGATATGAAATAGAAACCATTCTGGACAAATGGGTAGCAAGAAGTATGACATGAATTATTCTCCCTCTCGTAATTCAATGTCTCTTTAGGATGCAGCAGAGTTGGTGTGGTGTGCCCTGTGTCAGCTCTCTGAACCAGTAATTCTCTTTTCAGTGTGGCTTTGTAGATCCATAGAGCTTCCATGACCCTCTGTCATGAGTGTGTAAAGGGATCACCTGAGCCCACAAAGCTGGGAGCCTCTGCCATGGAGGGATCTGAGCACCTGCCTGCCCCGTGCCAAACAGTGATCTCAGTTGTTCTTTCCCAGTGAGTGGGCGAAAAGCAAGAAAATAAATACTACAGTGTTGACAAGGGTTGAGAGTTAACTTTACAAATAAATTAGTACTATCTGGGTTTCAAATCATGTCCAAACCTTAAAAAAATAAATAGAACCTTCTCTAAAATTTTTTTCAACAAAATGCTTGAAGCATCCGTCTCTTTGTCAGCAAAGATCCCCCTCTCCGTTGTGCGTCCATATGCAAACTGTTCAAACTACTCATTATGTCAAGGATGTGGAATGGAAAGAAAAGTATGAAGACTGTTTCCCACATATGTTAAGAAAAAAATCTGCAGCAGGCAATAAAGAATCTGGTAACAGGAAAAGTATCTGAAGTTATGTTACAAGGTAAAAGATGAGACTGTGGCTGTGAAAGCAAACTAAAACAGAGAAGTAGATAAAATACCTTTTTACCAGATAAGGTGATAGTACTGTGATGCCACATTGTGTTGAAGCATTGTGGGAAGGGAATTTTAAGGGTTTGGAAGCTGGCCCAGCTGCCTTTGCTGATGCTGATATTGTGCAAAGTTCCCTCTCAAATAACCATATAAAAATGTAATTCTGACCAGGAGAGCACCCAGCCAATGAAAGGCCAGAAAGTCTGAATTAGGAAAGTGGGAGTTTGCATTACCCTAAGAAGGAGCAAGATGTTTGCCACAGTGGGGTATACAGGCCAGGGAAGGAATCCCCACTTGGAGCTGTAACACTGGGGAGTTGTAAATACATACTTGGAGAATATACTTCATTTGGCATTAATAATGTGCTGCCTAAAGTATGTTGGATGTGCTTTAAATATTACATGTGAATCCCAGGCCTGTCTTGTAATAATTTTAGAAAATATCCATAATCTTGTCATTTTAACAGCAGAACATGTTTTCTGGCCTTTTCATCTTTCTTGGTGTATTAGGAGCTGAGAAATGTGGAGTTTCTCCACATAAAAATTGCATTTGCTGTTGTTATTGCCTTTGCAGCTGTGCAAGTAACAGTCTACTTGATTTCAGACAAGTAAAGTAAGAGAAGATGAAGATCCAAGCACAATAAAGCTACTTTGGAGTCATTACAAGACATAAATATAGAGCAAATCTTAGGTCGAATCCAGGTCGGGCGTCACCAGTCACAGCTCCAGCCTCTACAAGAAGTGCCTGCAAACATCAGGGTTAACTTCATCTGTCAATCAAAATTTGACTGGAAAATAGTTAGACTTTGGAAAACAGCATTAACAGTACAACAGGATCACTGAATCATCAGTACAAGGTTCTTGTCAACATGACTTCCATTCATTTATTTTACAATTCAAAAGCAGCATTACTGTGCATACAGATGAAGACTACTCAGTTTTGTACAACATAAAGCATGTGAAACAAATCTGACTCACTTTTCTACTTCTAAATTTGTCCTAAATTAAAGAATAAATAGTAAGGAATGCATGGGCAGGAAAAACAATTAGGGGAAATTTTTTACCAGGAAGAAATGTGTCCACTTGCAGCTAGCATCATGGGGACTTCTGAAATATGCTTGCAAGAAAACGATTTGTTCTTCAGATATTAAAAGATACTCAGCCTGTTGCTGTCAACAATACAAGATGGGCAAGTGACACAATTCCTGCGTGAGCTAAATGAATAGTTAAAATATATATGGATTTCTTTTTTGTTCCATTTATCCCATACCTTTGATATTGCAGAATGGTAAAGGTCATGGTAACCACTGAGTCTTTCTTTTGATATTATAAAAGCAGTGCTTAATTAAATTAATCTGGAACTACTCTCTGACAGCAGAGAGTTTCTTTCCCCCTTAAACTAGGGGCTGACAGATTTAATCTGATAAAGAACTACAATGATTATTTTCTTTTTTCCTGACTATTCATTTTATATAGTTATACTTACATTTTTTCTGTTTGATATGATCAACATGCTGTTTATTTGCTCAGCTATCCATACTGATAAGTTTATCTACTCTTACTTTGACTGCAGAGCAGCATTTCTGACATGAGCTGTAATCATCCCATTCCAGCAGTGATGGGGAGGGAGGAAACACTGGACTGGGGATTGGGAGAGCAAATTCTCATGTTTGTCCTGATGCAGTATGTAACTACAGGCAGATCACTTCACCTCCATTTCCTCCTTTCCTTTTTATTTGCTTTGACACACTTTGAAGTGGGGATTGCCTCTTTCCTTGTGAGCCTGTGAAGCCCTTGGTGTGGTTTCCCCCGATGGTAGCTCTGATCTTGTACAAGGGGCCTGAGGGCGCTGTGTGGGTGTTTCTGTCCTGCTGAATGTCCAGTGACAGACAGGAGGCTGAACAGGTGAGGCAGAGGCTCAAACTGCAATGGCTCCGTTCAGCAACCCCAAGTCTAAATCTCACTGATGCAATGTGAAAACTGAGCCCTTTGCAACACAACAGGGACTAGGGAGCTGTGTGAAATGCACCTTCTGCTTCATTTTGTAATCTCTGGAGTAGGGTGTGCTAATGGGGGGTTACAGTCTCTTTTACTCCCTTCTGCTTTATCTGCTCAAGGAATAAACAAATATGCTGCACACACTCCCCAAAAGCAGAGGAGATTCTGCAGGAAGCTATTCAGTGTGGAAGTCATAAATCACCCAAGAAAGGAGTGTCACTTCTGTGGCCTATGTTATATGAGGGCTTCCTTAGATAACAAGCACTCCTGAAGAGAAGGTAAAAATGGCTTCTTACAGCCGAGACTGCGAAAATGCAACATTTTGCTGTGGAAGTGGGGGTTTCTGGCAGGGCTCCCATGCTTAAATCGTCACCAAAGGCAGGAGAGTGAACATGAAAACTGGGGAAATGGTAATGCAGAGAAGAAGAAAGCTGGAAAGAAAAAAGAAAACCACACAAAACTCGAGCTGTTAATCACATCCCTATGTTGATAAAATATTTATGAGATCTCATTCAATTAATTAGAATAAACCATGTAACACTGCAGGAAACAAATTGAAAATTTAATAAAGTAAGTTCACTTCCAATTTCTTTTGAAGAAAGAAGCTAATTATATTTAGTTCTGTAATTATAACTTTAATTAAAATATAATGCAAAACATTTCATAGAGTGAATGCAGTTCTGTTAGAAAATGGAACCTTTAAGACAACTTGCTCCTCAGACGAAAATTCATAACAATTTCACATGGCCATTTTAATATACTTGTTTTTAAAATCTTTTCAGGGTAATTTTAATACAAATCTATCTTAGAAGTGTTCATTAGTGTTAGCTTTTACTTAAAACAGTGGTTTACCTTCCTGCCTCTATCCAGAAATGTTTCTTACTCTATGTTAGGATTGTGTATTTTACTCACTCTATTTAAACCAGACACATTCTTTATTTATACTTGCCTATTGCAGCCTACAGAACCCAATTTTATTTAGAGAATAATTTCAAAACACATTGTAAAGTATATCCACATAGCAGCTGCCTTCACCTGAGCAACAAGGAAAGAAGGTGCCTCAGGCAGAGAGATCCAGGCAGGCACGAGGAAATTTGGGTCTGGCAATATAGAATGAGAACACTGACAAAATGACATTTCAGTGATGTTTTCAGTGATGATGATTTAATAGCGAGAAAGTCTTCTAGGCTGGTATAAAATGAATTTGTCTTTAGGACTAAAAAAATAATTTTACAAATGATTTCTAACACACAATCCCGCTCTACTCTGCCCTGATGCAGCCTCACCTTGAGGTTTTGGGCACCACAATATAAAAAAGACATTCAGCTATTAGAGAGCATCCAAAGAGGGCCACGAGGATGGTGAAAGGTCTGGAGGGGCCGTATGAGGAGCAGCTGATGGCACTGGGTTTGTTCAGCCTGGTGAAGAGGAGACTGAGGGGAGACCTCATTGGGTCTTCAATATCTTCACAAAGGGTAGCACCAATCTCGGCTCTTGGTGCCCAGTGGCAGGACCTGAGGGAATCACCTGAAGTTGTATCAGGAGAGGTTTAGGTTGGATATGAGGAAAAGGTTCTTTCCCCAGAAGGTGGTTGGGCATTGACCAGGCTCCTCAGGGCAGTGGTTACAGCACCAGCCTGACCGAGGTCAAGAAGTGTTTGGACATCGCTCTTAGGCACATGGTGTGATTCTTGGGATTTCCTGTGCGGAGCCAAGACATGGACTTTGATGATCCTTGCAGGTCCCATGCAACTCAGAATATTCTGTGAACTATAGATTTTCAGTGCTAACGAAAACTCCTTCTGTTCTCCTGAAGAGGATCAGCGGTAATGAGAGTGAGTCAGTGATAGCAATGTTAATTGAACAAAACAGGAACTGAAAATAGAACAGTTTGAAGAAAATGTTGGATTGACATATGCTGTTTTCGTACATTTGTTGAACATTATTGAGCATTTCTAGTGCAGTAACCAGAGAGTAGGAAAATATCTGGGAGTGTTTATTTGATAGAGTTTACATTACACAGCCTGCAATACAGCCAGAGCAACATTTTGTGATCTTTCTGATCATACACTTGGGTTTTTTCTCCTCTTTGCCAAGGAACTTGTTACGATCAGAACTGACCACTGTGTGAGCAGAGCTGGTGTTTCAAGGTCTGTCTAATGAACACGAAGCACAGTGGCAGTGACACTCTGATCCTCTCAGAGTGGATCAGAGGCTGTGGCAGTATCCCTGAAGGAGCTGCAGAGTTGACTCCTTTTCTGAGGCCATGACAGTAGATGCTTTAATCTCTCACAGACTTTAGTTTGCTCTGCCTGGTGAGTCAATTTGGGGTGCTGGCCATTCATCCCCTTCACTATAAAACCCTTGGTCCTCCAGGCCCTTTTCATGTTGGAATTTCTTCATCTCGAGGAGAACAACAAAAGACACCTGCTCAAAGCTGGCTCACTTAGTCCTTTTTTGGCAGGACTGGCTCTTCAGTGACGTTTCAATCACCCTGAAGACCTGAAAAGCTAAAGATCTGGGATGATGGACTCATCCAGATGAAAATGAATACGGAAGTCAATGCAACTGAATCAGGACATAATTTGTGCAAATCAGGAGTATCTCCACTGAATTTATTGGAATTGCTGCCAGGTCTGATCTAAATTAATCCTTTAATTTAAATAACATTAGAATATCATTACTTGCTGGCATGTTTATACAGACACAATATTTCTTTGTGCCTTTGATCCACAAATAAACGCACTGAACAGGTGAAGCTGTCTTAGGGCAAGATGATTTTTAAAGAAAAATGTTAGATGTTACTTTGTCAACTCACAATTGGGTTGGAAAATGGAGGGGTTGGGTTTGAACTACAAGGACTGAGCATGATGAGCAGAGGGTCAGATGAACATTTAGTTTGAGGTAGTTAATATAGAATTACTTGTTGCGTCTTTGTCATGGTGAGATCAGATCCTCTCATACAGACAAGAATTTATGCTGAGTTTTTAAGTGGCTTTAGAGAATTAGGGACTCAGCTCCAATTAATTAAATTTGCAGAAAGATGTGGTTTATATTCTTTTTTTCCTGTTAGTTCTCTAGTATAGCATAGGAACCAACTGTGGGTGAAAATTATCTTCTGCTGGGTGTTATGGTTGTGATTTGGAAAGGCCTTTCTGAGGTGTCTGCAACCAGAATATCATCTCTAATCTAAATATAATACCCTGTGAGTTCTGCCGGGTATCTACTACACAACTATTCCCTTTTTTTGCATCTCTGTGATCTTCTGCCTGTGTAGTTTACGTAACTTCTACACTTCACTGGAGGAATTAACCTTTATGGTATGTCTATACACTACCGAGAAAAAAGGGGTTTTCATCTCAGTGGGGGCCTTTGGACAGTATTATCCTGCAAGGAAGAATTTAATCTGTAACATGTCTGACCCTGTTGTTTTCAATGCTTCTCTGCATCCAGAGGAAAACTAATAACAAAGGGAAACAGACTCAGTTGTCATAGAGGAGATGTGAATACTTAAATAGCTGTGTGCTCTCTTTCATATTTTTAAGACTTAGAGGTTCATGTTTTTTTTCCCTGCCTGTGTTAAATGAAAACATCTTTACTTGAAATTCATCATTCTACAATGGCCATTTTATCACCTAGACAACATGAATAAAAGTTATTATTCTTACTCATTAGTCACTCAGTCAGGGAAAAGAGAAAAATTGAGCATTTTAGAACATTTTACTTTTCTGTCATTTTAGAGTAAATGACACTCCTAAATGATGGCCAGTCAAACCTACAGAATCTATTAGTAACTTGATAATAAGTGTGAAGGGATGCTGGGACCCAAAGGAGTCTTAAAGTGGCATTTATCAGGCATGTCACATCATTGCTAGTGGTAATAAAAGCATTTTTGTTTTATGCTGCAGCGTCTATAGAGGATAATATTTTTTGTGCTATAGCCAAAAGTGATATTGCTACATTCATCACACTGTTTGATATGAAATAGCCTAAAAGCACTGGAAATTTGCTGTCATTATTTGTTTCTTCCTTTTTTTTTTCCCTAATCAAGGAGACTTCTCCAGTGGTGACAAAAGTTTTCTTTCTCTTCAACATGGATGCATAGCAACTATAGAATTTCTCTTCTAGAAATCTGACCCTTTATTTCTAGCACCATCTTAAAGTTTTAGTGTCATTTCAAGAAGAATATTTATGGTTAACTCATTTCATTTTCACTTTGTCTTTCCTTATGACAATAAGGTTCAGGATGTTTGGTTTGCTGTTTACAGCCTTTCCTGGCAAAATCTTCATTGTCTGCAGGGAAAATTCTGTGTGTTTGGGGACTGCAAGATGGTGACTTTGAATGTTGGCTTCCAAGTGCTAAAAATCAGAAACTAATCAGTTGCCTGTGAGAGTGATAAAATTATTTGGTTGTCCCTCTTTATCTGATATTTTAAATAACATAATTTAAACAACGGCTGGTCAGCAGGTGCAGTTGGGAAGGTCCCTGTGCTAAAGTCCTGGTGTAGAAACCCCTGGTGAAGGGATGGTGTCCACTGCTTAGACTGCTGAAAATAATTTTCCCTGCTGGCACATAGCTGCTCATGACAGAAACTAAACTCTTTGGGGGCAATTACTGAGTAATGTAAATTTTATTTCAGGCCTGAAAGACACAATGAGACCAAGTTGAACTTTTTAGTGTCGTCTTGGCTGGTGGCACTGTGGGAAATTAATGCTGCATCGAGAACTCAGTGCATGACTGTGAGAGACTCTGTTCTTCCTGAAAAACAAAACATAGTGATAGCAGTAACTAAATGTAAAAAATAAAAAAAAAACCAAACCAAAAACTAAAACCAAACCAAACCCACAGAAACACCCTAGAAGGGTCTTTCTTGGTTTTGGTGTCCTTCCTTGGCAGTGAAAAAAATCCATCAGTTCTGTTGGATTGATGGGTCAACCAGTCACCACCTTGTGCTCTGTATCCCCTTTACCACTGCTGCAAATTTGCATGGGAAACTTGTGCAATTTCCTATGGAATTTTAAGGCTGGGCTGGACAAATGCATCACAGAAGCTCATTTAATAGCAGAGAGGAAACATCACATTTATCATATTGAATTCTTTCCCTGAGATACTCATCATTTGCATGTAAAAATGCCATCTGATTTTCTCCCTCATAAACCCAGTGTGATATTTTCCTGTTTTCCTGTTGTTGTTATTTTGGTTAGGATTTAAATCTGTCACTTTTAAAAACTTATGCTTTTTAAGTCCCACTGCACTCTGGAAGTAGAAAAAAAAATGGGATTTTGAAGGACTGGGGAAGTTAAAATACTCTTTGTGGAGTGCGCTTGTGCAGCACAGTAGATTTTATAATTAGTCGATTCTGTTCTGGTGTTGGGGTTGCTCTTTGAAGCTGAATTCTGCCCTGACCATTTCTTTCAGGCTACAGGATTTGTCATATTGACTGGCTCTGTTAAGATCTGGCATGTCTTATTAACACTCTTCAGCAAAGCAACCCACTCTTTGCCTGAAACATATAGTGAGGCAAGGCTGTTCGAACAGCCAGAGCAACCTTTGCACATCTTAGGGGCACGATGGTGCCAATATTGTGAATAGCTCTCTGCACTTCCCTCACATTAATCTTATTCTGTCTTTGTAATGTGCTGACATATCAGCTGACTCCGTGGGACATTCAGTGCAGTAAGAGTATGATTCTATGACAACTTAGTTCAGGTTTTTAGAAGTTCACACAGCCAGACAATAAGAAAAGGCATAACATTCAGGAATGTGGAAAAGCACCACAAATGCAGAAATGCTATACCTTTAGTAGAGACCCACATTTAAAATCAGTGAACAGCTTATTCCTGCCTTTTCCTTGCTTTTTACGTAATTATTGCTTGTTTTTGCACAGTCATTAAGGACTTGCAGATGAAGCAAACTGTCACTTTGAGGTCAAACATAGTCACTCGTAGAGTACAGTGCTCAAGAATGGCCCCAAACAAATAAATTAATTTGTAAATAATGCTAATTTATTGAACTCAAGAACTCTCCAGATGAAGCTGTTCAGCCTTCCAGAAGATATGACATGCCTCAAACCACTGGTTGAAATACCCATCTGTTGCAACAACCTGCAGACCACACGGAGGAATCACAGAATCATAGAACAGTTTGGGTTGGAAGGGACCTTTAGAGGCCATCTAGTCCAACCCCTGCAATGAGCAGGGGTGTCTTCAACTAGGTGAGGTTTCTCAGAGCCGCATCCAACTTGACCTTAAATATCCGTCACACCCATGCCAGCGTTTCACCACCCTCATTGTAAAACATTTGCTTCTTTATATCTAGTCTGAATCTACCCTCTTTTATTTAAAACTGATATCCCTTGTCCTATTGCTACAAACCCCATTAAAGGTCTCCCCCAATCTTTCATATAAGCCCTCTTTAGGCATGGAAAGGCTTCAGTAAAGTCTCCCAGGAGTATTCTCCAGGCTAAATAACCCCAACTCTCTCAGATTTTCCTCGTAGGAATTATGTTCCCACTCTGATCATTTTATGAATGCCTTCATGAATAAACGCTCATATCACCCTGCACAGGCTCAATTTCTTCTGTGTTCCTTTTCCCCAACAGTATTTCTTTCTGAAACTGTTTCTGGCAGAGATCAGTTTGGTTTGCCTTAGGATGACGCTTGTGGGTGCTGTTTTCTGCCACTGGCTATTTTCCTAAGCATTCCTTACCCCTTACTCTAGTAGTATTTGCTGATTTATTTCTGTAAAGATAATGCGTACACTAGCAGACAGTTCTGTAATAAGCATGTCTCAGCAGTTGTCTTTGGTCACCAGTAATGAGAAGAAAGGAATGAGCTCGAGAAAATGCTCTAATTAGTTCCTGTAGATCAGAGGACTTCTCAGCTGAAGTAAGCCATGTGTCTTCCCAGAGCTAATGTCACTGCACTGAAAAGTGGGGGTTTCTGGAGGAAAGAAATTGCAGTATGTTTTAATGGACAAACCAAAATAATTTTGGTATGCAAAACAAACAAACTGCAGTAGAGCAAGGATAGAAAGTTCAGGCTTTGTATCTGAAAATCTCACTATCAAATATGCTTGTATTTATGTATTTATGTTATGTATTTATAGCTCGTATTTAGTTTGCTGTGATCTGTGCTCTTTGGCTATTTTCAGACTGAGTTTTTTAAGCTGTTTGCAAAAATTTTTCTTTTGTTTATTCAGTCCTCAATTTCTTTCTAGCTGGTTTCAAACATCCTCCCTCACACTGGATTTGAAGTAAGTGAAATGACCCACTCTTTCTTTCATCAGTATTTTCCTGCAAATCTTGAGATGTTTGCAAAGGATCCATGAATTTATTGTGCAAGCAATTGCGAGCAAAGACAATTTTTCTATGTGAGCACAGTGAAATTTCACCAGGAGCAAGCCACAGATGTCTTTCCCTGAGACAGCTTACCATTTGTTAGATGAAACAGTTTGAAGCTTCTGAAATTCGCTTCTTTTGGGAGCAGCTGCCTCAGTCCCCTGTGCATGTTGTGGTGAGTAAGGCAGGTGTGTGTGGTGCTGTCGTCCCCTGCACACGCTCATCTCCCATGCCCTCACTTTAACTTATCTATCCATACCCTCTTTAGACAGGAGGGAAGCAGAACAGTGGCTTTTTCAGCCCAGCTATTTCTTGGCATACACTTACCACTTTCCTTCAGGGCTGTTTCCCCTCCCTCTTACCAAAAGAATGAGTTGTGAGTCAAACAAGGATCATCTAAGACAATACATTGGCACTCGGCAAAAAAACAATACCTGAGAAGGAGTAATGACTCTCTTCTCTAAACTCTTGCTGGGAAATACTTTTTCTGATATTGGCTGAATGTTTTGCTGTTTCTGTTTAGTCTGATTGAGAGTGGCTTATAAAGTTTGGACATATCAATCTTATTTCATCCAGGCAAGTGGAGACTCTCTGGATTTGAACAAATACCTGAATTCTTAAATTCTCCTTTCTTGTGAAACTTGACATAAGAACTGATATCCTAAACAGTTTAGCTCACATAGAGTTAAAGCTGGAAGAAGATTAGAATGAGTATCTAAAGTGCTTAATTTTTACTGGATGTTTATACATACAAGACAAAATTTCCTAACTAAATGGGAATGAAGGATATCAGCTACAGCTTATCAATTTATACTGATAGCATATCGCTGTATTTATTATCCAACCTTACAGAGAGTATTCAATTCACTTGGAAGAGAATAGAGCCAGATGCACTGTGTTCTGTTGAAGTTATGAGAATTAAAATGCTACCCGTCCTTAAAAAGAAAACTAGTGAATGTTTTTGCATGTTCACCGGTTTGCTGCAGTCTTGTATTACTTGTGAAACATATGTGATGGCATTTCTGGGACAATCCTACATTCAAAAAACTTGGCATTTCCTTCTTCTCAAAGAGGCACATCCACTGCTGACATTACCAATGATGCATAACCCAGCAATGATAAATTAGACATTACATTTCCCAGTCTAACTCTGAATGATTGTTTTGAGAGACACCTCAATTTCTTCAGTTGTTTCTATAGCATCTTTGTATTTGTGTGTACAGTCTGTGTGTGTGTAGCTCCAAATCAAAGCTGATGAAAGTGGGAGGAATATAGAAAGATGGAAGAGTAATATTTACAGGAAAAGAGCTGAGAAAAGAAGATTTTCACTTATCTGGACAGGTGGATTGCTGTGGATGGCAATATTTGATGGAAGACCCATGCAAATGTCAGGCAGGAAAGCAATACATTCTGACAGCTATCAGAGATCTAACAGAAAGATGCCTCTGAAAAGTAAAGTGAAGATCTGCAGCAGCAAACACCTTCAGTGCTTTCTGAGGAGTGGAGATGTGGCAGGTAAGACAGAGTAGAAATTGGATGCTTTGGTACAACATTTCTAAAATCTTTCTGGAAATAGAAAGCAAGGACGGGAATTGCTAAGCAGACTTTTTGCAGATCTGCCACCCAGATATTTGAGCCAGACAGAAAAAAAAGAAAAATTGATACAATTTCTAGTGAATTTATTGCTTTTCTATATTACTCAAAGCTTGAATAAGCAAGTTGTCAACTGTAGCTCACAGGGACAGTGAAGAAAAATGGAAGACAAGGCTATGACAGGTTGGGGTGTTGGGACTGAATACAGAAAGTGAGAACATCTGTGAGCTGAATTTGAACAGATTCCAGGCAGCTGAGATGCAAACATGTCACCTCCAAGTCTCTCTGCACAAAGGAACTTACATGGTCAAAAATCATCTGGTCACATAGAAAAGTGAATACTGCAGAATGGTTTGAAGAGGTTCAGTGTTGTAACCTTTCTGCTTGGGAAGAGTGATACAGATACAGTAACTCAAATAACTACTGTTCCTACTGCTGCAGTCATTCTTGTATGAAAAATAAATCAAGATTCATGCTTAACTTTCTGGATAACAGGTTATATTCTAGTTGGAAGGCGTCTTTAAATTAATCATGCTTCTAAGACCTTATCTCCTTGTTTAGCCCCTTCTCCTAGGTAAGTAATAGATGATATAAAGCAGTCCCTGCAGCTTACAAAGAATCAGAGCCTGCTTTCCCGAGGGTAGGAAGAGGGCAGTGTTTCTTTCAGTTCTAAGCTTGCCTTTTCAAGGAGAAAGGGGCAGTATGAGTGAAATATCTAAGATGCTAATTTGGAGGAGGATTTTTATCCCAAGTGGAAGTGCTTCAGATGGGATAAGCCAGAAATTCTCAGTCTTGCCCACACAGGGAAATATCAGAACCACAGATTTAAGGGAGGAAGCATGTATCTGCCTTAGGTGTGTTTCCTGGCACTTAATTTTTATATCTACACAAATTTCTGGTCACTTTGTGGATAACTGTTTGCATCCATCCGTCTGACTACCCTTTGCGAAGCTCTTACCTACAGGTGCAGCCAGGACGATAATTGTTTAGAGCAGCACTTTGCATCAATTCTTTTCAGCTTAGCCATGAATGAGTATTGTGTAGATACTAAGATATAGGTTGTACTATGCGACTGGATTATATCAGACTTAAGTTACTCAGGCATATAGCCTCAAAGCATGTGAGTATTTGAAAAACTGATTCTAAGTATAGTGTTGTGTTCCATCTCAGTTTCCGTCACTAGACATCCAGGGTATTTGGTAATATGAATCTCAAAACTTGAATTTTTTTTTTTCCCATTTACTCTTGAACCTCTTCTCCTTTGAAATCCAGTGTTAAGCAGAGGTTGCTGGCTAGTTTTTTGTCAGATGAGCTAGCATATTATTTATATCACTTTATCCTGCTTCCCTGTCCATCTAAATCATCCTTGACTTAAAGATCACACATAATTAGTGTATTTTTATAACATGAAATAGGACTGATTGCTATCTGGCCACGTGGAACTGAAATAAAACCCCACAGTTTGTGATAATAGCTTCAGAGTGTGTCCTGAGGGCTGGTGAGCCACTGCCATTCTGTTGATTTCAAGATATTGCATACAAGTTTTTAAAACGTGGTATTAAATAGGATTTTCTCCTATTATTTGCTATGACTAAAATGTGAAACAGTCCACAAAATTCCACAGTAGAAGGACAGTTGAGGAGGCAGGTGAGTGCGACTCGAGTCACTGTACTGCTGATGATGCTGCCTTACTCTAACAGAACTGGCTTTGTTTGAAGCAAAGCCACAGAAGCACACAAGTGAACCTCTCAATTTTATTGCATGCCAAGTTCATCCTCCTTTGACTCTTTATTGAAAATTTTAATCCTGTGATTTAGTGGAAATGCATTTCAGCCACTGGCTTTTGCATTGCTTTCTAATAGCTGTAAAATTGCCCAGGTTCTTTGGAAATTGCCCAAGAAGCATGAACTACAACAAACCTTTGGAAAATATTGTTATAAGTTCCAGATGCTCCTAGGAGTGTTTCCAAACAGCCTTCGGTGATAAAGGCTGGAAGCTTTCCAAAGCTGGTAAATGCATCTAATTCCCTCCAGGTCCAATAGCTACGACAACCTCCCTTGGAGCCTTCAACCAGAAGCACACTGTACTTTCGTTGGGTAGCTCAGACTTTCCTTTAGCAGATGATCAGAATGTAATCATGTTAGCAGTGAATTTTACATTAAAGCAATCCCAAAAATACTGCCAATCACTTTAAGTTTATGAACCACATCTGTCAGAAATGAACCTGAGTAACAGGAATTGTGTGAGAGTCAGATAATCCTTCCAGCTGCAGAGAACTCTTCTAGCAATTGTTTTAAGATGTTATTGTGGGATGAAAGCACTGCTTTAGCTGTCCAACAGTTATAAATTGGGCTTTTTCTTGCACAGCGTTTCTTTTTCTGGCAATCACCTGATCAACTGTGTGTTTTATTCTGATGCTGTAATGGTTTACCTCAGTTTTTATCTTACTGCTTTTTAGCCCAGAGGCATTTTATATAATTTACTTATATTCCCTATTACTTCCCTATTATGCATTTCCCATTATGATGACCTCTGTTGTTTTGAATGGTGCTTGATCTTAAAGATACTGCAGTTATTTTACCCACATGAATTTCAGCCTTGATGGGGTGTAGAGCAGGATTGCTATTTTGTCAAATAGCAGGTTTTATATGTTAAATCCTTTCCTTTGACCTGTACCATAGAGGATTCAAACCTAATAGCTGGAGAATATTTGGAAGTGAGCCCATGACTGTCTATATCCAAGCTCACCAAGTCCACCTGCCCAGTCAAGGCATGGCTGGGGACAGTAATATCAACTCTGAAAGCTAAATCCAACTGGAATATCTGTAGGGAAAACCAAGAGCAAATACCTGTTCAGCTTCAGAGCTCAGCTAAGCTGTAGCTGCCAATCTGAGTCTTTTTTCACTGGATGGGACAACTTAGGCAGACACAGGTTTGTGTATGGACAAGTCCAAAACAATCAGTAGAGGCTTCAACAGTCATCTGAGGGATTAAATTTGGATTGCAAGTGCACCTAGACCTTCCAGCACTTTACCTGATCCTGACTGACATGTTTTCCTTCTCTTTGCAGGGATACCAGAACATTTTATAAAAGACTGCTAAACTCATTCATTTTCTGAGTCAGTGCATTGAGTGAACCAGTCTCAGGTTATCTAACAGACCAAACAGAAAACAGGTGAGTCTAATGGCCATCCACTTATCCCCACCATGGTGACATCTACCATCCATGTGACAGGAGACAAGCTGGGGGCAGTGGCCTCTTGGTAAGACAGAACTCATCCTGCTGTGTGGGGCACAATCCCAGGGTTTACACTGATGGTTTAGGAGCTTGAACAACCATGTATACAAACGTCCAAATCTGTTATCCACAAGGGATCTTTTTCAGATCATGGGTTGTGATCAGTTTTCTTCTAAAGGATTTTATCTCTGTGGATCTACATGCAGTTGTGGAGAGGTTTTCTTACTCCAGATCCTTTTCTGGCAAGAATTTCAGGACAATAAGATGACCTAGCTCTAGTCTCATACAGATGCATTTTTAATCTCCCCTTTATAGGAGAACCCTAAAAGTCACTAAATGTTAGGAAAACAATGATGCAGACAAATCTGTTAGCAAAACTCTTAAGGGATTTTTACTTTCACCTGCTTCCAATAAATCACTGGTACATGGATTACTAGGCTTTGAAGCTGTGTACTCTGCTTGTGATTTAGGTTTTAAATATGGACAGGTTTCAAAATGGAGTGTTAGACTGCACTAACAATGTTTTTCATCACACAAACTCTAAATTTTGTGTGTAAAACTATATTTTCTTGCAATTTTTCTTCAGTGTTTGTGGTGACTGTAATGTCACCATCTGTTCAAGAAGAAACAGCTTAGATGTGTCAGAGAGCCATGCAATGTTCCAAAATTTCACATTATGATAAATCTATTTGTTTTCATTTAATGTATGTCTATACTAGCTATTTTTTGTAGTCAGAATGCCCAACTATAAAACTCATAAGTGAGAAACTCAAGACTGATTGGACACTTGAGGTGAAATCTTCCAGGGAAGCTGAAAGCAGGTTTTATTCTGACTTCAGTTTGCAATGTTTCTGAAATTAGCTCTAAAAATTACCTGCTTATTTTGGGCTTCTTTAATAAAACCCTTCAGTTCAGAACAGACATTGCCTTAGCTGGTCATGTTGTGTTCAGTCTAGACCTGCATTTCAGCTGTAGCAATCATCAGCCTTGATGCTTTAGTGAGCAGGATGCTTTTATTTTATCCTTGTCTGAGACAATCTGCCAAAAACAGGATCATACCAGGTGTAAGGTCTTACACCTTGGCACATGCAGCTTTCAGGCCCAAATTTTGTGACTAAACAATTCATTGTGCATACTTGTTTTATTTAGTGACTTTCGGGTCAGTGACCCTTTTGAAAAATCAATCATAGACTTTTTTTTGTGCAATAACTGTTTCTATTCTTACAATATTTATAATGAGAATTATTTAAAGAGATCCCTTTATGTAAAGGGATATTTTCCAAACAGATTGCACATGAAGCAATGTTTATGACATCTATTTGCAAGCTGCTTGATTCTGTAAAAATATCCAACAGGATTGATGTCCCCTTTGGAAGCATTCAAACCAAACTCGAACCTACGTGGGGGACCAAATCCAACTACATTTTGACAGGATCCTCTTCTGGTGTTTAAATCCATCAGTCTGTGCAATCTTATAGTTTCTAAACTCTTTGACTTATTCAGTGTCCAAAGCATGTATGAGATTCCTTCTGCCATGAAGAATCCTCCTCTTTGACAGTGTGAATTAGAATCATTGAATCACGGAATGGTTTGTGTTGGAAGGGACCTTAAAGCCCATCTCGTTCCACTCCGTGCCATGTGCAGGGACACATCTATCTTCCTCTATCCCAGGCTGCTCCAAGCCCCATCCAACCTGGTCTTGGACACTTCTAGGGATGGATAGGGCAGCCACAGCTTCCCTGGGCAACCTGTTCCAGTGTCTCACCACCCTCACAGGGAAGAATTTCTTCATAATATCCAATCTAAACCTGTTTCAGTTTAAAGCCTGTCACTACATGCTCTTGTCAAAAGTCCCTCTCCAGCTCTCTTGGAGCCTCTTTAGCTACTGGAAGGCTGGTGGAACATCTCTCCAGAGCCTTCTCTTCTCTGGGCTGAACAACCCCAACTCTCTGAGCTGAACACCTTCCCTTGACAAGGCTCCAGAGTTTGTCACAATGTTAAATATCAGATAACAGGAAAGAATGGAGCTGTGCTATTTGTGATGTTTGCATCAACAAAGGATGCTACCAGCTCTGTGCATCTTGTGAGGTTCTCAGCAACCTGTCTTCAAAGCTTTATTAGGACCTTTCTTATTCTGCCCCAAATAGAGTTTAAATACATTCTCCTGCCAGCATGGAGCTGCTGCACCTACTGCAGGTTCAGAAGTAGTTGTAGACATCAGAACAGGATGTGAAGGTCTGTCTGACTAAGGAGCTGTTCAACCTTGCAGATATTTTTAGGTGGATGAACATCTCACTTAGGGTGACTTCTAGAAATACTTATAAGGAGATTTACATAATAGTTCACTTCCATGTGCAGAAGGAATATTTCTCAAGATTAGTGTTGCAGAAGTTACTAACAGTGCCTGTACTGAGAACCTAATGATGACAACCAGTCAGAAAATCAGTGTTCAGATTATCCTAAGACTCTTTCCCATGTGTTCTCTTACCTTGTCTTCTGAATCTGGCCATTATTGAATAGAAGGATTAGACCCTCTGTAGGAAAGACTGTTCTCCTAAATACTGATATAACCAAATAGAGATGGAAAAGACACAAGGACGGGAATAGGCTCATATCTAATTAAGACAAGTAAAATATTTGCCAGTAATTGCCTCACTAGAGGCTATCATAGCTTGTCATTCTCCTTCAAGAAATAGTTTGAATTTGAGGTTTAGATTTGATTTACCAAAATGGCCAAGCACTGGATAGATGAAAATGTTACTAAATTAGCTAGGTAATAAATCTGCTTAATCTCAATCTAATATAAGCCAGCCATCAAGTTCATAAATACAAGGAAATGCAGTAATTTTCCTTCTGGCAACCAGGCCAGTTTCTGGGAGTGCTATCTGGGTAGGAATGGATGTACCCTGATATACTGAAATAGTTCCTCAGTTGTGTCTACAGCAATTTCAGCAGCTACTCAGTGTAAGGAACCTGACACATACTTCAGGATCAGACATTATTTGAAGAAATAATTATGTTTTAGAACAATTTGTCTCACTTTGAAGAAGAATCAGTGCAACAGAAATGTTCATTCTTTCTAGCTGGACAAGAGGGTTGGCACATTCCTGGTAAAGGGCAGCGAGTGAGGTTCAAACACCTTGTACAGTTTGCAGGTCAGGAGTTCTCCTGAGATACTGCATCATGGAATATTTTGTCAGTTCAGCAATTCCTTTATTAAAACAAATAAACAAAGGAAAAAACATAATAACAATGCTAATAAAGTGTAAATCTGTGCGAGTTGTGGTATGTAAAGTTCAAGCTGAAATCTAAAGCATGCTTCAGCAGTTTACATTAAATTCAATATTTCAAACTCAGATACTTTAGTATCGCTGCAAAATGAAAGTAGGAGATAATAATCTTCAAAATCCCTAGGGCTACTTTTTTTTTTTTTGAGCAATTTCAACCAAGACCTTAATCAGTACAAGAAAACGAGTAAAAAAGGCTTTAGGCATGTATAAAACAACCCAAAAATCATAGTGACAAATCTCATGCAATGGACAGGATCGGATGATACATGCAGCCCTGTCAAAATCCTTTTTTACACTGAATTAAATGAGTCTCTGGGCATGTGAACTCAAGCATGTGAAGAAGCGAGCAAATGTTTTAAAGAAGTTTAGTTTTCTCATAACCTGTAGAGTTTGTTCTCTTAGCTCACTTTAGCGTAAGATACTTACAGCTGTCTCAGTTATAAAGTAACAGGTGCTAAAAAAACATAGGGTAATTATAGAGGAGGCAAGATCAGAGGTCAGATCCCTACTTTTTAAAACAGCTTTGTCTCCTGTCATGCTGTCAGTCTTCTGTTGAGCAGTGGTTGGTACCTAAAACCAGAAGGACTGCATAAAAAGTATAATGATGTAAACCAATTGTTCCCTAATGTACAAAGGGGGAAAATAGTGTTTGACCCCTATGAGTTGACTGGGGTCTGCCTGGAAGTATGAGATTTAATTAAACAGATGGTAGCATACTTTACTGCTTTAGAAATGTGATTAATCATTATAAATGTTCTAGGTCCTTTAAAAGAAGGGCTAGAGCATCTGGCTATGCACACTGAAACAGTGAACACCCACCTGACAGGAATCCATCTCCATAACGTAGATGATACTTGTGTTTATGTTAATTATTTGGAATCTTTATGCTTCAGTTGAACGAACAAGTTCTGGCGCATTCTTTTAAATAAGGCAGATTCATTCTGAAGTTAGACTGCATTTAGATTCTATCTACTGGTGAATTTTAGCATCAACAAAAAAGGATGAAGTAAAAAAATTCAACCCTAACCCAGCAGTTTTCAGGGAGCCTGAAGTTGAAATTTGATATAGAATTTCAGACTCATTTCAAAACAGCTCTCATGTTATACATACATGTGATCCAGCTGTATCAGAAGTCAGTGATCAGAATTGCTGCCTGGCTGAAGTTCTCTGATGTTCATATATGTGATCCTAACACTCCTGGCCACAGTCCAGGTACCTTAGGAGTTATTCCTGGTGTAGGTTCTTGGCAAGTGCCTGTCACCTTGCATGTTTCTCTGAGGAGGCAGCATGAACACAGGGAGAGCTTGGCTGGTGCTGGTCAGCTCCTTCTGGGTGCCTTTGGTTATGAACCTGGTGATTTATTTGCTTCAAATAGATATTATATTTTTTTAGTCTTCTATATTTATCCACGTTCTGTCGTTTAGTTCCATCTGCTGTACATGGGAAAATGGAGTCTTTATTTTAGAATCCAAACTGCTGTCAGCTTGAGGCTTTCAGAAATTGGCAGTGCTTAGAGCTGGACAGGACCCTTGTTTTCAGTCTGCTCTCTGTTTTCAGTCTAGAATCATGCATTCTATGATTCTATTGTGTGAATCTTTGCCTCTTAATCCATGTTCGTTCTCTGGTTGCACATTGCTGGCTGATATCCAAAGTATAGAGCAATCATGCAGGAGGTGTTTGGTGCCTTGCAGGGTGGGGAGATGCCCATGCAGCTCTCTGAGGTTCTTCTTCTTGGGAGTATTTTAATCATGCTCAGAGAAATAAGAGATGAGACAAGCCTGAGACCAAATTACAGCCATCAGGTCGGAGGCAGTGTTCCAAAACAACTAGTGTAGGCTTAGTTGCCAACCTAACTATATTGGTTTTCATTTGCTAAAAATCCCAGTAAGAGCCAAAGGTACTCCAACAAGCCAGTTTGCTGTTCCTCTTGCTCAGCAGATCAATGGATTAATACTCTATCATTTTCATGTGACTCTGAAAGGCTTACAGAAATAAACTTGTTGTAGAGGATCACCTTCCAGTTTCCGTGCATTTATAAATGCCATCTGTTCGTATCTGAGAGCTGGGTGTTATGGTAACCTGAGTGTTTAAACTTGAGCTAATTGCAGAGTACATGCCCATACTCAGGGAGCACAGATGCATGTGGGTGCATAACGTTGGCACGAGGACGGCACAGGGAAAATCCAGAATATGGGAAGGCTTTGGATGGATCTCTCTTGCAACAGTGGTCTGGTTGGAAGCAAGGAGGTCCTCTCTTCCACAAGCCCAGGAAGCAAGGAGAGTTACTTGTAATAGTACCAGATGCCCAGAGGCCAGGTAGCAAATTGCTTTCTTGGACAGTGTAGATTGAAATTTAGGGGAAAGATAAGGGCAGGGTGAAGCCTCTATGCTGAAATTTTATTTTTCTTATAAACTTTGAGATGCGTTGTGTGTGATTCAGTGTGAAAGTACCACCAGTTATTCCATCTGTACAAAGAAAAGCCCATGATCACTGTGGCTATGAAGTGAATTTGAACCATCCTGCACACAACTCTGTGTGCCTTTACTGGATTTCTAAGATTATTCTTCATGGAAAGCAATTTGACATAGGTACACAGCATTTTCCCAAATGTCTTGTGCTTTTAAAAGTGTCCTTCTGCATGTGGCCTTGTATATCTAATAAAAATTAATAAAACAGTTTCCGAAAGCTGGACAGGTATGCGGCCTCATTCCCCGTAGTTGACTCTTGTATTAGCCAGTACCCTGCTCCTGCTTTTCCTGCTTTCCTGCTTTTTCCTGCTTTCCTGCTTTTTCCTGCTTTCCTGCATCCATTAATTATGGATCAATTATTCAATTCTTTAGGAACTCAGGTGATGCCTGGGCTACTGAGTTGTGAAATTAAAGCAATGCCACAATGAACAGGAAAGAACATACATTTACTTCAGGGCCATCCTCCTTCTCTACTGATATTCCTGGGACAAAAGTGGTTTTCCCCAATCAATAATTAAAGCAATTGGTGTGATTGTCCATTTCCCCACACTGCTTCCAACTCTTCCAGCATGTTATTTATTGAGATCTTCTTTCTGAGTGATAATCTTTCCCCATTTTTTAATGGTGCAGTCAAAATCTGAAGCCAAATGCCTGTTATCACTGTAGGCAGAATTCACACTGCTCTGAATGTTTCCTAAACGTAGCACAACATAATTACCAAAAGAACAACTGCTTTATGAAGTGAATCTTGTACTTCAGTAAAATGTAGCCACCAAGAATCAGCTCAACAAATAGATTATTAATTTTCTATTTCACATGCTGGAAAAGGTGTCAATCCAAACTGAGAGCAGTTTGGGGCTTCTCAGCTTCTGGGAGCAGGAGGAGCAGCACTCTCCATCACATTGCTGGTTTTGCCGTCACCCTCTTCCTTATGATTGCACTTTGATTCCTCCAATATGTAGCTGGTTAAATCAGTTTCTCTTTACCTTTGGGGAGTGAAATTTCTGATGACAAGTCTTTTGCTAGTAAAAATTGTTTGCTTTTGAAAAATGTTCTCCAGTGTAAGAATCTGAATAAATTTGAAACCAAATATTTACACAAAATCGAACTATGCTAACAAATGACGATAATGGCCTGTTTTTCATTGCCTTACCCTTTGTTCAGTCATCTACATCAATCAAGTTAATCAATTAAGCAAATTACAGGAAAGATCTAACACTTTGTAGCTTTTTTTTGCATGGAGAAGAAAGGGAAATTAAGCTGATATTGTTTTCAAATATCTGTTCGTCTGCTAAAGTGCCAGGTCTTTACAGAGTGCTGTATTCAACGCACAGTCTCCCTGGTAATAACTGCTGTATTGTAATTTATCCGTAACAATGCAAGAGGAAGTCAGCTCTGTATACACAGGGAGGAATGTCTGTGCTGCTGAGAACCAACCTGCTGCTGTCAGATTTCTTTAAAACCTCAGGACGAGGGGTGCAAACCAGTTTGGGCAAAGGTTTCCTTCAGTTCCTTTACAAAATGCTTCTGTGCTGTGTAACAAAGGGTTGATCACACCACTGACCTGAGGCTGCCTTGGACATCTCAGAAAAACACTGCTTAGAACAGTCAGTTTTGGGACCCCAACCTTCCTTTCTTATTACTGAAAAAATATTTAGGGCTTCTAGTTCATTCATGAAACCAAAGCTAGATATTGGATGATGCATAGTTTTAAAATACCCCTCTTTACTATCTAATCTTCCAGATGGACACATTTTGTTTTTTGGTTTCAAGAGAGGTCATCATGACCTCCTGTGATGGGAAAGATTATCTTCTCTCATATGGTCTGTGAAGGTGGGAAGTATATAAAATGGAAGTTCAAAGTGTTTCTTTCGTACTTTTTTTTAATTGTAGCATTTCAAATGGGAAGAAAACTTACTTCAGGGTAGTCATATAGCCTTATTTTTTGGATCATGTAAGTAGCCTACAATAATGTGCTGTTTAGGCTGGGCTTGTTCACATGATACTTCCAGAAGTTCTCCCTGAGTGGGAAGCAATAGTGTATCCCAGGAATCCAGAGAAACTTTTTGTTTGCGTGATTAACATAGAGTTACAATATAGAGAATTTTTTTTTAAATTGAAATGATTAACCTTTGAAAAACCTGTGTTGAAAGTTAGTTTGTCGGTTTAGAAATGAAAGGGTAAAGTTTCCCTTAGTCGATTTTGAAAGCTCCAGCCTACACGTATTTGCAAGTTTCTCCCAAAAAATACTGCTCAGGTGTAATAGCTGCCAGAGGATGGTGAGACAGTGCACTGCTCTAGTGTTAGTCATTCATTGAAAAACTGCCTGCTTTTGCCACTAGATTTAAAGAGCCATTTAAAGAGAGAAAATTCAGGAGCTGTAGACTAGACTAGAGCAGCATAATGTGCTATTTCTCCATCTAATGGAAATGCTGGCTTCCGTGGTCACTCTTCTGTCTGCCCACGAAATTCTGTGCCTTGAAAGGCAGGCATGTTTTATGTAGGACAAACCTAGTTAAAAGGGCTCTTTTTTCCTCCTCCTAAGGGAACATTTTTTGAGGTCCTATATTGTCTGTCTGTATTAGGTTCAACTCCGCTCTCAAGCCGAGACTTGTCCATCCTCATTGATGGCCACACTGTCCATGTGTGGAGTTCCCTGGAGAGGAACAGACCTGGAGGGGATCTGAGCTTTGTTCATTCTCATGGTCTGTACTGATATTCCTGTACTTTAGTAAACTCAAGTCCAGTCTCCTTCAGGTTTCAAATCCATGTCTTCCTGAAATGAACACAGACATCTTCAACTTACCTGTGCTGGAATCATAACGATCCTATGGATGAGTTTGCCCAAATCTGTTCCCAAACCAGAACTCATCAGGCAGTACAGACACAACAGGATCACTTACAGAAGTTGGTTTGCGCAGGAACCAGGGACTGCAAGCTTAGAAAAGTTTCATCTCTGGACCTTAGTTCAGCACCCCTTTTAATGGGGCCAATCATATCAGCTTCAAAAAGCACCTTGAGCAGTTTAGATAAGCCATTTAGTGAGCAGTGCTATTGATAGACTCCAACAGCCAAACGGGGATAACACTTCTCACTGCTATAAATTAAATGATAGTTTTTCCTTTTCTCATGAGAAGTTGAGATAGTGTTAGCAACCATGGCAAACACGTTTCCTGATTGCTTTTTCCTTTCTGTCTAACTTGAGAATACATCACTTTGGGGACTGTATCGCTTCCTGAATTTCTCCTGTTTGCCTCCCCCTGCTGCTGCCTTCTCTGTCAGCAGTCTGGGATGCAGCCTGTGACATTTTTCACTCCTTGTCTCAGAGGCACATGGTGCTGAGTCCTGCCCAGATGCTCTTGCAGGCTTTTCTGTGAAGTTTAAGGATAGCGCTGTTCAACTGAGTGATACTCATAGCAAGAGAGGCAGGTCTTGAGAAAGAAAATCAGACTAAAAGCAGCCTTGCCTCAGATGTTGCAAACAGTTGAAGAAGAACTTGATTTCAATTTTAAAGGGCTCTTCTTCTTTGCCAGTTCTGAAGTGCGGTGTGTGGTAATAAGAGATGACTATGCCACACAATAGCCTGAATATAGTCACTAAAGCAGGGTGAAATTAAAACAGATTTCCTCATATAAGGCATGATGTAATGATTTCTGTCATGCTTACAGCCAGCGATGAAATTAGCAGTTCATTACGTACCCAAACGAAGCAAATATTTAAGGCTGCAGGTAGTACATAAGTAATAAAATCAAAGCCGGTCTGAGGACTCAAAGGCTGAGTGCATTTCCTACTTTATTTATTAGACCAGAATAGAAGAAACTAGAAATAACCATCCACCTGCTCTGAGCACCCTGCCAATTATTTCAAACTACAAACCCAAAATGCAATATGAACAGCTCCCTGCTTCTAGCAAAGCACAATAGCCACTTAGATATTCCTACCTCTCCTTTCCCACCAGCACTTTAATTAATTTCTCTTTCTCCCAGTGCCAGGTCAAGTAGATGAATATTGCAAGCACTGCTGATAGATGCAATAGCAAAGCATTCTTTTCCTCATTTTTCAATGAAAAGTAGGGAATGTTGCCTCAAGTGCAATGAAAACATGTTACAGTGTCTGTTTTTAGAAGCAGGCTTGTAAATCATTAGGCTTTTGCTCCTTGTTCTGACTTTTCTTAAGAGACTGCTTTTCCTCTTCTTTTCTTTGCTTAGCTACTCTGTAATATTTTGACCTAAGAACTTCTTCTCCACTCTCTTCTACCTTTTAACTCACTAAAGCTTGAGAGGATGGGTAGCGATATTGCTTTTAGCAGGAGAAAAGTATCTGAAAAGCTGCTGATGTTCTTGCTTTTTAACCACCACATCTTTCTCTCCTTTAATCTCACTGAAGGTTAAGTTCAACAGTCAGTCATGTATTATCCTGAAAGAATTAACACCTTAACAGTTAACATTCTTAATAATTAATTTTACAGGTATTGCTATTATTTAGATATAAACCAAGAAAACTGTTTTTCCCAGACACATAAGAGCAATTCTGTGTTACAATAGTTGTGAAACCATAGATGAAAACTTATCACCCTGGAAATCTATGGCAGAACTTCTCAGAGTGCCAGTACCTATATTTTCAAACAAATTAAGTGACTGAATCCCTTTGAAAAGCTCAACTCAGTCACAGGCAATGTCATTGCAACATACAGATGGTTGGGGTGGGTCTGTGAATCTGTTTACAGACTGCAAAGTAACCCCATGGCAGTGAGAGCAGAATTTAGCAAAGGACTGCTGAGAGAATTTAAGAAATTCAGAATGCCCATATCCACGATTTCTCCTTCCACTCCCACTACAAATATTTTCCATTCATGCCTCAACTGACTGCCCACACCTGGGTGTAAGGCTGCAGACACACATTCTCTTCTGGAGCATCTGTGCTGCTTAAAGAGGTTCTGCCCCCAGTCCACACCCATCTGTCTCCTCTCTCTCTTGCTCTATCTCTAGTTTTCTAAAGTCACCTGATTTCATCTAAGCCTTCCAGATGTTTATCCAAATCTCACTGATATTACCAAGAACCACTGAAGGCTGAGCCACAAAGTAGGAAATGAGGAATTCTTTCACTGAAAGGAAAAAACATTGTTTTCCCTTTTCTAATTAAGGAAAATAAATGGAAAGGATGAGATGTATTTTTTTCAGCCCAAAGTCCAGGACAAAAGATGGATTTCTCATTGGCTTCACTTTATTGTTTCCTTCATTGTTTATATGGCAGAAAAGCCAGCATGGTGAATGTATGTTGTTTTTCAGATCTGCTGTGAGTGGTGCTGCAGGGGAACCACCCCTTCTCCAGAGGACGCACATGGCCGCCAGGCATGAGAGGCTCTCTGTACCTTTCCCTCTCCCCTACTCCAGTACATATCCCTCAGGTTTTGGTACACTATATGGCATATAAGCTCTGAGCTGAAACTCAATGTACATATTTTTTGTTGTTTCATTTCAGGAGATATGGTTGCTTGGTACATAAATAAATCTGAAGGTGACTACACCAGACGAAATATTAATAAAAACCCCTCCTTTCCACTTCTACCATACCTTTGGTGATTCTTTGCATCCAGACAAACCAGGTAAGTGACTTTCTGAGCTGCAGCAGATGCTGCCTCTTCCTTCTGATCCCTGATGTGCCCCTGCTGCAGCTCTGGAGCCCTGGCTGGCTGCTCCCAGTAATTTTGGTCCCTGTGTGTGCTTCAGACTCCCTGCTGTATGCAGCAGCCTCCTGCTCACTTCATGATGTATTCCCTGAAACCTCTCTGGTCAGATTTAGTTGCTATGTTGATCAGGAACAACACTCCTGATCCCAAAATGGACACCTGGCAAAGGCAATGCCCTTTCAAAGGATCTTGCAGCTGAGACTGAGAATAAACAGATGCTCTCACTCATGGGGAAACTGGAAGTCTGCTTAATCGAAAGGTGTTGTATGGCCTATTTAATATTAATAAAATTGTCTTTTAAGCATAATTCAGAGCAAGTTTTGATGTACAACTTGTTTTCTGTGTTTTATAAAAAGGCTGAAAAGTGCTTCAGCATTTCTAGACTGTTCCTTTCCATTGTTCCAGTAGCAGCAAACAGTGGTGTGTTACTCACAAGTGCCTTTGTAAAAGCTTATTTGAAGTGGCATCAAGAGTTCCTTTAAATGCCCTGGCCAACAAAAGGGGGAAAAAAACCAATTTATGAATGTGGCTTCTAAAATTTCGTACTCAGTGCCCTTTCAGCATTGCAATCCCATGTTCTTGAGATTCCTTCCAGATATATTATCAGACTCAGAAGTGAGTAAAGGTGAACTTTATTAAATAAGTTCATTATAATGGTAATTCATAGGTTTGGGCTTGCGATTAATGGATTGTAAATTTATGCTTTAAGACTAGAAGAACATGATCATATAAATTGTCTTACTGAAGTTAACAGGGCTGTTCTTTGAAGAAAAATGCCACTCAGCAGAACACTTAAATGTATGCATAGCTCTAAGCATATGTTTAAGTACAAATGAAGTCAATCTTTTGGTTTTAAGAGATCTTGACTGTGCTTAGGTTCCTTAAAACATTTATATTAATATATAGGGTGGCTGCTGCAGTAGCCTTGAGGTGTCATTAATGATTTAAAAACAATAGTCTTTCTAAGCACTCATGAACATTAGGTAAGAGAACTACTATTAGTTGGCAACAAGGTTAAAGCCTTAAAAACTCTGTCATCTGATATGTTTATTTAACTTTTGTATGCATTTTGCAGATGCGAAGAAGGGCATTTAACTGCATACCAGTTGCTGAAGAGTGGTACCTGCTACCAAGTGTTGTAAATAAAAAGTTGCCAGAGTGCAGTTCAAGAATGGTGGTAAGGAAAGGATTTGCTATTTCTAATATTTCTGCCCAAATAGTCAGAAAAAAAATATTGTGGATTTGCCCTGAAAATCATTTTCTGTAGTACTTCATGGAAGGATGGGAAGGAACTCTCTGTGGTCATACTTCTCTGTAGTGGCACAGTGCAGCATGATGAAGGAGCATTGCTGACACAGCAGCCACTTCAGTGCATCTCCCTTACAGCAAAAACTGCTCTGTATAAGGGTAGTTTGAAGGCAGAAGTTAATTTATTGTATTTCTGTAACAAAGACACCTGATGTCTTAATTACAAGAAACCGATACAAAACTAACAGGAACATTCTACATTATTAAACAAGGATATCGAGGTTGAACGTATTTTTTGCTCTATACACGTAGGACACTGTATATACAAGGGAAACTTTTAAAGTAAGCATTCCAAATCTGAATCTCAAGGTCCTTATCAGAGGTAATCTATCAAGAAACACAAAACAAACAGCACGGTTAATCCCCTGCTTCTGAAGTGTATCTGTAGGTTACTTGTCAGCACAAAGCAATCACATGTTCTGCAGAGCATCCTTTCCCTTGCTAAGAGAAAATCAGCCCATAATTTCTTCTCCCCTTTAATTTCCAAGTTAATTTTTACAAGAGACTCCAAGTCTTTTATCTGCAGCCACCCCGTCTCCAAAACTGAAGGGTAGTACTACTGCATTATTGTCTGGTGTTTATACCTTCAATTGGCCCCAAAACCTACTTTCCAAAGGTTACAGTCCCTTTGGCCTTTTATCTAAAGTAAGAGTACTGAAGGACAGAACAGCAGTGATGATGATTGATCAAGTCTAACCCCTTTATATTTGAGCAGACCTTCCTGATCATCGTTTTACATGACTGAGATCAGTTATGATTTTGCAAATGACCAGGTACACCCATAAAACTATGGAGAGGGAGGGCCTGTGAGCAGATAACCCCAGAACCCTTAGTGGCCATTTCTCACCTGTAGCATGAACTCTGCTCTATAACACTTGGTTGCTGTTGTCTTGAAAAACACCGTTCTCATTTGCACAAATGGGTTAATAATAAGACATCTTTAAGTTCTGTTCCACATAAATGCACAGAAGTAGCAGGTTCATATCACCAGGCTTTCTGCTGGACACTAAATGGTGCAATTCAGAAGAAATTCAATACTGCCTCTTTTTTAAAGCCAGGCACAGGTATGCATGCACTGAAAATAACAAAAGTCGTTATCTGGCTGTGGGTATTGAGAAATAGTACAATGGGTAAATGTTGATTAAATTTCAGATACACTGCACTGGGCAGTGCTTTAATAATTTTTTTTTTCATATATTCCCCAAAGAGATGCATATTTTAATTTAAAGGCTCTGGAGAAATAAAAGAAAAGAAGACAGTAGTGCCATCACCAGTAGGATGTAGAGAAATATCAGAGGCCTCATTCAAACATTGTACAGTAAAGCTATGAAGGGCTCAGAAATGTACAGTCTCAGAAATGTAAGCTTTTAACATTGCTGTTCTGCTCCAGTGAATGGCCATAAATATGATAATTATAAAGTTTTGTGTTTGTCACTCAAGGACCCAGTATAAAACCGCTTAAGTTCACGATTAGAAATATGCTCTCTTCCTTTTCCAAATTCCAGCCTGTATTCTGGAAGTCAAAATGCAAACTTTCTGTCAAAGGCATTGGCAATAAAGATGAAGATTCAGTGCCAAATTAGGCCCTAATCAATGCCTCAGTACCTTCAGATTTTAATGCACCTGCCCAAGACTAAAACTTATTTAACAGCTTTTAGGATGCTGATGTAGAAGAGGCAACTTATGTTCCCCTCTTGTCGCTGTTGAGGTGGGCATGACACAGTATTACCCCAGGAATAGATTTCAAGCAAAAGATCTTTATTCAAAACTCCCGAGACGTTTTATAGACTTTGCTATGTTTATCATTCATGTTACTCGTCCATTGGCTGCTTAACTACTACAATAGATTCATTGGCTATCATTTAGTTACAATGCACTATTCTTAGTTACCGGTAACATAGGCATCCTAAGCATTCTAAGCATTTAGGAAAACACCAGCTGCAGCTCTGCTGTTTTGGTTTTTTGCTTATAATGACACTAAGTTTCTCACAGGTACAAACGAATTGTGCTAAGATCAATGTCATAGCCAGACAGGCTTGCTGACCTGCTGTTAATTCCCACACCCTCTTGCCTCTTGTTTGTCTCTCAGGAGCTGAGAAGAATCAAAACAATTTCTGTCATAATAGTCAGTAGGATAAGGTGAGTGGTGTCTGAAAAGGACATAGGACGCAGGAAAAGATGCTGTTCTTACAGGTTCTTTTCCAGCTGGAACCACAGTTTGACTTGTAGTGGATACACTTTTGTTCTCATACACAAAATTCTCTCTGAGATGGTGTGAAGGAGCTGTGAGCAACTTATCCTCTGGATATTCATTGATTTCAGCTAGAAAAATAGAAAATAGCTGTAGTCCACCCATAGTTGACCAGTGAACATCAAAGTTCAGAGCTGTTGTGGTCTAAATAATTTTCGAACACAAAGATGGAGATACTTGTTTTGGAAGATCACCTCACTTAATATTTGGCACTTTACTTCTTAACAAATTATTTGAATAATGTTTGGAAATCAACCTGGTTTTTTTTAAATTAAAACAAACAGAAATAATGTAAGGTTGGCCTGTGAGTCATCTGACCATTCTTATAAATTTGTTTTGTTTTACGTTCTTCCTTGAATTAAAAATAAAGTTCTGGTGAATGGAAATTTCTTCTGACAGTTGATATTTAGAGAAACATTTCTGTAGCTGCAGCTTAGCATGGATGTTAAAGAATAACAGAAACTTTTTAAATTATAGAAGTAATTATCTACATGCAGCTGATCAAACACTTTGCACTTCTAGCTGTGAGCACAGCTCACCACATCTGTTGGCCTCTCCCTGGGTAAGTCTGCACTGCAGTTGCTGCTATGAATGTTATGGAGTGGAGACACACCAAAGGCAGCATTAAACTAACAAGCCTTGGATTTGTTACACGACAGCACAAAGCTTAGTGGTGGCTTTTTGCCTGGAGTCTTACCCAGCCACTTGCTGGGTGTTGGAGCCAGCAGAGAGTTTGGAGGTGCCACAGAGCTGGGCAGCTGCAGCTGCTGCCAGCTGTAAAGGCAAATGCTGCTTGTCCTTCACAACCTCTTTCTTCTACTGTTTTTTGGGTGGTTTTTTTTTAAAGTTACTTCAGAAAGCTCACTGGACCCACAGATTGCACTTAATGTTCTTAGAAGACAAAGGGATGACTGTGAATTGGCACAACATCAAAAAGGGAAAGAGTCCAGGCAGACTTGAGGTAGTTTATCCCTCCATGAAAAAGTTGAGCATCCTTGAGTTGTAGCAAAGTGAAAGAGGAAATTTGTTAAGATAGGCGCAGTGTTCTCTTGAGTACATTGTGTTGTGACTGTTATTTAACATTCAAAATCTCCTGGTCTCACATAGATCATGAGAACTCCTAAAGCTGCAGAACACAAGCACAATTAATGTACAACGTGCTCACCCTTGCCTGTCATATGAATGGACTGTATGAAGAGTTGTTAGACTGTAAGAACAACCTTCCTGCAAACACAGAGATTTCCACCTGCAGGGCTGGAAACACTGTCATCCATGTGCCTTCAGAAACCCCCCACTCCTGTCTCGTGTACAGTCACTACCTTGTGCCATGTGTCCCGCTTTATGCATATCCATAATAATAGAAAGCCATATGATGTTGTGTTTCATGTTTATGTATAAGAATAGTGCTACAAAGGTTTTTGATGCTCCATATTCTCTTTGCAAGCAGAAAAGAAGGAGTTGTATCCCTTTTCTTCAGACTCCTGCCATTTTTCCCCTTTCAGGATCAGCAATTGTCAGCCCATTGTTTAAAAATCTCATCTCCTGGTGCTGTTTGTGGTGCTTAAAACTCTTGCTTTCTCTAACAAAAGGCCTTTTATTGTTACTTTTTTCTCCACTGAATGAGAGAATAAGGGCAAGCGATTTTTGATTTAACCTCCTGCTGCTGAGTTTTCAAATTTTAAAGTGTTAACAAAAGGGAATGCATGTTTTCAGTGTTGAAAGCTCTGATTATACTATGGTAAAAACTTATAAAAATCAAAGACAGGCAGAGAATAGCAAGCTAGAGATATGTGACTCTCTTTAACTGCTGGCCTCCTGTAATAGAAATTGAACTTTGTCAAGAAAGCAAGCTGTAAAGAGAGACTGTTTTACCAAGTCTTAGACTGTATCCATTTTTGATAGATTTAGTTAACCTACAAGGGAACAACACTATTGACATATATCACTTTGAAAAATGCCAGCTGAACGAGGTATTTTTGTTTCCTGGGTTACGTGATGAAGCCATGTCATTTGTTCTGGTTTTTTCAGTCCCTGCTAACACATTCTGTTCCTGTATTTATGATTATATGTTCACTCTCTGAACTACCCCAGAGATATTGATTGCATTGTTTGGAGAGTGAACAGTATTTCAGTCTATATGAAACTCTCATTTTAGTTCCTATTTATGTAATCTTTTGGACTAGAAATACAATTAGATGAGTAAAATTATTATCCTAAAGATCCTTTAAACCTGGTAAATTATTTTTGGAAGGGAAACTTCTGGTTCCATAGTTTCCTAAGCTGACATAACACATAAGAAAGATTTACTCCCAAAGGAGGAAACTAACAAGATTAGTTAAATTTGGGTGTTGTCCCAATGGGTTTGTCCTAATAATGCCTGCTCCTGTGCCTTCCAAGTCTCCATCCTGGAAGGATAATGAATATTAAGGAAAGGAACCTTTAGGGTTTTTGAGTCTTTGTGAAAACTATGGATACAGCTGCCTGCCGAGGCACCTCATGATGCAAACACAGGTCTGGGATTTTAAGATTCAGATCTGTTAAGATTCAGAGCATGACCATAACACCAAACCAATATGGACAATGTCACCACTGCTGTTACTCACAGCTTGTTTGGTGAGAAGAGCTGAGGTCAGGCTTGTCAACAACTTTTGGTGTGAACAAAGCTCTTACAAGAGAATTGTTCTCTTTTCTTATCATTCTCTTGTCTTCTATTTCCTACATGTGTAGTGAGTGGAATTCTGTATGGGCAAACTCTGTTCTCTGTGGTGTCTTGCTGACACCCCAGCAAATCTGTGTGCTGGTATGATTCCTACTGGTGTGGCTCAGGACCCTGATTTGAGCTTGCTGCTCACTCACTGCTCCCTTCCTGGGAAAGCATCACTTGTTTTTTAGGAAGGGAGCTGATAGTGTTGAGAGCAGCTCAGAGCAGCTCTGCTCCCAGGCCAGTGCCAGAAAACAGATGTATGGTGTGCCATACCCTTAGCAGATGGACATGCCATATGCCATTAGAAGTGGTTATCCAACTTTCTCTCACATTGTGGGTGAAGAGCTCTTCTCTTTTGTATCAAAGCCTTAACAGGCAAAAAGAGTGTGGGCTCCTAGGGGAGGCAAGGAACTCAAAGGAAGATTTTGCAGAGTTTCTCAGCGCTAGATGATTGTGACCCTTTCAAGGGTCTGTCTATCTGAAAGGTTGCTGTGCCCATATTCCCGGCTGTGGGAGCTACCTGCTCTAACTCTGGGATTACTCTAATGCAAATCCAGCTCTGAACTAATTTACTTTGCTTTTCCTAAGGTAGGTTTGGAGGCTGGCTAATGTGGTCATGGAGCATCTGGAATGGCTTGGCATGCATGAGGAGCAAGCTCACATCTCCACAGAGCAAAGGCAGGGCTTACAGGAATAAACCTGGGTGTATCACTGAATTCCAGGAGAAGCAGTTCCAGGGGAACTTGGGAAGGAGCAGAAAGCTGCACAATGGCCTAAGAACAGCGACACACATAATTGATGTGCTGGTTGGATATCATGTTTAGGTGGGACACTTCCAGCCTGTGCTTCAGGTGCTGAACTGCTCTTATGTTTTAAACTCACATTTGGTTTTAGTCCCATGAATGATGCTATGGAATTGTGTGGTTAAATGGTTTGATGAACTATTGTAGAGCTTCCTTCTGATATTCAGGAGCAAAAATTCTTGCCATCCCACTAGCCACTTATGGCCTGTGTAGGAAAGCTGTGATGATCCATGTTTTGTCATTTTAGGGTATGAACTGTATAACCAAGGGGACTAACCTCATTTTGGTGAATGGCTGAAAATGTTTACTATGGTAAAAAAATTAAATACTCATAAATAGTGCTTTTATAAAATTATTTGTTTTGAGAAGATGAGTCTGCTATGAAAAGCACAGGATTTTGCTGGAAATATGCCAGAGCAACACTGTTCCAAACTGATTGATTTGACTTTGATACAAATTTGCTTAATTCAGATGAATGACTGGGCTTTGGGCTGGTTGGTATTTCAGGTGGAAATGATACAAAATGGGACTCAAATGGAAAAGATTTGGGAAAAGTCTTCATAGATAAAGATCTAGACCCAAGCCAGTACCCGAGGGTGGCTGTTTTTCTGTCCCAAGTTATTCAGAAACACAAACTGCAGGAGGATTGCAGTGAATGGGTTTGATTTTGAGAGTCTACAGCATAATGTGAGACAATGGGCACATTAAAACCTACACTGAATTGAATAATGAATAATGAAACTACATACAGATTGAATAATGCTGAATCAATACATGAATGGAAGTGTGTGACAGGGGTTGCTATGGCATCTCCCTTATTTAATAAAGGAATAAATAAAGGAATGGAAATCTCCATAAATGGCCTCGGCAGAAATTAGAGCTGCTCCTGGTGGCTCTAGTATATGCAGTAGCATTTTTTGAAAATTAATTATCTTCCTCCATAAACAAGAATGGGGTTTTTTTGATCATGTTTAAAATTATTTTAATTTGTCTAAATTTATGCCAATTCCAGTTGAACTGTCCCTGAAGCTTCACTTGGGGAATAGGGAAGTTATGAGCAGAGAGCTGTACGAGTGTTTTGTTCAAATTTCTAGTTTGTGCTGGACGTATCAGAGGACAGGGAAAATACACCCCAAAATGCAGTTCCTTGGAGAATGTGGCACCTAAGCATGCTTGAGCCCTTAATTTTATGACTTGACTTAACAAAGAAGGGATAGTAACAGGATTTACTTGATGCCCATGAGCTGGAAAACCCACACTTACCTTCCAGATGGAGGTGCGAGACCATATCCTCACATGTGTAAAATCAGGGTGTCTGTGGAATTAACTGAATTACACATTTTGGGTGTGGAGAGATGAAAGGGCAAGTGAATTACATACAATAGATTATTAATCTATGAAGTTATGATCTTGTTTTCCTTGTCAAACATTGATTTTCTCATTTAGCCTTACCAGGATGTGATGATATCACACACATTGGAACAGTTTTGCCTGATCTGTAGCTTTCAAGGTATGGTATTTAACTGTGTCATCAGTCATGTGTTGTAGTTCTTCATCTTGAACAGGACAGTGCTGAAGCTGCACATTACATCTTGTAGGTGTTCAGATGTGTAATTTATTGGCAACAGATATTTATATTTTCTCAGTAACATCTCTTATTGATAAAATCTCAATTATTCTAGCAAACATTTCCATGCAAATGAATAGCGAAAGGGCATATTATTGCAAAAGAAAATATAAAGAAAATTTGGATGAAGCTTCTTAAAATGTTTTTATTCTTCCTTTTAAAGGTTGAGTGGAGGTTTCTCTGTGCTTGAGCATTTGTTACCCCTTAAATGTAACACACCCACCACATCTCCTACTGTTCCTGGAGAGTGTATCAACCTCTAAATGAATAATTTAAAGCTAAGTTAACTTTCCTGAGAAGGAGTTTACTGAATAGATGTAACTGGTGCCCGCTAGTTATCACATTCCAGGGTACTTGATGAATAAATTATCTTTTTTTCCCTAGCATGAAACAGTCCTAATTTTTGGAAATACATTTGCTCAAAATATCCAAAAAAGTCAAATATATTTTTATGTGCGAAGAGCCTTCACTCACTTGAGTCACAGGCATGTATTTCCACAATAAAATGTAAAAACCAAATGACAAATGATTAATGTTTTTCTTAGGAGAAAATATAATTGTTTGCTTGCAGAATCAGGCATTTTCATGAGCTTGATTTAAAGCTTATTAATCACATGAAGGTCTCACACCTCGTGTAGGTCAGGCAGATGAAGAACCCATTTTTCCCCAGATTTTTGTGAAAACAGCTCGTGGGCATATTTAAAACTAGTCAAAAAAGTTCATTTGAAGGGCTCCTTTTCTCTTGCTGTTTGTCTGAGTTACAACTGAGGAAAATGTAGCAAATTTATAGGAAAACTCTTTACCTTGTGAGCTGTGGGCCTGTGCAGCCTTCCTGGTATGAAAGGCATGCACTTCCAGTTACTTACAGTCAGTGAATAGCTGGACTTAATTAAAAGAATAAATAATTTGCAACAAGAGGATGAATGGGGATGGGAAAATTATTTGTCCATGTATTGATTGCAATTGCATTTTTCAAGTTCCTCATGATATGGTAAGTCCCACGGGTCAGAAAAAAATTTGGGCCAGATCATTAACTGAAAACTTAGCACCATTTGAACTGAATTCACAATTGCTGGACAGTTTTGCCTTGCTGTAACTCTGCTCTGTAAATCAGCAAACAAAATTTGGCAGCTGAGTATTTTATTCTCAGTAATAAACTATACTTGAGAATGCATTTACTCTCTTCTGTGGATTTGCATAGATACACTTTTCTTTGGCATTACGTCTCTTTTCTGCCAGACTGTATTTTGAAATTTAATGAGAAGGTAAAGGATGTTTATTGAGTTATTAATTGCTTTTCACTTATCCATTAGGCTGCATTTTCATCTTTTTACAAGAAGATATTCAAACACCTTTTGACCAAAAATACCCAGTAGGAAAGATTGCAGCCACCCTGATTCACAAGGGAATTTTACATGTGCTTCGGGTAGGGACAAATAAACAGCTGAATTCACTATAGTATCACTCCATGCAACTTTCTCTTGCCACTAGTTAGGCCTTAATATACTTAGAAGGTTGCTCTTCTAATTTGAACTGTGTGAGACTTTGGCTGGAGGCTACTTCTGTGTCCCAGTGATAAAAGAAGACATAAAACAACCCAGTGCCTGATCATGCTCCCTGGCTGTCAGTGAATCATATTTAATAGCATCTCCATTGCAGTTTTGGCCGACTTGCTTGCAATGGCATCCTTTTCCATGGGCTTGCTGCTCAGCAGGCCCTGAAGCAATCTATGAATAACTTTCCAACAGATGCTGTTTATGAATTGAAGCAAATGGCTTCCCTGTTTCTCTTTTTTCTCACTTCAATAATTTTCAGTTACATTACGATGAATATTTATAGTCCTATAGCAGTGCATAAAAATGGGAACAAGCAGACCTGTGCATTGTTTCATACGTGAGTGCTGTTCTAATGGCTTTTGCCTCAATGGTTTTAATGTTCTGCTGATAGACCGAAAAGAGAATGCAAATTGTAGATCAGTCACTTCCATTCACAGTTTTAGCAGACTGGGCATTGATGGAAGACTGTATTAGGAGCAAGTGTAGTGCACCTGATCTTCTGGAATTAATACACCCTTTAACACAAGCCTACAGTACCTTCCTACTTGGCTTTGTCTCCTGGGAGTAATCCCAACTCTCTGCCTTGTAGAATGCAGGAGTTTGCACTAGTGCAGCAGGTTCTTACTGGGTGTGTTGGGTTTGTGTGGCCAGGTTTTGGGAGTGGGGGGCTGCCAGAAGCTTCTCCCATGTCTGATGGCTCCCATGCCAGTGGCTCTGAGACGGACCCAACACCGGCCAAGGCTGAGCCCAACAGTGACAGAGCCTCTGGGATAATGTATTTAAGAAAAGGAAAAATATATCTGTGCAATAGGAACTGCAGCTGGAGGGAGAATATGTGAGAGAAACAGCTCTGCAGACACCAAGGTCAGTGAAGAAGGCAGGGAGGGAGGGGAGGAGGCATCCAGCCTTGGTCAACCCACTACCCTGGATTCATCAGGCTCCAGGTAAAATGTTATGTGACTTAGCATAAAATTAATGGTTAGTGGTAGAAGTAGCCAGTGTTTCAAGTAATTCAGTCGGAAAGTGCAAAGGAGAAACTGTTTGTGATCAGCCATCATTCTCTAACATAACACTGCAAAATTCTTGTTCAATCCTAAAAAGGCCACTTTACAACATTTTATAATTCTGTAACAGTTCTTCAATGTTGTTTTGCCAAGAAAAGTGGTTAGATTTACAACTGTAGATGTTTATTGAGTTTTTTTCCAAGGGAACTGCTCTTGGTGGTGCTTCATTCATCTCCAAATGTCTGAACTGCTTGTCATTTCTATTAAACAATAGAAGGGCTAAAGAAATAATGCTTTTACTATCACAGTAATTCCAAAATTAATAAACCCCTCTAACCTATTAGATACACTTGTACAAACGTATTGTCTATAAATCTATGCTAGATACAAAGCATGCATATTTAAATACAGAATATGTCAAATTGTGGCATTTTCCACTGCTCTATAATAAATTCATTTATACGATAAAAATAATTGGAGATATGAATGACCACACACATTATTCACACTACACATATTTAACACAGCAGTTTATTCCCAGAACAGAAGCTGGAAACAGGAAACAATCTGAACAATTTCTTGTATCCTAATATGATGGCCCTCATGTGGATTGCAGCTTTTAAAAATTCACTGTAAATAGAGCACACTAAATAAATATGACTGTTGTGCCTATGAAACCAAGACTGTGTGATTTCATCACTTTTGGCTTCCCATAAATGAATAAAAAGCATATACCATGTTAACTTACATTATCAATTGCTGTGTCAGAAAAGTAAACTGGAGATATGCAGTGTGCCCTCAGTTCTAGGCCATTAAATAGCAAAATAACACAATTACAGCCATAGCAACCTACACTTGTTAAAGTATTTCTTTAACATTCTGAAGTCTCTTCTAAAAGGCATACATGGTAGAAGGCTGGACTTTCTAATGGACAGGATAATTTGACATTTGAAAATGTGCTTTTTTTCCATTTTCCATTGAATCGGTAACCTGAGGAGTTGTCATGTTGGATTATTGAGGAGGCCAGAGTCAGGCACTAGCTTTAGGTCTGGCTGCCCACACTGGGTGGTGGGACCAGACCTGCGGCTCTTCAGAGAATTTGGCTCCAGCCTTTTAGCTTTAAGTCTGGCTGCCCACACTGGGGGCAGAGAATTTGGCTCCAGCCTTTACCCTCCATCTCTTGACCCACTTGTCTTCTCCTCTAGCCTGTGCCATCTGCTACAGTTTCCTTATAAGGTTCTGGCACTTCTTTCCCACTTCCTTTGCACCAGGAGAGTGCAATGTACCGGTGTCTTTCTCACATCTTTGCTGAGGTTTTTTTCTGCTCTTCTCTAAGCAGTCCTGCGTGAAGTATAGAATCATAAACAAGTCCTTCCCTTGAGATTACATTTAATTAAGAAAGGTACCAAACCGCAGTAATGTAAAGCCCTAATTTGAATTTTTCTCTATCTTTTAAGAATGAAAAAATTCAGTAAAATGTTGACTAGATACTCACAAAAATTTCTTATTCCTGTCAATCACACACAGTGGGTTTTTATTTAATTATTCCATATAATTTATCTTCACAGTTCCCTCTGTAACTCATTTCCACAGCTCCTTGCTTCTTGGACAGGTTATTGATCTAATGTGTGCAGAGGAGGTTTTTTTTAAAATCAGTCTTTTAATAATAATCACCTATACACAAAATCAAGGAGCTTTTTAATACGGGCAGTAGTAAAAATTTGATCAATGTGAGCATTACAGCATTAGGCCTTAAATTAATTGTTTCAGCTTACACTTTAGGTAACTTTGACATCACTTCAATATCTGATCTTTTCAGAATTTTATCATGTAGGAAATGTTATCTTCATAAATCACTGTCAGCTAAGAAAACATAGAACAAAGTAAGTGGTATGAATGATTTTCCAGGGGAAGTGGGAGACTGAACTAGATACTGGCCCTAGTTTCAAGCCCCCATGACGATGATTTGATATCATAAAAAATACCAAGGAAAGCACTGAAAAAGCTCCACCCAAAGCATTTGACAGAAATGTTTGTAATGTGTTACAGATAAACTGCCATTGGGACATAGCAGAGATGAGCTATGCTGGAGAGCAAGACTGAGTCTATATCTAAGAATTTTTTGCTTTAGTTCACTACACAAAGTCCTACTAAGGAATATTGCTATCAATTAGGTTTCCATTAAAAATAAAAAGATTGAGGGTTTTTTTAACCATTGGACTAAGATCAAAAGCGTAAACCTATTGCTCCCTCCTTATTAAGATCAATTAGTTTTTTCAAATTATCACAAATCATTTATTTTAAAAGAAATCTGAAGTAACATGTAGACAGTGAACTGGGGGGGGTCAAGTATGAGGACATTTTGGATCACACACTAGTCAGCTCCCCACTACTCCTTGGGGATCATCACTCCCAGTGGCAAATTCACTTGGGGAGCAGGAATAGTGGAGCAGTCAGTGTGCCCCAAGAGACATGAAGGAAGTGATAAAACGGGTGTTCTTTCCAGGAGGAAGAGATACCTATAAAATGCACATATATTCCTTCAAAGGGGTTTATTGGTGTGCACGTAGTTGTGAACTTCTGTACATTTCAACAATCCTAATACTGGGTGTTTTAAAGAGTTGTTTATTACTGTAGACCTTCCATTTGCCACACACCAAGCAGACTATACATACTAGTTGATATAAATTATTAATAAAATCAACGTATTTTATCACTTTCTTGCCTGGCATAAACTACAATGAGCTGAAAATCCTACAAATGCTTTTAAGTGGTTCCCCCTCTGCCCTCCCAGCACACATGAAGAAAACATTTGATTTTATAAAGCAGTGGAAGTGCTTTTTCTGTGGCTAGAATAAATTTTCTCAGTGTTCCTCTAGTGGACACTAATAACCAAAGTGGCTTTGTTATTACCTAACAAAAGACTAACATGCTTTATCTATAAAAAATCATATCTTTTCTTTTGTCTGTTTCATCTCAGCCTTGTTTTCTGCTATAGTTAATTACTTTTCTTGTAGACAAAATAAACTCCATTAGTAGCAACAAGGGAGTTAAGGGCTCAGGGAGGCTTGGATCTTAAAGTTAACATTATTGTCTGAGCAGGAATTTATCAATTTGGGATTAAAAATTAACCACCAAAAATTTTTTAAAAGCATGATTCATAGTCAAACCAAAATACTAGAATGTTTATTCGATTCTATAGAAAAGACAGATGTCTTTATCTTAACTCTATGGGAATTGCACTGGAAAATCAAAAGGAAGATGTCTGTAACAAAACTAAATTTGAAACATCACATGTGATAATTTCTCTTTTTTTTTTTTTTTGCCTTTCCCAGTGTGACAGGACTCAGACAAAAATAGCAGGATAATATCACAGATGTTCCTTTACACCAGTCACTGGTATTGCTTATCCAAATGATGTTTTAATACAAACACACAACTGCTCCTTCTGTTTTACTGTTGTCAAAATTTTTTTTCAAATGTAATAAATGGAGAAATGTGAGCAGATGTGGCATTGACAGTTTGCTTTCTCCATTGGGCTGCATGGCAAGCTTGAGTCACATCTGCATTTTTAGGATATTTAATTCTGAGCCTTTTCCACCCAGTCTGACACTCCTCAGTTGACTGCTGGGGCCGCTGTGGATGGGCTGGGGCTGTGCAGGAGATCTGGAAAACTACTGCAGCCCAGAGCTGTGCAGTCAGCTCCCATCATCAGTCTGCTCCTGGAACCCCAGGTACCTCACTGACTTCTCGAAGAGCATTGGGGAAACTCACTTTTCCAGCCACAGATGGCCCCTGCAAGCTTTAATGGTGTTTATCCCAGATGTTTCCTGGTGTTTGCCATAGTACCAAGCATCCTGAACTGCTGCACCACTTTGGTTTCAGTCCAAGCTGTGCTCTCATAAAGACAATGATAAGACTGGCTGCCAAAATCAGATGGATGAGAGTCTGCAGCCTCTGGGATGTCTGGAATTTCAGAGGAGGGGTATTTCTTGTCAGGTGGAGGTGTTTCAGGGCATATTGCTGTATGGTGGAATTTGGGCAGGAGAGTCACCCAGATTCCAGTTAGCAAGGATCCCCTAATCTATGGAAATGGGTAGCCTTTGAATCTGGGAACAAGGCAGTGAGAAATCCCAAGGAAGAAACTATTTTAGTATAACAGGTGAGGCCATAAACCACTGTGAAATAAATATACTTTATAAACATAAAGTGAAAAAGTACTCCTTCACTTACAGTTTTTGTGTGATTTATGTCTTTAATTTATTTAAATCAGTGACCCATCAAATGCAGACACAAAATTAGAAATTCAGAAAAAAATTCCACAGCCATAAGGAAATACTGAGGTTTTATTTGTTCTCTTCCTGCAGCTGCCTCTCCATGTTACATGAATTTATCTCAAAATGAAGCACGATGAGGAATCATCTTGCCAGAATATTATTGATCTGTGATTTGGGTACCAGGCTCAATACTCTGTAGACACAGATGTGAAAGAGACAATTTACTCCCTCCCACCCCCAAATTTTTCAGAGGGTACTTAGTTTCAGATATATAAATCTGTGAGCTTTTCACAACAGTTTTGCGACCAAATCTATGCCACTTATATTACTTCTGGGATTTTTCAGTAAACCAAGAATGAGTCAGTATCCTTGTATAATCAGCTGGTCATGCTTTGAGAGCTGCTGATATCCGTGCACAGGGCCCAGAGGGTTCCACAAACAGCCAGGCTGGGCTGGAAGGTGCTGAAGGGAAGGGGGTTCTTTTTTCTTACTCCTTTCTTTTTTTCCCATTGGTTACAGTGGGATTTGGTTGGAGCTCAATAAATTCAACAACAAGTACCGGATCTTCAGCTGGTGTAAATTTCACACATTTGCTTCAAAAGCAGACGCTGCCTTTCACAGTGGGAATTTTCCTGCTATCTTGAGTATACACAATCTGCAAGTGCTGAAGTTGGAGTGTCCAGCTCTGTAACTTTGAAAAAGATACTCAGATGTTCAATGCTTTACTAGTGGCTGTACAGCACTTTTCTCCCTGTTTCTACTGTCTTTGTTGTTGACTAGTAAAATGATTATTTGTACAGACATTTTTCAGAAAAATGTGACCAAATTATGCCCACAGCATTTGAGTAAAACATAGTCCACATATCAGGACAAAGCCAAAAATTCAGAGAATGATATTTTCTTTGGCCAGCTCTGCTCGATTTAGGAAATCAAAGTGTTTGTAACATTACAGTCTGGCCCTCCCTACCAAAATAATCCAACTCTCTTTCCATATTTACCAGGAAAGCTACACCAATATATCAGTCATTAGTTGTTGAAAACCATGTATGAGCATAGGAAAAAGGGAGTTTTAATTGTCTCCAAAATTTTGATTTATTTTGTAGTCTCTGAGAAGTCAAACAACCTGTTTGCCCCTGCAGTAGCCACTTGTTCAGGATATTGGTGGTCAGGGAGGAAGGGGTGGTGGGGTAGAGTGCGAGTATGGGCACATGGCCTGGATGAAGCTTCTCTCTACATGGTTGCCTCAATAAAAAGCTAGGTCACTTTTGCAGGGTTGGAATTGTACTAGCTGGAATAGCTCCTTTGTCTTTTTTAGGATGGCGTTAGTTCAGCTCATGAGCGTATTTATTCCTTAGGAAGATATCTTTAGGATTAGACTCCTTTAAGTGCAACAAAGACAAGTTGCCCTTTCTCAGGGCTAAGTTATTATATGTAAGAGCTCCTTCTGGAGTCTGGCCATTAAAAATATTTTTAAAGTATTTTTTTGTTAATAGGTTGAGCCATAAAGATGAGATAACAGCAGACAAATATTTGTTCCTGTTCCACAATGGCTACCTTTTTACCTTATCTATGTCAAGGAAGAGCTCTTATATTCACAATGCAGATTTTCTGCCAGTGCTTCTTTAGAGCTGTGCCCAGCTCTGCACAAGGATAGCAGCTTCCTGAAGGGCCACCAGACTCTTCTGTGGGACGTTCTGTGATGGTCACAGGAATTTCATCCTCAGCCAGACAAGAGAAGGAAACTGATGATTTCTGCAAGACAAGCAGCAGGACCTGCTGCCTGTTGTGCCCTCCATACTGTGTGTCATGGGAGTGGCACCTACTCTTGCAGGTGTACCTGTGCAGCCTCTGTCTAGAGGCGCCACAGACAGTGGACATGGGCCATGGCAGCTCCACTTTTCTTCTTGTTGCCGGGATCACAAGGAGACAGAAAAGGTGTTCTAGTTAATCAGTTTTTCCAAAATATAACCCAGAAATTTTTGGCTGGTGCTTTTGACTTAAGAAGCTTCAGAAGCTGAATTTGCATCACCATCAAACCACAGGTCCAAGAGGAGCTGATAATTCTCTTTACAATGTCATTGCTATTGACCTCAAAATGAGATTTGCTTTTGCCATACTCTGTGGAATATGGAGCCCTCTAATGTCAAGAAACTGCAGTGGGTGAAACGTGTCCTCCACAGCTCAGCTCCTCACCCCTGAGCAAGTTACTGGGTACTGGCAGTTTCATTCTACTGCACTGAAACACAGGATGATATCCTTGACGAATGAAAGATGTGTTACGTGTGCTGACTCTGCATGCAGATTACCACACTGATAACAGCTGACTCCAGTGGTACTTCATCAGGCCCAAACTCGGAATTGTATTTTCAAGAAACTGATATTTTTCTCATTACAGATGTTTTTACAGCAGCAATACACAACATTGCATCAAATACTGATGAGAAATGAGGTAAATAAACACTCTATGTTGCATGACAATTTTGTTTGCAGAACAGATACAAGGTGAATTTCTGGAAGAAGCCAGTAAGTTAAAGTTAGAAATTAAATCCTGCCAAATCCTTAAAGTTGGGGAAAATATGTGATTACCAAAGAAACAAAGAGTATGAAGAGATAGCCATGCCATTGAAGCTCAAACCTTGTCCAATGGCCGAAAGCAAGAGTAAGCTGTATTAATAGTAGAGAGCTTAGCATGTAACAATGAGAAAATCTGTAATAATGGCTTAAAAAGCCAGTCTAATTTTCCATGACCCTCCATAAGCCCAGTAATACTCATTAGTGTCTACATGAATTTGTTAAACCTTCTCAGCATTGAAAAAACATGACTTCATTCAATTTGGATTTGTTTGCATCTAAAACTTTCACATGCTGTAGCTTCCCTGGGAGTGACGATGATCCTTATATTTGAGGATTAAGGAAACATATAATATATTCCACACCTCAATAAAAGTAGCTAAATAGTGTCATCTACCACGTTTCAAAAAGCAATCAAATGCACAGATTCCTGCCCTTTTAAGTAAGAGAGCTTGCCTGTAAGAGAAGCATTCTGAATTTCTTAATTAAATGAAAAATGAGATGAATGCAAGTGAGGCTATGAGCTGATGCAACTTCATTATAATAGCAGTCATTAATTGATGATAACTGGGATAACTGTTAGATGTCATCCATGTGACATGAACAAATTGTTAGTACATGTACCTTAAGGAAAAAAAATCCTTGGCTGAGACGTGGGTGAACTTGCAGGCTAAAGGGTAGATGCAATAAATTACAGGAACAGGGCGTTTGCTTTGATTTTGGATATATTGTGCTTGAGCAAAGAACCCAGCATCCCACAGTAGCCTGCCAAGGAAACGGCAAAGTTACAGATTTCACAAGTTGTGATGAAATGCCCCTTTTGGCTCATCCCTATGTTCATCCCTGACTAATTCCATTATACTGCTGAAGCTGACATCCTGATTAAAAGAAAGTCATTCCATTTAATCATTAGGCAAACACAATACGAGTGCTGGGTAGGTTTGGTAAATATGAAGCAGATCGGTTATTGCTCCTCAGGTGCTGATAGCCCTATCGCCTGCCTTATCTCCTGTGTTATCAGCACCCCATTCTGCCACAGAGACACTGCTTGAAATTGCAACATCATAAACAAGAAGCCTTTGGGTATTTGCTTTTCTCTCTTTCAAACAGACATAATCATTCAGCAATACCAAGATGGTTAAATTGCCCTTAGAGTCAAATGACTTTGAGTTAGATTTCTTCTCTTAACTACATCAAGTCCTGATGCGTCACTGGTACCTGTGGAACTAACGCACAAGAAGAAAGATCTTTTCTGGGGAGATATTTTCCCACCCACTTGAACCTAAGGTGGATGGAATGCATAACCCCCCTCAGTAGTTCATGCTATGAATACACAGACTACGCATTTCTCCAAATGAAGAGGAAGCTGAGTCCACCCACACCCATGTTCAGTTGGTGGCCATCAAAGAGTTTTCTCCTGTGTCAATGCCGTCACTCCTCACTGAACAAGGACATTTTTCACTTAGGTGTATGACGTACACTTTTCAAGGCAGGTGAGGACACTGCAACAGCAGGGTGGGATTTTGAAAACCACTGCTATAGATCTAGCTCTTCAGAACAATGGGAAATTTACTACTGAATTCCAGAAGAGTAGAATTAAAGCACAGCTTTCTAAGCCCCTTCTGTGCAAAACATGCAGACTGTATTTTAAGATTTAGGGATCATTGAATCATAGAATAGCTTGGATTGGAAGAAACATTAAAGATCATCTTGTTTCAACCCTCCTGCCATGGACAAGGACACCTTCCACTGGACAAGGTTGCTCAAAGCCTAGTTCAACCTGGCCATGATGCCATAAGGGTTAAGCTGAGCTGAGCTGTAGCACTGGTGGGCATCCTCCTTTTTATCTCACTCCTGGCCATGGAGAACCACTCCTTTATTTACGCTGACACCATATGAAATGTCAGGGGAAGTGATGGGCAGGTACACAGAGCTGGAGGGAAGGAACTACTGCAGAGACACAGCTCACCTTTCGCTCAGATCCACAGCAGGATGGAGCCTTGCTATGCCGCCATGCAGGGGTACCACACAGGAGGTTGGATCTAAATCCTTCTAAAATGGATGTTCTGTCATTCTGCAAGAAACAGACTCCAAAGGTCTCTCAGAATTAAGAGTTTTGAAAAGCCCTAACTTGCAAATTAATATTTTTCAGGCAATTCCTGTCATATTTATTATTGCAATTACTATTACTACTATTGGCATTTTTGCCTGTAGTTGCCCATGCATTTTCACAGAGTGAGGATAGAATTGGAACCTAATTAATTTTTCCAATTCTGCTCTCACACTTCTGAAACCCAAGAAATTCTGCAGTTGTCACCGGCCTGCCTATTATGCCTATTATTTTGTTTCCTGATTTCCTCCCAAAGAGTGGCATCAAGATGAGCTTATTCTTGATACCTTGCTGTCACTTCCCTTTGTTTTCTGTTGCAAGGTGTTAATGGTTGGTTGCAGATTGGAGAAGGCTCCCAGCAAATCAGCTCTCTGGACAAACTGAGGGAGCAGCAGAGATGGGAATAAAACCTCCCGGAGACGCTGGTTTAATGCTGTTTGCACGGCTTTCCCTCTTCAGTTTGTAATCACTCTGACTTCAAATAAGTGTTTTACAAGTTCCTACCTTCAGAGTTTGTAGAGAAGCATATTTGTTCCATCTTCCCATCAGGTACTCTCAGAAATAGCTTTACAGCAACTGGTAAAGGGGAGGGAAGGCATTTTATTGTGCTGATTCTCTTTAAAGCAGAAACACCCTGCAAAACTGTAGGACAGTTAAAGGTTGTCCTGGGTTACAGTGTATTCTATTACCATCCTCATGATCTGTTGAAACCAGGTGCAGCAATGTTCCCTGCCTCCTCCCTCTGGACTGTCTCCTGTTAATGGGCCCAACAATGCCTTACCTCATGACTCACCATCCCATTGTGAGATGCTCCGCCCAGGGGGAAGGAGCCAAGCATTCCCACCTGGATATAATCTGGGGTTTGGAACAGCACAAGCAGCCTTTTTCACTGGATTCCCAGAGGAAGGACCAGAGCCTTCTACACCACCACTGGACCTTCAGAGGAAGGCCAGACCCTTTTACAGGATCACTACTTCAACAGAACCATCACTCCAGGAGGACTGCAGCCACCATTTAATCGGACTGCTACCAACCCCCTGACCGTCAGGGGGTCTGGTTGTACTCTCACTTTGTCAGTGGGTTGTTGGTTTTTTGTACTATTGCATTTATTTTATTTTTTCCTATTAAATTGTATTTCTGGTTTGGAGTCTCTCACTGCTTTGTTTTCAAACTAGTACAAAGGTGCTGTGATTTTTTTTGCTAGCTCCCTTCCTAGCTTGTGTATTCCAGTTTAATACATCCTCACAACTGCGATTTTCCATGATCATAGTTAACATTTTGCCTTCTAAATGCAAAAAGATGCATTTGCCGGTCTGTCTGGAGGCTGAGCCAGGGAACATTGTTTCCCACTTGATAACATTTTAATGTTCTTGGGAAACATTGGTCTATTTGTTAAAATTTTGTTCAAACAAAACCTCGGCCAAAAAGGCTGTAGGGCTTTTTACGTTAATCTTTCCAATGGCCTTGTTTAAAGCATGAATTTTCTTCAGGGGCTGTTGTATTAACTTATTTACTTATTATTAAGGACATTGAAGATTGAGAAAATAAAGGCAAAGCTGCAGACTGCTGAGCTGAGAGACCCATATCCTAATCACAGCATATAGTAGAGGTGTAGAGTCTGTGATTAGGATAAAAGCCTGAAGGCAATGAGTGTTTTGTCACTTTTCATGACCAGAAAGGTCAGCATTCCTCCAGTGTCCCTCTGCTGAGAACAGAGGTTCTCCTTCTTTGGCTAGATCTTGTTTCTAGTTAAGTCACTGATTTCAGCCTCACAATGAACTTCATCTATTTTTTCCCTTCCACTAAAAATTAGCTGCTTTAAAATGAACTGTGAATTCTACAGAAATATTCTGGTTTAGACAAATTTGCCGTTGAGTAACTGGGTATTTTTCATCAAAAAGTCTTTAAGATCATGGCACTGATTTTACACTGATCCTGAGAAAATTTCCCCTTCCGGCTCCTGTCTGAGTCTCCTGTTGGTTTGATTCATTGCAGATTTTTCCCTTATTGGATGAGTAGCTTGACCATTTGATTTTGTTGTTGGTTTCTTTCCAGATGCCAGAAGTACTGAGTATTTGAATATATATCTGAAGTTCAGCAGGAAATTGAAAATTGATTCTCTACAGCAGTTACCTCAGATATGGTTCAAGTTCTCACTTCAAGTTAGCCAGAGCAAACAGCTAAAGCACTCTCTGGGGAATGCCAGCCTGACGGGTATTCCAGAGTGATTTCCATGGCATCTTTGAAGAGAAATTCAGAAATTATGATTTTGTTTAAAGAAGTCTCCTGTCTCCTCTTGGTTCTACCACATAAGCATGGAGAGTAAGAAGAGAACAAAAAGGATTTTTAATTCCTTGGTGCTACACAGGCACCTTTCAGCAGAGACGTGTGATGAGCTGTCAGAGAAGGTGATGATCAGGTTCAGGCTCTCTGTGATCTTTAGCTGTGCTGGGGCATGGCCACAGGCTGTAGTCAGAGCTCAGACAGCTCTGCTGGATCTCATGGATGGATCTGTGTAGGAGGTGGCTTCTTCCCAAATATTTCAGTGAGAGTCAGTGTGTTGGGCAGGACCAGGATGACCGACCATGGCTGGAGCTGGGATATCCACAGGGACAGACATGAGTGTGTGGGTGGCTGCTCCTACAAGCACAGTCTGCTGCTGACTGGCGTTGGAAGCTCATGTCTCAGCCCCTGCCATGAAAATGGAATTATCCTCCTTTAGTTTCCCAAGCAGTTCCCAAGGCTGCCTAGTACTGCTGAGGCAGAGGAGGCTCCAGTAGAGCCAAGTGCTTACTGTTAAGGTAAGTGGCATGACATAAAGTCCTATTTTTACCAATGTTTCTAGGAATTTGATATCCTAACAGAGATGCACTGACTCAGACTGGTGACCTTTGGCATTCTGAGCAGTATAAAAATGAATGGTTAAGATAACGTTTGGGAGCAGAGTTTATTGATGTTTTTCTCAGCAAAATTAATGAAACTATTCTTCGGTAAAATATTTACAAGACTATAACAGCGACTTAGATAGTTCCCTGCCTAAGTTTAATGTGTCTCCAGCACCACTTGCAGTGGTCCCCTATCAAATGTCTCTTGGCCTCCAGAACCTGGGATATTGTGAGACCTCAAACCCTTTTATGCTCTGGCAGGAGAGTGAGTGCAGCAATGATTCATTATTACAGGCCAGTGTTCAATAGAGATTGATTTGGTTCTGTATCTTTTTGTTTAAAATGCATCTCCACACAAATGGGTCTGGTGTGTTTAAACTTCCTATATAATCATTTTACCAAAATTCTGTAATAAATAAATTACCCTCAAAAATCTACTGGATTTACAAATAAATCTGCAGATTCTCTGTTCAGCAGAAGCAATAAATCCTTCCTCTATCACATACAGTGTTTACATTTGCCTAGGGGCTCTAAAACATTATGAGATGAAATGATTTTCCTGTTCCTTGGTGTCTGACTGCCATAGAATTTAAGTGTTTCATGAATTTAATTGTGAAGAGAACAGTTTAACATCTTTCAGCTCCCTGTGGGAAAATGGAAGGAGGAGCCAACTTGATATTGCCTGGAAAATGATTCATATTTAAAATTTAACAATGATTACTGTATCAGGGGAGGTTCAGAAGGGCAGCAAATGACCACATGTCCATTAAAGATCTGTGCAAACTGGCAAAAGAAGGATTTGGTATCATAAGTAGGGCCTAGCTTTCTGCTTGTGGTAGAGCTGCATTCCAGGTTGCATAAATATCTTTATTTATGCAACATTAAGCCAATTTTCAGCATTTTCCTGAAAATCTATTAGTAGCTTTCAAGCTCTCTGAAAGGTATCCTATTTCATTGCAGGAGAATTCATCTGCCACACTCTGAAAAGGTGTTTATATCTCTAGCAACTAAAAGCTTGCCAAAAGGCAGTTGCAATCTTTTTCTGGAGCAGAGGTAGACAAAACAAAAACTACTACTGTTGCTTAGATGTAAAAAGAATTCTATTTTCAATGAAAAAGATTGTCCTGACTTACCTTGATTACTGAAATCAAGGAAAACACAACTTCAGTCTATCAAACCATTTTTGTACCATTTAGGGAATGAGAGAGAGGATTGCTGTACAAGCTGGGAAAGAAAGCAAAACTACCAGTTGTATCTCCTTAAACATACAGCCCTTCATATTTTCATTTTCCCATCCTTATTTTGTTTTCTTGGCCCTCTTTTATTCACCTTTTTCTTTGCAAGAAATACAAGAAGGAATTCTAATGTATTATGTATGATTCTTTATTCTGACTTCCCTGCTTGGGAAGGGAAGAAGGCACAAAAGTCAGGGTGTGACATGAACAACAATTTGATGTACAGAGCCTGCAGTGGATTCTTGGATTTTATTCAGGACTAAATGACAACAAAATCTTTGAAAACCTGAGAAGAAGGTGGGGTTGTAAAAGGGATGTGTGGGAGAAGAGGAATATAAAAAAAGGATCAAAACAGATAAATTTCAGTTGGCAAGTGATAATATACTCTTCAGTTTCCTTGTGTTAAATTTGTAGCTTCCAACGTATTTTAGTGATGGATTCTGCATAGGAAACTTAACACAAATTAGCTATTGTAAATTTCTTTTCTAACAAGGAAAAAAATTAAATATCATCTTATAAATTTTGCTAATGTGCTTGGTAGTGAAGCAGAATCAGCAGTAAGAAACAGAATACTGCTGACAATGTCAGTGAAGAAGAAAATCAATCAAGTGTAATGTTCATCATTCCTTATTTACTGGGATAATTTGATCTTGACATTCTGCACTGTGATGGGCATGGCTTGCTTTGTTCAAGATGTTACCCATATTACGTTTTGGAGAGCTGTCTTCTTCCATTGCCACCGACTTAATACACATCCGTTTAACACACATGCATGGGAAGCGAGTGCTTCCAGAGTTACTGATTGTCCCAGCACCTCTCCGTGCAGCTGACACGGAGACAAATGAATCTGCTTGCAGGGACGCATTGTCTGAAGCATTGCTTTGGTTCATTAAAGCAGTGCCTGAGCAGTACTCAATAAATGCTCTTTATCACTGAAAATTCGTAGTGGTGTGAGCAGGTCTGTTGAACTTTGAAGCTACACTCAGGGTTAAGAATGACAGGGTCTGAGTGTTGGGAATTGGAAGAAATAAAAATCTGAAAGCAGAACAGCCTGGAGACTGGAGCATTCATTCCTGCATCTCTCTTAGGGTGGGACTGTACATTAGCAGATGGCAGCCTAAAAACAATATGTGCTGAGAGAGCTCGAGATGTATGGCAAGATTTTCAACACCTACGCAAGCGTTCTGAAGAGTATTGTCTGTCAGGGGTGGCTCAGGAATTTACGAGTTGCTTTTGTGTGGATTTGTGCAGCTATTATCTGCCGACGATCAGCCAGGAGATGTTGGAGGCAAATTTGAGGCAAAGTTTTACAAAATGGAAAACGATAACTAGTCACAATATTAATCCCTAAGCTTTGATGTGAGCCTTGTAAAACACATATAAAGCAGCCCAAGCCCCTCTTTATTGGTAGATCGAGGAGATGGGTTGGGTTGTGAGAGGCAGCAGAAAATTGTGACTGAAGAGCAAATCATGATCTTGCCATCTGCCTGGAAGGAACTATTATACGGGGTTTGCTGTCAATCAACCAACCTGTTTTGAAGCAAAGGCAGAACAGTATATGATTTTTTTATCCTGCTCATTTCATGCACTAATTCCCTACTCAGAAACTCACCATGTCCAGCACCAGCACAGCACTCTGGGCTCTGGCTGCAGCTCCCTGCCCGGCCCTGCAAACAGGGAGATGAGGTGTGGAAGAGAGTGCTTAGAGTGTTTTTCTGAAACAATGACAAACCCATAGCTGTGACAAAGAATTAAATCTTGTTTATGCAATGGCATCAGGGAATATTGGCTACTGTATGTCACATATTCATGATAATTCTCAATTTTGTTTTGTTCCAGTGGGAGATCTTTCCCCCAAACTCTCATTTCCACCCTCATTAAGAGTGTCTTTTGTGTTACTTTATGATTTTGTTGGTTGGGGGTGGGTTTTTTCGTGAACATAACTGGAGGCAAAAATTGTTGCTGTCTGCCTGCTTTATCTTTTCAAGGATTTTCCTACGAACCCTAGGCTATAGTATTGCACAGCAGTGTATTTCATCCATAACTACATTTCCTTATGTAGCACCTCTAGTCTGAGGATGTCCAAGCATGTTAAATAGGTGTGTGGAAGCCACACTGTGCCATTGCACAATCCAGGGCATTTTAGAAGTAATAAACTGAAGTATAATTTAATATCATAGAGTGATTCCATTATAAGAGTCCACACTGCAAGGGACAAGTAGCACAGAAACCTGTCTATTTGTTAATGTTTTTTTTCCCCACCACTGTCTGTATTTATGATAAAGTGGAAGCAAATACATGGGTTTTCGGATCAGCTGTTTGGTCAGTCCGCTAGTGTAATGTAAGAGCTGAGATTTGCTCTGGAGCTGAGGCCAAGGCAGAGGACTTTAAAGTGCTATTTTCAAGGTATCACCTGGGCTTATAAAGACCAGAAGTGCAACACTGCAGAGCTGATCTGGCCTCTTGCATTTTCCTTTGGCAGAGGCACCAGCCAAAGCTTCCTTTCCAGAAGAGGTGCTGGGCTATGCCAGGATGTGTGTTTGATGTGCACTGGAGCACCCAGGCAGACCTGGGTGTCTGGAAACATTTCACAGCCAGGAGAGGCCCTGAGCTCCCAGCAGAGCTCCCTGCAGTGCTCCTGGCACAGCACCACCCTGGCATGTTTCCCACATCAGCCTGCTTCTGCCTGACCGTTGGGATTTACTCTAACCAAAATAATGCTTTGCACCTGATGGTGTTTTGAGCCTTCAAACCAGCTCCTCCCTGTGGTCGGGTGGTTTGAGTTTGTAAAAGCTCCCAGTAGGGGGAAGGCACTGAGGGAGGATGGTGGTGGATTCTGTTGTCTTTGAAGTTGGGGAGGCAGCCAAAAAGTCCTAGAGAAAAAAAAAAAACCCACAACCCACAAAACAGTCTAAGCTAGAGGAAGACAGAAACAAGAACTAAACTTGCCTGTGACTTCAGGCCTGATTTTTGTTTGGGTTTTTTTTTTTTTTTTTTTTTTTTTTCTGGTTTGGGGTTTTGTTTGGTTTTTTTTTGTTTTTTTTTTAAGTTGAGTTTTTGGGAAATAGAATTTTGGGGTTTGTGGAGTGATTTCCTGGTTGTTCATGGTTTGGGCTTTGAGCTTTCATGGTGTGTTGGGGAAATTTTTGCTTCTCACAGTGATGGGGAGTTTGGGACGGACTGGAAAAGGATTGATGTATTTTTGAGCTTTGGTCTGTGTAAAAACTTTTTTGTATGGATTTGGCTTCTTTTCCTACAATTGTCTGTATGCCAGGAGAAGGTGGAAGGCTAGCTGGGCTGGGAAAGTCTGCCACAGAGGAGAGCAGGGTATCAAACTGGGGCTGACTTGCTACAATGTTTTAGGAGGAAATTTGTTTCCTAGATAGTCTTGTTTCTATGCTGCTGTTTGAAATATGTCAAATTTGACAGAGGCGGCTTATTTTAACTGCTGCTGAAACCTTTTTTTATTACTTCAGGATAAGGACAGAATCACAGAATGGCTGGGGTTAGAAGGGGCCTCTGAAGACCATCTAGTTCAACCCTGCTGCTAAAGCTGCTGAAATAACAATGGAGACCTATTTTTTTAATTAAGTTTAACTGAAATTTAGGAAGATAGCAAATGTAGAGGGAGTAAATACAACCCAGTGACTGTATCTGAGCTCACCACAGGGAATTTGCTTCCCAAAGTTTCTGAATGCCTTTGCTTCTCTTGGATTTATTTTATTTATGTTGCAAATATTAAAAATATCTGCACCTTCATGTAAAAGTTGACTTTTCAGCAGCAAAAGTAAATGCTAAACCTGTGCTTGAGGACTGATATTTAACATAATGAAGATGATATATCAAATGCCAAATGTCCCCTCTGGCTATAGATACACTAATTTTCAGTTCATGCAGCCTCTGACCCATGATTTGTCCACAGTAGGTGGATCTTGCATGTAATGTGGTTTTAGCTGATCTGGAAAAGCAGCTGCAGCCTGACAAAAGTAATAGCTTGTTTTCAAACTGGGAATATTTCAATAGCATTTTATGTAATGGGTTCAACCTAGCTCTCTTAAGAATCATATGGAGGCTCTGAGTTTGTGCTGGGAAGAAGTTGGGAATGCATGAGAAGATTCTGGATTTTTGGATCAGGATGACCTCTCCAGCTAATGTTTAGATAAAGGATAACAGCAGTTCATGGCGTCTTGTGATACTATCAGTTCATGGGCCATTTTAACTTAGATTTCTTTGCTTTTTGATATCTCTGAACTGAAGCTAAATGGACAACTCACTCCATTATATGATGGTTATGTTTACCTGCCATGATATCCTGAGCACAGTCGTGCTTTGCTGGTTATATTTTAAATGTACTGAGTGCTACTGAAGTATTTTTTTGCATGATGATAATGTACTGCAAGGATAATTCATCTTGTTAATCCTTAGCAAGGGCTGATCTTGTCAGCTAATGGCAAGTTCTAGATAAGGGTTGAGACTTTTTGTGTGCATTGTCCTACATACTTTAAAAATAACTGGGACACAAACTTTTATGATATAAACTTCCCTGACAAATATAGATGTGTTCTTTTTTCTTTCTCTCCCCTCTTAGGCTTTGGAAAACTGTAAAAAGCAGAATCACTGCATCCCAAACACAGTAATTGTGAAGATCAGACATCCCTTTAACAAGGAGTAGCTGCATGTTTAAAGTAGGCTGGTAGGAGTAATTGTGAAAATCCTTCCTTTTATGTTCTGTTCTCACTTCTCCCTGCTTTTGTGAATATTTAGACTTGTTACTTAATTCTTTGTTGTTTTCCAGTAGAAGCTACTTATTGTGTTCCTGTGGTTAAGGTTTTTAATTTGGTTGGGGGTTTTTTGATTGGTTTCTTTTTCGCTATGGCTATGTCATCTTCCTGATTGGATTTTCTCTGTACGCTTGGGGATTTGACAAAACTGCTGGTTCTGCCAAGCAAGTTTGGTGTGGCCGAGGCAGCAGGGAGAGAGGCAGTGCAGTGATGTGCCATGAGATAAGAGGGTGGAAAGGAGCCACCAGCTCTGGGTGCCAAGTGCAGCAGGTGGAGCATCTCGTCTGAGTGTGTTGTGCTGTTGCCTTGGCTGATCCTCCATATCCACGTGTCTGCACCTGTGCTGGAAACAGAGCAAATTTCCCAACATCCTGTACTTGAAGTGGGACAATAACTGTCTGAACCAGCCCCTGCGATCCCATGGGAAATGGCTTCTCCGCACATGTTGTTCAGCTCTGCTCTTTCAGGCTCTTGGTGTGTGTGGTCTTTGTGTTGGTCGGCAGAGGCTGTGGTCACAGCCAGACAAATCACCAAGTATATCCTCGGTGGTTTCTTCCTTTATGAAAAATGTAGCATCTTTCTAGCTAAGCTTTTGTTGTTTGCCTTCAGGAAAAGCACTGTATCTTCTCTTGTCACTGGAAAAAGCTATAGGAGAAGGGAAACTGACAATACAGACAGAAGGATGTAGTGCTGTCATAGAAGACATGGGAAGGGCAAGAAAGGAAATAGATTGTTTGGTCATTGAGGTTGGATTAGATATCCTGCAAGAGAGGGAGAAAAGTGGTGAGGACTGAGAAAGGGAAGTCTCAGGGCAAGGAGGGTTTTCCTGGGAATATATCAAAAGTTCTAGACAGGAAGTGGAGCACCTGGCTGAGCAGAGGGGATGTCCATGCAGAGCATCAAACGTTGCTGCCCTCATGCTTTGAATGTAGCTTGGAATTGTTTGTCTGGGCTGAGCTGCGTCCACAGCTGGTATCCAGGGAGCCCATAAAACTTGTGTTCTCCCTGTACCAAAGGAATCCTGCTTTACTCTTTGTGCTTCCTGTTGCACTAGGGAAAAGGAAAACAACCAAAAGCAAGAAACACCCAGAGGCTCAGGGCTCTGGATGAGGATTTCTTGGCTGATTTTACTCTGGGCCTCATGGCATTGCTGTTCAGGCAATCACATGTAGGCAGCTCAATCTCCACATGCTCAGCTGCTGGTTTTCTATGTGGGATGGTTCCAAATGGAGAAAAAGCTCTGTTGGGAGGTGAGGGGGCCAAGCAAAACTACTCTGCCAGATTTTTAAAAAAGCTTCCACAAATGTTGTGAACCTAGGATGAGTGTCAGAAATCTGGCTTTTGGTGGAATTGAGGTAAAACTTGCTGTGATACTACATTTGGCTCACCTGGGTGGGAACATTTAGGTGGGGAGGAGCTGCAGTGTGCAGTGCCTGTTGCCCAGGCAGCAGCCAAGGCGGAGTCTGGGATATGGGAAGGAGCTTTGTAGGGTGGGTGGAAGCAGCTGGGAGGGGTGAAGGACACAATCTGTGAAAAGCAAAGCTGCATTGTCCCAGGAACACTAGAACTGAGGAGCTTTGCATTTCCAAGGTGGTGAGCCTTCTCCAGACCCTGTGAAATACATGCCTGGGATGTGTCGTGTTAAATCTCTGCATGGGGAAAAGGCAAGTGTGGGGGAGGAGGAGAGAGAGGCAGAGGAGGCAGAATGCAGAAAGCAGGAGCCAGAGGCCCCTATTTGGGTGCAAGCACCAATCTGCTGTCTGCGTGAGCCTGCCTGAGTTGCATATGCTGTCCTTTTCTGTGTGCCCAGAAAATTGTGATAAATAGAGGTTCAGGCAGGGAAGAGCATTTATTTTTATTTGCCTATTTTTGTCATTCACTTGGCATCTCTAGATAAGTGGTGGAATCAGAAGGGAAAGGCTGTTCTCCTTGTGCATGCAGCCCTGGGTGTGGGGCAGACTCTCAAAGATAGTTGGATTCCTGCCGACCCCTTGCCACCTACCTTCACCTTGGAAATATCACCCAGTGTAATGGTCTGCTTGTGGCAGCTGTGCCAGCAACACAGACTCCCCGTGGAGTCTTCCAGTCAGAGCTATGGATAGGCATTTTCCATGCTCTCCAACTGGGATAGCTCACGTGCTGGCCTCTGTTCCCTCCACTGTGTCCCATCAGGTATCAGAGTGGGGGTGGAAGGACCTCCTCCTGACCCTTTACCTCTCAGCAGTCAGATGCAGACCACATAACCCAAAGGGTCTTCTGTCCTCTGCAGGACATGGATTCATCCTGCCCCAGAGCCACCAGGAGCTGCTGTTCCCCAAGACACAACCTTTTGTCCCATCTCCCTTCTGTCTAGAGACAAATTACTTTCAGCCTTCCCTTTTCACGAGAAAGCATTTTGAAATGTGCAGACTGCTCACTTGTCTTTTTTTCCTTCCTATTTTCTTCTTCCAGTGTGTCAGTGTCAGTAGCCCTGCATTCAATATGGGCCCAGAGGTGCCTGTAAAGCATCATCCCCTCCCTGTCAAAGCCAAATGAGGAGGCTGAAGTAAAGCCCCAAAGCATCAGGTGAATATGACGCTGTGCTTAGCAAAAAGGGCAAGAGGAAAATGTTTGATGTCTTGTTGGTCCACTGAAAGTTAAAATTGGCAGCAAAGACATCAAAGCAGGTGTGAGGATGCTTCTGCAAGATTTGCCAAGGACTCCCATGTTCCTGTCTGATTCTGGCAGGCAGGGCAGGGGAGAGGCTGCAAGCACAGCCTGTTTAATATTCTCTCTGTCCCTCTGATCTCCCCCCTACCCTGCAGTAGCAACATGTCCCTTGTTTCTGCCGAGCTTGTCCTGAGCAATAGCAGCATCTGTCAGGGGTTGTGGTGGCATTAGCCTCATGGAGCTGGGAGTTAGCAGTGCTTGGCAGAGTGACAGTTCTGCTGTACCTTACATAAATCTGTATCTTGCATAAATCTGTCTCTGCCAAGGTGTGTGGTCACAATTTGTCTGATTCTTCCTGCTGTCCACAAGGCCTCTGAGTTTCTTAGAAGATTGTATTTGCTTCTTGAGACCCTTCTCCTTCATCTTTCTTCACACCTCCCCACTCCATACCGTTTCACTTGTACCTTTCCTACAGAGTCCTAAAAGGAATGTATCTTAAACAGGTGTTTATTTTAAAATAAATTCCCATCACCTGCCCCTCACAGGTGCCGCAGAAATCTCTCTGTATTCCTATGGAAAGAGGGAAGGTCTTGAACCTCTCTGTGGCTTTGGCAGCAAACCCCAGCAGCCTCCACTTGCTGACTCCTGCTCTGGGCTGTGCCTGATCCCAGGTAGCTACAAGGTACCTACCTTGTTCATCAGTACTTCATGGTACCTGGTTGCCTCTCGTCTGCTTTTTTTGAGCTTTCTAGACCCCTCTGAGGCCAGAAAGTAATAACTACCTCAGTTCTTTGCCATCTTTCAGTGCCTAAAGAAATTCTTCAGGAAAACAAGAAAACCTGTAGTAAACATACCATTATATCCCCAACCATATTTGTACTGTCTGTTTTCAGACGAAGCACCTGAAAAGAAAATGTTGACCTTTTGAAAGCATCTCTGGTCACCATGAGGCTTATCTTGAGCCATGCTCTTGTCCCCAGCTCTGCTCAGGGACCTGATGGAAGCCCCCTGCTATGGTGGCCTGTGCTGTGGGGACAGTCCATGTGCCCTGTGTCACTTTGTCACACACACCTGCCACCAATTCCTTCACTGTTTTAATGCTGTAATAAAGACCTGCTCTGAGCATTGTGGCCGAGACCAGTGTAACATTCCTGTTGGTCTGCAGGGCCAAGTTCTTGGTATGTACTGCCCAATAAAACGCAGTAGCTCCAAAGGAGCTTGTGATCTGTCAAGTAAACTCGTTGCACCTCTCACCGAGAGTCTCCACTGAGATAGATGTCCTCAGGTGCTGAGATGGAGGTATTTGAGTGTAAGGTTACTTAGTGCTGTATTATTTTCGATTGTTTGGTGTCTTATGCTGGTGAGCAGTGAAGGTGGCATATTCTTCTACCACAGGTTATCCAGGGGAAAAAAAATAGTCCCACATTGTGTTATAGCACACAGCTTGAGATCTTAAAATGGAAGTTTCTGTTTTGTCTCCAAGCCCTTTTTCTTTTGTAGGCAGACATAAGAGCTGTAATACCAACTGAATGGTATGTACTAAGTCTATACAATGGCTCTTTAAAAAAAATAATTACATGTGGTACAAGAGGGAGAGGAAACCACTCCATTCCTGTAAATGGCCACTTAAGACGTGAGGAATAAATAACTGTAATAAATAATCTGGCATAGCTGAGCTTTAGCATTTGGGAGTAAATCAGAGCTCTTTCCCCACTGTCTGCAGAGATGCCTCGGAAATGGAGTTGGAAGGAGAGATTCCACTCAGAGTTGTGGCAGGGTGTTGGAAAGCCCCTGGTAGTGTGTAGGGCTCTCCTGCTCTCCTTTGTGTCTTGTTACACTTTCCCTGCACCACCCTTCCCTGTTCACAGGCATGTGCTGCTCTCGGTGCAAGGGAAAAGACTCCCTTAAGTCTCGCTCTCCTCTCGTGAATAAGTGCCGGAACAACGCTGGGGAATAAAGGCTCTGCCGGCAGAATTAGCGCGTCCCCAGGTCGCTCCTTGGCTGCCCAGCCCCTCGACTCCCCCGGCGCTGGTCGCCTCCTGCCCATCCCTACCTGCCTCTCGCAGCCGGAGCGGCCGCTCCCCTGCGCGCTGCAGGCTCTGCTGCCGGTATTTAAATGCAGCTCCAGTCGCTGGCGAGCGCCGGGCTGGGGCTGGTGAGCGAGGGCTGTGTCGCTTTAAGGCACATGTGATACTCTCCCGAGCAGGCATGTGTTGAAATAGGCTCCGGCACCTCCAGCATCCGACAGCAGCGCACGAACCGCCGCCTTCCTCGCCGCCCGTGCGGAGCCGGGGCTGCGCTGCCCGCACACGCGAGCTGCTCCTCGCCCTGAAGTGTCCTGGAAGCTGCAAATTATCTCAAGATCGCTTCAAAGGGCTCGTCAAGCAGAAGGGGATGCTAGCAAATGATTTAAAGGTGAAAATGAGAAGGTTTCCACCCCTCAAACCTTGGCCACTTTTCTGACAGCAGTCAGAGCTCAGATGTCTTCTTTACTCTGGGAACAGGATCTGTAACGAAAAAGAGATTTTTTTTTTTTTCTACTTTTAATCCTGATAAAGAAGATTATTGGGAAGCTGTAAAAGAAATCCCTTATTGTGATACAAATGGATTTAAAAAGGTATTAGATCTTTCCGATGAACACTACTAGAGTGCTCTGCTCTTGGTTGGATTACTCAGGTAAGGAGCTTCCTCAGGATTTAAGATTCAGAAAGCAGATCTGGAACTCAGATAATAAGTGGAAAATATTCACTGCTGTGTTTCTATACTAATGATAAGATGATGTCTGGGTAAAATTGTGTATGTGACAGTTTGCTGACAAACAAGTGCATGAAGAAATGTTTGTAAGAAATGCTGGGTTTGAGCAAAGGTAGTTTGAAATAGTGCAGTTTGAGACAGCATTTTATATTTTAAAAAACCTCAAAAACTAATAGTAAAGCCTGAGTGCATAAAGTAAGTCTGCTGTCCATGTGCTGAGAACATGATGCCTGAGGAAAGACACAGGAGCTTTTAGTGGTTGTGGAAGTTTGGCTTCGCTTCGCTCTTTGACTGGGATTTTTAAAGTTCAGTTTAAATAACCTGAATACCTGAAATTCCCGTACGTGAGGCTCACCTTTCCCTTTGCCTTGTGGTATAAAAAGCACGGGAGCACCAATTATGACAAGAAGGTGTTAATTCCTGAAGACACAGGAAGCCTCCTGGGAGCTCCCTGATCTGAGGGGATTGAATCTATTTTGCAAGATAAATGGGTCTAAAACGAGAGGAGAAAAAGTGCATTGTATACTGCAAAGCAAACAGTTGGAAATGAAATTAATTATACACCAAGCAGTGCATCAAGCACTCAGTACAGAGAAAGGAAGAGCCTCATGCTGATCAAAATAATGTTTTGGTATTCTCTATTAATTATACTTGTCAGTTTATGTGGTTCATTTCAACTAATTAGACTTAAAAAGCTTCCCAAAGACTGTCCTGCTTTAAAATCAGGGGAAAAAAAAGATTTATATGCATATATTTTATTACCATTGCATTTCACTATTTTAACATTGTTCATCTTCCTACTGTAGAAAGCCTCCGATATCACATACAGACTTCTTATTTTTGTTTGTAAAGACATGATATTTTCAGTGTGAGAGATTTGATCTTTCAAAGTCTTTCTTTTTCTGTGAAAATGATGTTCAGCTGATTGGATTATTAGATAGAGAGCAGCATCCCGTCATTGGCTGAGTGAGGAGAGTGCCTGAAGTTTGATTAATTTGGCCATCTGAAATGCAGCAGAAGGTGCTGTTAAGGGAACTGGACAATGTGTAGCGTAGCTGAGCCTTGCAAACCTCCCTATCCTTGCGGGCACTGAGAAAGAGCTGCTGAAGTTAACAAGTCAGAGGGAAATTTAGCCAGTTAGTACAGCCATGAACACAAGTATGGAAAAACACAGTTGTCTACACTGGATGGCCAAGTGCACCAGCACTAGCAGACAAAGAAATTGCTTTTTCCCTTTTCAAAGGGAATGTTTATTAAATTTTGACACAATCTGCTTTGTGAAAACATCAAATCTTCTATAGAACACATCTGAAATTCAGTTTGGCCGTACTCCAGTCCTTGTACACGCACAGGTCAAACAAAAGGAAGCTGATTTCATCTGGGGATTAGAACATAATTCTGAGAAACAATTACTTTGTTTGGTAGACAGAAGCATGATTAATAATTAATGCTTTCGAAAGCAAAAAACCAAACAATGTACTGTTACCTTCTGGGTCAGTAATAGCCTTTTTAGTTTTGGGGATGGAGTATTTTGGCAGTGTGTCTTGGATATCTGAGGATGTTTATGCCTTTCTGCAATGTGTTTAAAGCAGCTTTGGTACTGCCTGGACATCATATTGGTTTTTTTCAGCTAGTGCTGTGATTTTTTTTAATTTAGTTTATATTTTTAACTACCCTGTAAATTCAGCTATGGATCAGTGTGAGAATATTTTCCAGTTTCTATTTATATTGTGGTTTTTTTAGTCCTCAGATTATTACAGTTTGATTTTTACCACTGAATTATTAAAGTTATCCAGGCTCCCGTGTTGATGTGTCTTTACCTCAGCTGTCCTTTTTGGTCATGACCTTTGTTGTACAACAATTGTATCCTGCAGGGAGGAATAATAATCAAAAGACATTTAGCAAAAGAAGTGAAAAAGAAAAATACTAAAAGTACTGTTGTAATGGAAGCTGACTATTCTGTGTGCTGTAAGGCATTGGATAATAATGTCTGTCTAATATTTTGTTTAGAGAATGGCAGTGGTCTCTGCAATGTCCTGGGTCCTGTATTTGTGGATAAGTGCCTGTGCAATGCTGCTCTGTCAGGGGTCCCTCCATCACACTTTCCAGCAGCATCACCTGCACAGACCAGGTAGGACTGAGCTCAGCTCTGGGCTTGCAGGCTCTCTGCCTGTGCTCGTGTCTGTCTTGATAAATGATTGACTAATCAAAATTATTTTTATCATTTAAGTTTTATGAGTTGCTTGCCTTTGTATTGCACAGCATCTGTTTTTTGGTGAGTCTAATATGTGTTGTGCTTTGCCAATCCGATGTGGGAATAGTCATCCTTTAATGTAATTTTGTAACAATTTGCCAACATAAGAATCCCGTTTTGGGTAATGGTTCAGTTTCTGTGTCCTTGTTTCTCTCTCCCCTTCTCCCCATTTGGTGAAGTTCTGAAAGGGCGGTAGAGCTTGGACACTGTGATAGCACTGGTTTGGAAAACTTTGTACTTATCTGACCCAAACTGGGTTCAGGTTTGTTCCTTAAACCATAGGCACCAAATCTCCCTCAGTCACCCGTGTGTGCTGGAGGTCAGGTGTTTGCCTTGGAATAAATGAGACACACTTATTCTGAGGTTCTCAAGTTTACCTCTGAAAATTGATGGGGCTGCAAAAGTGTGGCCCAGAGGAGAATTTGGGACTGTGAATAGAGTGCAATGCCTGTAAAGGCAGACTCAATCCCGCAGGTTAGCAGTGGAGAACACAGCTCACTTGGACTGCTGGATCTGCAGGGACAGCACAGCACTGGTTTTATTGTGTTTTTATTAATAAAAATGGATCACTTTTTCAGCTTCTAATTGCACTTTGAAGAATGTGCTATGTTAAAAATTGAGGGTTGGCATATCCTAGCAGAGTATTTTCATCTGGTTAAAATTAGATGGGCCAAGAATGTCACTTAATAAATTTGAATCCAAATAAAAGGTGGGAGAGGCTTTAAGAGTTGTATAATCAAAGATGGAAAATATTAACTCACAGTAATTAGTCATTTTACAATGTGGCAATGAATATTTTAATATTTTTTGATCCAATGACATCCCTTCAAAGACAGATGGTCTTGAACACAGGTCTTTAGCAACTTTAAAACTCAAAATATTCCCAAGTACATTTCTTGCCCAGAAGTCACAGGTATTGGCATTATCTTGGTTTCTTGTAATAAAACATACATGGTATAGAGGAATAGACCAAAATCCTTGCTAGGCCGGGTCTCAGTGCCCATGTTAGAGCATCAGATTAACCAAGGGTGTTACCTTTACCACCTGGCAGTGGAAGTTTGGGAGTGCTTGAAGTTTGAGAGATGAGGGACTTTTTGGGACTTGCAGAGATTTATAACAATGCAATCATCAGTAATGCTGCTGGTTATTTGAGTGTCTTCCTAGTGAAGGAAATGAGAAAAACCAGCCCAGCTAAACATATATGTAAAAGGAAAATGTAATATCATTTTATGGATTCAGTTGAAACAAGTGACATTATGAGAAAAAATGAGAGCTGGACAGATCCAGAGCTCTGCAACATTTGCCTAAGCTTGAAAAATCACCTTTTTTATGAAGCAAGAACAGCAAGACACTGAATGCATACCAAATGTTGGGGAAATGTGAAAAATGACAAAATCTTTCACTCAGAGATGTGATACAGATAGAGTGAAGGTTTTACAGCTGCCTCATCACCTACTTAGAAGCAGCCAAGCTTTCCCTCCTGTGAGCCTGGCTCAGGCAGCTTCTCTGCACCCTACGTGAATAAGATTGATGGTGTTCTGATCCCAGGCAGCCAATTTCAGTCTCTCAAGAAATAATCCACTACACTGACAGATGAGTGGAATTTGACATGATGTTCACCTCGAATTCAGATTGTGCTGCACCTGGGAAGTACCAGCCAGTGAGTGTCCTTTAGGGAAACTGTTAGATATTTTGGACAATTTCTGCTGTCACAACAGAAAATCAAGACAGTGGTTTTTTTATAAGGCCATGAATTTGCAGTCTGCCAACTGAATATGAAAGGTTGTACATAAAAGGGATGGAAATATGTTAACTAGCAAATTGAGTGATTTTAATGTATTCAACTGCAGTCCCTGAGCACACCCTATTTTTCATATTTATATTATTAGGAATGCGTAGTTTACTTTTAGTTAGAAACTGTGTAAGTAAGATTAAAATGTTCAGCCAAATAAAAGTGAATAAAAAATGGATGCAGATGAGCCAAGGCATAATTTCAGTAATTTAATATTTGATGTATGAAATTTCAACTTATTGAATCGTGACAAATATAGCGGTAATCAATAGCATGCTCAGCATACGTTTTCTTTCAGTTTGTGATCTTCCATAGACAATGAGGTGCTCTAAAATAAGAGAATTTGAGCAGTTCAGCTCCATCATGGGGCCACTTTGGTACAAGATAATTAAAAAGGCAGGTTCCACCCCATCTTGTGATTCTCATGCTTGATGAATAGAAGAGTCTCACTGAGCACAGGAAGGTGCAGGTAAAAGATAAAATCCTCTTGGAGTGTATTTAGCATAATAAACTTGAACTGAACACAGTGGATTAGCACAGTGAATATATCCATCTGGACTACTGCAGTTAATCCAGTTTTGAAACCCTGGAAATCAAGAGCAATATATAAAAAGGTTAGTTTATCACCAGAGATTTCTGAGCTTGATCATTTTCTTTTTTTCCTCCCTGAAACTTTCTTAGGCAAGTATCTGAACAGGCTGAAATAGATTTATACACACTGTGCAATCACAAAAGCTTAAAGCCTCTTTTCAGTGCAGTATAATTTTTCATTTTTATAATTCAGTACTTCTTTATTCAGTTAGATGACTTAGCAGAAGGTATGAACCTGGAAACAAATGCGATAAACTGCTCTACATGACAGTATTTGTGACTGACTGTAGCTTTATTTTCTGTGGAATGTTGGCAGATGGGCACAGGTAGTAAGGCCATAGTAAATACCACTTGCTTATAAGATGGATGATGTTGTATTATTTGTGCCTGTTCATTATTTCTTTCTTGTCTCATTAACACGGTGAGAAGTTTGAGTGCTGCTCTTCAGTGCCCTTAAGTATTGGTGCCGGTTCCTTTTGACTTGGGTAGATCAGGAGGAGACCTTGGAGTAAACCTGCAGAGCCCCATTGCAGTGTAATTCCCCTTAGGCAATACTCATGGCTTTCTGCAGGGTTTTTTATGACTATATTTCATTTTCACAAAAATCATGTTAGGCAAAAGATGTGTGAAAGCATTCACAGGAAATAACCTTATGTGGAAACAAATCTCCATCTTTGCAAGCTTGTCATTTCTGTGTGATTTAAGAAGAAACAGTGGTAATGAAAAGAATTCCAGGCTGGTTGTTTTAGTCTCTAAGATACACACAGTTGTAGGGCTGTTGCATTGGCCTGAGGGGTTAGAGTGGGCATGTGATTTGCAGAGTTATCTGAGTGCCTGTGATAGTTCATTGATCATCTGATTGACAGGATTGACCCTCACAGCAGTAGGAAGTAGGTGCTGGCATTTGGTGACACAACAAGATACTAGCAAAGTACAAGTTTAAAAAAAAAATAAAAAAGCAGCCATCACCCTTTCAATCATGTAATTCTTTGCAAAATTTTGACTTTGTTCCATAGCAAGGTATTGGATCTGTCAGCTAATCATAGGTGACAACACTGGCCACGTGTTACTTGGAAGGACACGGGATTCACCTGTAAGTTTGTGCAAACGATTTAGGTACAAATCAAGTTAGTCTTGCATGCAGTGTAAAGATGTAAGGCAGACACAAGCAGAAAAATGTACCCACTGTAGCACTGCTGACATTTGCAAATATGCTAATTAAAAATAGGCCTGTTCAGAGGAAGAAATCATGGACTGAATCAAGGCTGGAATTTTATGATGCTAAACATGAAGTACCTTTTATTGTGACAGTAGTTAATGATGTGCCTATTAAAAATCTTCTGAAGAAGTGATTCTCCGTACTTCATATTATGAGATGGAAAAATCAGTCTCGAAGCAATTCTGCACCAACTAACAAGGAACATCAACCTAAGGATGCTCTGAGCATGTTTCTTGGTAGACAGCATTTTGCAGAAACTGGAGTCTGTAGCTGTGAGCAAAAAATGTCTTAGTTCTGATCTTGGCCTTCCCACTGATTTTTTTATAGCCTTGGGGTAAACCGCATATTTTCACATTTCAAAAGGTCTGCTATTTTCATATGCCCCATATATGTGGCTATTCAGTTCAAAACAGACAGTGTTTTGAATCTAATTCCTCAGGAAAGTGTAAATAAAATGTGTCTGTACTTTGTAGAACAATTGAGATTTGGAAGGTGAATTCAACGGGATTTTTGCTCTTGGTGTTGACAGAAGCAAGTGTGGCACTAGGTAGTTAATACATAAAAGTTTCTATGATTAGCAAGAATTGTGTTTCATTAATCACATGGTGTGAATGCAAACTGTTGCCTTCAGTATACAATGTTCAAATTGCCGGGCAGGAACACAGCAAGCCGTGGCCATGAAAGGTGACAACTTATGTTTCTTGCTGTGTTAATTAAAATGAGCAAATTTTTAAGTTCTAAGCCCTGATTCAGTTTTCATTTACACCAGCAAATGCACAGGAAGCACCACAGTGCCCTGGTTTGTTCACAATCAGAAAATCCTGCTCACAACTAGCTGTTCCAGTCACTCACTGGAAAGATCTCCCTTGTGATACCTTTGTTATACACACCTGGCCTTCACAGGCTGCTCTTGAAAATGCGAAATTACCAACTGCTAAGTGAAGAAATCCAGGTTGTAAGTACCTACTGTGTTCCTGGTCACATACAAAATACATTCAGGTGTACGTGGACACGTATTTTGTTTAGGAAGAGAACTGATGTGGCAAAATCAACACTTAAGGATGAGGTAGGGTTTCTAGCAGCATGATGGCAATGAACTGCCTGCTGTGCTTGTGTGATGCACTTGTTTACAGCAGCAGACTTGATCAGAAGTATTGCACCCTGTGATTTTGATTTTTTGATTTTTTTTTTTTCTGAAAAATCAAACCTCGGAAACAAAACCAGCATGGCTCCAGGGTGTGCGTGCAGATGGGGTTAGCCGTGGGTGTTTTTGGGGTCTGTAAGCTGTTGCCTGAGACACAGGGAAGTAAAGAGAAAGGATAGGTTGGCATTGCCAGGGATCAGCTGGTCCTCACTGGCTGGTCAGTGGCAGAAGGAGAAGGGCAGCTGGGATCCTCACAGCTCGGTGTAGGTGGAGGAAAGCTGTCACCAGTCACACTGCTGAATGTGATGCCTTGTTACTTCTGATCCAGGGAGATGGAGCAACCTGAGGGTGAGCAGGTGTTGCAGCTCAATGAACTATGAAGAGCAGTGTGGCCAAGGTGTGCAGTGGGGCCCTGAGCGGCCCACGGTGCCCAGTGAGGCTCCCCAGGAGCTGCTGGAAATGTGGCTGCATTCCCTATGAATGCACTCCAGTGGTCACCCTCACTGCACACCTTGTGCAAAAGAGCAATGGCAAAGTGCTTACAGAGGAGCAATGGGACGATGCCTCCTGGATGTGCTTTACACTGACACTGTGCTCTGGTTTAGTCCCCCTGCTCTGTGTTTCCTCCTGGCCATGCTCCCGTCCCCATCCAGAGCCACTTCAGCTCTCCCTCAGGCCTCTCTGCAGGCAGACACTCGGGTAGGTGCAAAGCAAATCCCTCTTGGCATGGCAGGAGCTGCCCAGGGGAAACAGGGACCAAAAAGCACCTCTTGCTGTGCTGGCCCTGGCAGCATCTCCTGCTCCCACGCCCGTGTTCTGAGCCTCCCTCTCCAAGTGCAGCCTTGGGGCCCTGGTGAATCATGCAGGGACCTTTCAGTGCACAGCACTATTTGTAGCTCGCTGTCACGGCATTAAAGACTGTGAGAATTCATACTGTGGTGGTGAAGTCCCAAGGAAAATTTGGCACCTACAAACATAAACCCTAAAGGCAAACTACATTGCTCTGCACTGAAGTATTTCTGCCGATAACATCAGAAACATGCCTTTAATGATTAGCCTGCTTTAGTCCAAGGCTCATTTATATTTTAAAAGGTAATATTCAAGTGCATTGCTTCATAAGATTGATGTGTTTTCTCCCATAAATTTGATACTATTTTATCCTGTACTGTCTATAATCTTTGTATTTCCTTTTGAGTGTTTTCCTTTCCACTCTGTGAAACCAACCTTTGCTGGAAGCAAGATTTTTTTTCCTGGTGGAACTCAACATTTTTTGCTGTTTTCAGATGCCCTGGACAGAACAGTTTTCTCCAGCTGAACTTACTCTTTTTCACGGGAGTGATGCTGGAGTTTTCTGTTCATTGTGCCCTGGGTGGGGACCACGAGGACTGCAGCACAGTTGGAGTTTAAATTTATGAGACTCAGCCAGTGATGCACAATGGGGAATCGGGGGTGTAAATTAAGCTGAATGAAGTTACAAAGCCCAATGTTTCTGTGACTCATATTTCTACGCTCTATTTAGATTGTTTTTTGACATCTCTCTCCTGTCTTCTGTATTTCTTTTGGAATAGCAGTTTTCCCCTTTTCCTTCACAGTGGGTAAAGAAACCACTCCTGCCCTTCTTGAAAGGTCACATCAGTGACAGCAGGGTGCAGGATCACTGTTGCCATCATGATGATCAATAATTGTGTCCTAGTATTCCATTGTAATCCTTACTTTACTTTGACAAAACAGCTTGACTTTGGAACTGAATTAATGGCAGGAATGGAGGATTTTACTAGTTTTTGGATGATGTGAAAGTGATTCCTTAGGAACCACCAAGTGAAGTGCAGTACATAAATAATCTGTTGTCTGACATAGGTGCCCTCATTGTGGTGCAGAGTCTCCTGAGTTACAAGTAACTCAGTGAATAACCTGCTCTCTATGAGCAGCTCCCACACAGCCACATGTGCTGGGAGATTTTTGGAACTGGGCACAAATATTTCTTCCATGAGCAGTTATTTGTAATACCATGTACCTTAACTCTTACTAAATGAATAGGCAACTAAAAACCAGCTTAAACAGGGATCCTTGTCTCTTGATTATCAAGAGAGCTGTTAGTTCAGACTAAAGAATGCTTTTAATCTAACCTGATGCATAATCCAAAACTCCTACTGGATTAATTTAGTTTTCTGTAGTTGACAAGTCTGAATCAAGAGCCTTCACTGTGAACCTACCAAAACACAGTGAGCAAAATACACTTTCAATTAAACTGTGACCAAGTGAAAGTTATATTTGTGGAGAACTTGATTAGAAGACTCCTATGAATGTACATATCAGTTCGTTGGAAAGTGGGGAACCTGGGACTGTGATTTTTCGGTGTTGTAAATAATGTCAGCAACCAAAGGCTCTACGTATCACCCCGGGTGCAGGCAAGAGCCTCGGGATCTAAACTGCACACTCTGATAAAACTTTATTTTTACTGTCCTCATTAATGCTCTCCAAAACTGCTGCTAAATATTTCTGGCAAGCAAGGCTTCAGTGCAGTTGTACTGTGTTGTTCAGGATTTATTAATTATAATCTTTTCTTGCAGAGTCTATTTATATTTGATCATGACATTAATTGGTTGCCAAAACAAACTAGAGTTAATGGTGTTTAATTAAGTGGTTGAGAGCAAGCAAGGACATTTTATTTGGAAAATTGGTTTCATTGATTTATATGTTTGTTTCTTAAAAGAACATGCAGAAATGAAGGGAACCTATTGGTTAGCACCTCTTTCCTACGTGCTGCCCAGGAATCACAATAACGCAGTGGTGACTTTGAACATGTTCAAGAGTTTAAAAGTATCTGTAGTTCATATATTTGCCTCTACAAACACATTAAGAAGTAAATGTTCACATTCTGAACGATTCTGAATTTAAATAAAACCTAAAACCAGACAGAAATGAGGTCAAATAACATTGAAACTATAAGTAAGGTAATGTTCAGAACACTTCATTTTGAAAAACGCATTTCAGGGAAGAACTTAGCTTCATTTCTGGACTGGCTAAAGGTGCTGTGGATAAGGAAGGTGTGGTAAAATATACTGAAATATGACTAGATAGGTATTTCCTGTAATTATATTCATTTAAAACTCCATTATTGTATTTCTATGATATAGTAATTCCTATGTTTTCTATCATGTGTTTAAAAATTGGCTAATTTAACAGCTCAGAAACTTTCCAACACCAGCCTGAGTAGGAAATTCTGAGGACTTAATATTTGGGGGTTTTGTTTGTTTTTAGGAATCAATTTCCTAAGTTGAAACTTTAAAAAGTATTTCGGTATCTTTGTGCCTTCTTTATTTCTGCCTTGATATTCCTCTTTGGGGAAAAAATAATTATCTGTATAGGTGTCAGCAGTTACCCAAAACAAGCCATCATCCTGATAAAGACATAAATCCTGTCTGGAAGCATAAATTCAGATCTGTCAGTGGCTGTCTTCTTCAAGACCTCAGAGAGTTCAAACTCAATACCGGTGTGAACATGAGGAGGGTCTCATGTGTCCTTCTAGCTGGTACCAGCTCTTGTTTTGGTTTAGAGCAACACTGTAATGAAAGGAGGTCTGATGTTTTCAGAAGCTGTCCTTTTTAATACAAGAGCACACCCTTCATTAAATAGCAGAGATCTGGGGAAAAATCTTGCTTAAATCATAAGCTGTCACAGCTAAACTAACACTATTTACTGTGACTTTCATTTACTCATTAAATTCCTCTTTTTGGTTACTTGCATGGAGTGCTTTCAGATTTGGGTGGTCAGTCAGCCAGAAGTCACTACTGTGTCAAACAAAAAAACCCCAAGAGGTGAGTTGAAGCTGACAGAGGTTTTTGAGTTCATAATTGTTTTCAGTGTGCTGGGGCAGGATCTGACAGGCAACAACTGTCTAAGCCAGCTCCCACATCTGTAGTATAATAATTTCTGTAGTAATATCTTTTTGTGAGGCTTAAAAATGCGGCAATTTTTTCCCTCCAGGTAATTAGAAACGGTCTTTCCTCAGCTGAAATATCAGTGCTTTCTCCATCAAGTCAGCTGCCTGGATGCTGTTTATCCTAAGCTTGTTTTGAGTTTCTCCAACAAATAGATGACTCCTTTAGTTCTAATTTAGTTTCTCTTGGTATTTCTATTATCTCTTTCTAGTTGGCAGGAAAGGAAATCAGATGTGCATCAAATGAAACCATTTGTCATGGATTAGTGCATGCAAATGCCTTGATAACAGCAGTAGACAAAAGCTGTGAGTATCTGAATGCTGACTTAGGAAGGGAAAATTAACAAAGCCAAAGCAGCACTGGTAGCTGTCCCTAAATGAGATTATACAATGCTTAAGAGCAATGCAACACTTCTGTCCCTTCTCTTGACATTTGTCCTCTACTGAAATCTTAAGACTTCAGGGAAATTCACAGTGAAGCCTGTGAAGTGGGGGAGTGTCCATGGCAGCTCCTGGCTTTACCAGGACTATGGATTCAGGACCTTCCCTCTATCCATTTAAATCCATCTGTATCCCCAGCAGAGATGGAGGATGGGGCTCACAGGTGGGCAAAAACAGAGAAAAAACATTAATGATCCTCCAGTGCTGTGTATCCCCATTTGCCACAGTACAGTGGGAGTCAGGAGAGCTGCCAGGCAGGACACAGTGAATTCTGCTGAGGTTGGATGTATCCTCCTCAATGACTTCTTTGGAAATATTTTGCATTTCCTTATTTCCCCAAGGGCAGAATTGTGTAATTGTTTAATGCTGATTCCCACTGTTGATAACATGCTGAATCGAATGACTTGACAGTGGTTATTAGATATTTATCTCATGCTTGTCATAGTTACTCCAGTTCCATTATGAGCCTGGTTGATCTCTTTTGAGTCCTGAAAGGTAAATGTGAGCACTGGAGTTCCCCACTCAAAGGATGGTGGGAGGAAGAGCTCAAACACTGTTGTAAGAAGGGGAATTTTGTGATGCCCTGACTGGGAGCAGGCTGTGGGCAATGAGCATCCAGGGCACATTGTCTTTCTAACCCTCCAAAACCACCCCTCAGAGATCACCAGACACAGAGGTTGATATTTAGTGCAAGGTCCACAATGTAGGCAGGTTACCTGTTGTTCTCTGTAGGTTTTTATCCTGTTTCAATCTTTATTTTACCTCTCATTTTATTTTCCCTCTTTCTTTCTCTAAACCAGTTTCCTTTATTTTCTCTAAATCCTCCTTTATGTAAGCTCTTATCGCTCTCATTTTCGGAAAAGGCTTTCTGAGCTTCCTCCTCTTAGTCAATGCACCTTGATGTGGTGTTTGAGCAACAAAATTCCGTTTGATTTCATCCCAATTTGAACACCAGCGATACCTTAAAAAACAAACAGTTCTATCTAAAAAGCATCAAAATGAAGCTATTTGATCAAAAAACTTGAAATGCTAGAAAGAATTTTCTACTTCCTGATATTGGTACCACAGATTAACTGTTTTCTAAGAAAAACTGGGAAAAATATAAATCATAACCTCTTCTACCCATAGGAAAAAGTATTTCTGTTGATCAGAATCTTCCAGTGGGAAAGATTTCATAGTGGTTTCTGGTGTCTACACATCCCACATGTGTTTTGATTACTGCTGTACCTCCTACGAACAATGTGGTATCAACCAGTTCATTGTACCAGTCAATCCTCTGAGGTTCAGGCTATGCAAGTCCCCCCAAATCCTGTTCTTAGGTGAAATGAATTATTTCTTACGTTCCTTTTTTGGTTTTTAGCCTATCAAAGGAAAAGGTGCAATCTATAGTGTCTAGAGATGAAAACAGCTACAAAGCAGAATCACAGTTATACTGAAGTCCTTCTTATGAGGATTATGTGTCTTTAGTATGCTGCTCCCTGCATCTGAGGGGCTGTGCTCTTTAACAGGTGAGAAGAGATTATCCCTTAGTTCTGACAGAATCTATGAAACAAAATCTGTAGGGGAAATTCATGCAGAGTTTAGAATGCAGACCTGCTTTTAAATGTAACTATAATAAAATAATTTTCTCTGTGTAATGCATTGTATGAATTAGTATCTAAAGTTTCAGATATCTTCCTCTGAGCTGTGTCCTCTCTGCTTTCCAAGTGCTTTAATGCCCAGATTTCACACAGGAGCCAAAGATATGAACAAAACTCAAATATTCCTTTGTCAGGAGGGATTATTCCATATTTTGGTAGCATATACGGGTCTCAGAACATTTGCTATAAAGGCAGCATAGTTTTACAGAGACTCAACCAACCACTGCCTGTTTGGTTCTTTCTCTTTATGGCCAGCCCAGGGACAGCCTGTGCAGCATCCAGCAGTGGAACAGGCCATCAGAGGAAACAGCTGTCCCCCAGGAGCACATTTCTGGTAGCTGGGATGGAAACAAGTGAGGTTTTGCTGCTCGCAGCCTCCACTGGTGGCTGCCAGACGCTGTCCTGCAGCTGGTACCCAGGGCAGGATCCCCTCCCTAGTGCTCTGTCTTTGGCATGGCTTGACACGCAAGTGCTGCTCTGAGCCGGGTGATGGATCACGGAGCTTCTCAGCTCCCTCTTTTCATGGAATCAAGTGCTTTGCTGTAAGCCAGCTTCACGCTGGCTTAAACTTCCACGGTGGTTAAGCTGTAATCGCTCAGACTGCCCCAGCTGAGAGGTGTGAAGAGCCCTCCTGTTGCTGGTGCTCAATTGACAAACACGTTGTGCCCTGCCAGGGAATGTTTCCCTGTCCAGGGAATGTCCAGGCTCCCAGCTGAACTGCCAGCTTTGCTTCAAATGTGGAGTTTCCTACTTTTTACTTAACTGCTTCCTTAAGGAGGTGAGAAGATTGGGCTTGTCTTAGGACAGAAAGGCTTCCTCTTTAACCATGTTTCTCACTTGAAACCTACACTTCCCACCTGAGTTTAGTGCCACACTTCCAGCCTTTCCCAGGCAGAGTAAAATGGATTCTGCATAACTCAGTGTTATTTTCTGAAATGCATCTGACTTGCAAATATTACCTGCCCATTGTTATTCAATACACTTGCAGGCCAGCTACAGCAATTTGGAAACTTGTGTCAAGATAAACGTTGTCTTATAATGGGGAAAAAAAAAATCAGACTATTTCATTTGCTATAATTGGAAAAAACCCAACCCTTAATCTCTTGATTGATTCTAAAAACATGGATTGCTCCGGGGAAAGCCCTAGAAGATCTGTCCCAAAATGATTTATTAAAATATGGATATAGATCTAATATCGATATCCACCGGACAAAGACTCTCTAACTCATTAGGGTTAGAAAGTGTATGTTTAATCAGCGCCAGGAAGCTGCAGGGATCTCTCCCAAACATACAGCTTCAAAGTTACAATGCAATACAGAACCTATTTATCTACAACGATAAGGCATATTTAGCATAGACACCTCCCATTCCCCGCTTCTTATGGAAATTAGCAAAAAGTCATTAAGCTTGCGCAACTCCTACAATAGATTGAGTCGGTGGTCGTAAAAGTGAGGAGTGGGCTGTTCTGATGAAGTAAAGGCTTGTCTTCCTCGCTTTGACCTTCTTGCCTCCCTGGTTTTTGACAATACATTTGACCTTGGAAGATTCCCAGTTCCCTCCTTTACTACTTTTGAATAAGTTGCAAATGGAAGAATTAATGTCTAAGCCTTCCTTTGAATTTCTCCTTCAAAGATTATTAGTTACCTGTTATAGGCACAGCTGAACAAACATCAGATAATCAAAGCCTATTCTGTACTTAACTTCCTTGATTAATCATTAATTTCTTTAATTAACTCCAGCTAAGTTTTGTGTCTTTTCTCTATTCTAGTTAATTTCAGCAAAGCTAGCTTTTATTTAAAATCTATATATTTAAGTGTTCAAAAAAACCCCTATGTTTCAAAAAGAGGACTGTGCTCTGGGAGTCCTGGACAGAAAATAACCTGTGAATGTCATCTTGTTTGGCCCAGCCAGAGGTGTGGGCACACACACTTGGTAGGGATAAGGTGCTATTAGGTTCCTGCATGTCCTTCCCCACTGATGGCCATTTTTGGGCTGTGGCTGTTGAGCTTGACTGCAGAAGTTTTGCTTCTCACTTGTTGGAACCTAGAAGACCTCCAAGCTAGAGAAAGATCTTCTCCATGATCTATCTCTGTTTTGGCAACACAAAAGCTCAGAGGTTCTAGAGATATTTATCAGTGTTTTTGTTTTGTGTCAGGACATTTTGCTGTCATAGAATGAATTGTGTGTCCTGCTTCAGATTGGGGTCACCTATTTGGACTGGGGAGTCCTGGCAAGGGATCCTTTTCCTCTCATGCAATGAAAAGGTGACTGAGCACCAGCTGATGCCTTCTGCCTGGCTTGCAGAAAGTATTTGGAGGCTCTCATTAGGCCTTTAGTATCAAACTAAGACTTGATTACACCTCTACTGATGAATTAATGTAAAAAATGTTCCTCGAATCTCTTGTGGTGATAAGCTTTCATGTGCTTGAGTAATTGTAGCAAATTTTCTTTTCTATTGTGACAATTGTTTATTTTTTAGTTTGAGGGAATACAGGGTAACAGTCTACATTTTGAAAAGCAGCGTCGTTTTTGTTGTGTGACTAAAGCAGTGTAAATAATTGAATTTTTTTTATATGCCAGCCAAAGCAAGATATCAAGTGTTGATTTGGTGCAGTATTTACATTTTGAAATTAGTTTAGAACCACTCAATTGTTTTTCTGCCTAAGTGGAAAAGAAAAAATAGAAAACAAAACCTGAAACAATTTGACAAATTTCTAGACACTGAAAAAAGAGCAAGGAAAAGGCTAGATAAATAAAAAAGACTAGGGATGGTACTGCTTCTTTCCTTAAATAGATTTAATTCAGAGTATCTCTAATCAGAAGTCGTGTTCTGCTCTAGGGGCTGACTCTTCATCTTTCTCCGTAACGTAGAGCTGTAGTGTTAAGTTACGGCTGGAAGGGAGAGTGCCTTCCAGTAGCTCTTCAGTTTTACATTTTGAATAAATAAATAAGAGAGTAGAAATGAGACATCAGGATTTTTCTCTCTCAGTTTTTATGAGACAGCAAAAAACCCCAGTCCGTTGCTCTCAGTCTCCATGGGTAAGGTAGTGTTCTATGGAAGGCTGGATGGGCTTTGAAACAGCCCCTAAGCCTGCCAAAAAGGGAGGAGATGGGCAAGACGGGTCTAAAATCTCTGCCACTGAAGCTGACTACATGGCTCTGCTCTGAGCTGGTGAGGGCAGTAGCTGGTCATTCAGAATTCAATATATGTGAGAAGGAGATTTTAACAAAGGATGCATATTACAAAAGCAGCTTGTTCCAAAGTTTACCCTCTGGACAGGGAACACTTTGGCAGAGCACTTTCTTTTGGAAGAAAGCTGAATCCCTGCCCCCTAACTCTCAGAGCAGTGTGAGAGACAAAGACTTCCTGCTATTCTGCTGTATTTGAACTCAAGACTTGACCTGTAGCTTCTCTCTGAGTTTTGGGGGAGGCCAAGGCTGCACCAGCCTCAGCAGAGCCCTGCCCGTGGCCTCTGCTCATCCATTCAGGAAGAAGCAGGAGCCCAGAGGGAGGGAAGGCAAAGCTTTGACAAACCCCTGTTTGTCTGTAGTGCTGTTGTGTTTTGCTGACTTCACTCATCTCAAGACCTCTGCTAATTTAATGAGCACATTTCACTTGTCAGTGTTACAGTTATCCATGTCAGACACCAATGCTCCTCCCTTAATACACATCTGCAGCAGTTATTCTGCTGTCCTTGAAGAAACTCGGACTGAAATATTACTTTGAGAGATGCTTTTAGGTTTTTGGTTGGTTTGGGTTTTTTTTTAACAAAGTCTTAGTATTAGAAATGTGTTTCTTTATCTCAATGATAGCATCTGCTTTTGTCATTTTTATGTAAACTCAGCTCTGCCTTGCACGCCACCACTGTTCTCCTCTTCCGGAGAAAGCGGCATCTTCTCTCAGCAGTGGAGCTCTGTGTGATCTAATAGCAGTCACTGAATCCAGCAGTTATGAAAACTGTATCTAACTGTGCCTTTTTCATTGCAGGGAGGGTGGAGGGGATTGTGGTGGTATTCCTATGTGGACATATTTGTTTTGAAGTAGTAAGACTTAGCTTAAATGAGTTTGAGTTATGTGCCAGGAGACGTTTAGTGAAATATATAGATCTGTGGAAAAAAAAAAAAAAACCTCCCAAACTTCACATCTCACTTTCAGCAGGATCCAAATTTTGGTAAATTTGAAAGAGAAGTTGAGATCTTATGTATTGGGTTTGGTGGCAGGAGGGGGGCTGCAGGAGTGGCTTCTGTGAGAAGCTGCCAGAAGCTTCCCCATGTCTGACAGAGCCAATGCCAGAGGCTCCGGGATGGATCCGCTGGCCAAGGTCAAGCCCATCAGAGAAGGTGGCATCAACAATAATATGGTGGTTTGGGAAGGAGTGAGAGAATTTGAGACTGAAAATCAACCTGGGAAGAAGGGAGGGGTGTGAGGGAAGGTGTTTTTGAGACTTTTTTTTATTTGCTATGATTCTGCTCTGGTTTGGTAACAGATTAAACTGGTTTCCCCAAGTGAAGTCTCTTTTGCTACTGACAGTCAGTGGTGAGTGGCCTCTCCCTGCCCTGCTTGTCAGTTTGTCTCCTCTGTCCAGCTGGGAAGAGCAGGGATGGAAGAGCTTTGGTGGGCACCTGGCATCCAGCCAAGGTCACCCCACCACACCAAGGGTTTGGGGTTTTTATTTTCAGCAGCCCGAAGCACAAACCTCCTTTCAAAGCCTTGTGATGCCTGTTGAAGTCCCAGCCCAGTTTTATAATATCTCTTCATGTTGTTTCCCAGCTCAGTGGATGATCTCTTGCTGTCAAATCTTAGAGGCCCAACTTTCTGCCAGCAGAAATAGAACAGGGTGTAAAGCACTCAGGATTTTGATGGTCCTTCCTGTGGAATAGAAAATGTAAATTCATTTCATAGCTGACAAAAAGCTGATTATTTATGTTTCTTAGAAAACAACGAAGAACGTCCAAGAATCTTTTTTTTACCATTATGGATGACTTTCCTTGTATTTTCACATCGTTCTTTTTTGAATCATGACAAAGTGAGATTAAACAACGAACAGCCCCTGAGATCTGTCAGTTTCTTTCCAATGATTTGCATGGGATGGTGCCCATAAATTATGGAGGCAGTTACTGGATACTGTGAATGCACAAGTACTTTGTGATATAATTTTGAGAAGCAACCTGCGTATTATATCTGCACAAGATAATGATGCTATTCTATAAAAAAGCTGCTAAACTTTTTCGGGACACTAAACCTTGAGGCAAGGGTGCTAATTTCTTTCTTTTTTAACATAAAATTGAGAAGTTTTATGCTGGATTATATAACACTCTGCCTACCTCTCTTCTTATTTATTTAAGCATCAAAACCACAAAAATCCTCCGTGTTTTAGACACCCTCCTTTGTCTGAAGCATCTTCTCTATCTGTAAATGGGAAGCTTGGGAAAGATGCTGTAAGAAAAGGAGGCTTAATTCTGTTCTGCTGCAAAGACTCCTTATTTATGGCTGCTGTTATTTTATGTATTTCCCTTCATTACTTCTTGAGGAGGATAGAGGAAGAGGGCAATGTATCATCTCCCAAAGTGAGAAAGTGTGGGTGTGCACATGGCCAAGCTTGTCTAACCTTTTTGTTCTCTGTGGTGCAGGAATATTCAGGGCTAGCTTCTGTACATTACCTCATCTTGTAGTGCAGACACCCATTTTTAGTGTGCAGAGCTGGATTCTGCCCTCACTTTCTTCACATAGTTGTCCTTTGCTCTTCCCTAATTTCTTGTCTTCTCAGTATAGTCCGTAGTGGGATGTTCACAGCAGCAAGGTCCTAGGCCCTCTCGTGGGTAACTCAGTGCTAAAAGTTTCCCTTTGGCTGACCAGGTCTTGCCATCAGTTATTCAAATACTCACAAGGGTTTGGGGTCTGGCTGCATTCCTGCTGGTCCTGATGAAGACTGAAATGTTTTCAGTCCTGCTATTGCTGAGAGCATCTTTCCTCATTGTCCGAGTGCTAGCCTGAAACGAGATGTTTCCCCTGGGACCACGTCTTGTCATAGACCAAAGCAGCGGGAATAGAATTGTGAGGGACAGCAGAAAATCCCTGTGCTGCATTGGCCACGGGAACTGGATGCTGCTGCATTCTTCAGATTTCCCCCCCACTCCCTGAGAGAATTTCTGCAGCTGCCCTGGCAGCAGGGAAGACTTCTCTCTGCACCTGCAGGGACAAGCTGTAGCAGAGCTGCCCTGGCCAGGCAGCAGCAGCAATGCCCCAGCACTGCAGGAGCTCAGCACACACTGATCTTCCATGTTCCTCTTCCCTATGCCCCCAGGGCAATCTGGCTTTGTCTGTCCTCGGAGAACAGCTCTGACAGGCTGGATGTGGTGCTGGTGAGCTGTGGCCCCAGTGGGGCAAACATTGTCCAGGTCTCCTGCCTCCACAAGGCAAAGGCAAAGCCCCAGCTGACCTGGAGGCCAACAAGGTGCTACTGCAGGCACAGGGCTTCTGCCATTCTTTAGGTAAAACCACTCACTCAAATTACCGGATTTCTCATTGTTTGTTTTGTTATCTGTCTGCCCCCTCCCCAATAAAGAAGATGCTCTTCTAATATTTTTATTTTACATTTTGTGTTCTTGTGGCCACAGCTGGGCAGACCTCAGTGCTCACAAGGATAGATTTTCTAAATGAAGTACTTAAAACCATAAAGGATAAATGTATGAAACCTGAAACCAGTATCAATTACCCTGCCTTTGTTCTTCTCTAGAAATATTTTTCTTATTACATTTTGAATCTAATGATTCCTGTAACAAATTCTAAAGCATGTCTATTGACTCAAGTGCAGAGAACGCTCAAAGTGTCATTAAGTCTGCCGTGACTCCTTCTGTCAATATTCAACATTTGGGTAAGTGCAACTCACACTGTAAACAAAGCCATGGTAAACTGGGAGAAGGTAGTGCTTGTATGTCCATAACACAGCTTTGCATCCATAGCTTTACTGTAATCCAGCTCACTTCTTGCTTTGCATTCCCCACATTCATATGGATTTCTTCCATGGGGGTTTCAGGCACTACACCCTTCTGTATGTGTGGCAAGATTCAGAAGCTGCAAATCCATGACATCAATCCACTTGGTGATCTTCCAGTAAACAACACCTGAGTTTATGGTTTGTTCAGCTTTGTGATACATCGTAATCTGGGTTTACAGCTGTTTGCCAGCCTGGTGGGCAGAGGGGTAAATCTGCTCCCTTGGGAGCCTCCAGCCTGGCAGCACCTCACCTGTGTGTGATGCTCAGAGCCTGGCAGGTAGAGATTGCTCCAGTGATTCCCTGCTCCTGGTAGCTGTGACTGGAGATTTAAGGAAGTAGCAGGTTTTCTTTGCTTGCCAAACATTTTGGTTCCACCACACTTCTGGCAGTGATAGGTATGTTAATTATAATTTTTTCATGTAGTGGTCTATAGCCCTAAAATGTCAAATTGTGAGCACATCTGTAAATTAGGTTTAACTTTAAGTGCTTTTCCATATATAGATATATATTATTTCTTCATTGGCAATATTACATCATTGTAGTTGAAGAGTTAAATAACTAGATTTTATTGATTTTTTTCCCCTTCCATGAGAATCATGGCAACATTACAGCATCTTGCCCAGCTGTCAGTATATGAAGATGTTTTCTCCTTATGAGTTTCTTATATAGTTACACAATATGAAAGAGTGGAGGATATAAAGATTTTATCTGTATGCTTTTCTGTAACTTAATTTATATTTCTTAATTTTTCAAGGGGGGGAACTTCCCCACCTGTGGGGAGAAAAAAAGAGGTAGAATATGAAACATTGTTCTTAATGGCAGCAATGAAAGTGTTCTGTGATTTGGGATGTTAGAGCAAGTCTGCTGGGAAATGGATTAGAAGGCCAGGAGAGGGTATTGTGATCAAAGTGCATAGTAAATTAATTTACCTCACACTCCTCCAATTTATCACATAGATATCACCTCTACGTGTGTAAAGATATATGAGTATGGATGTGATATTGCTCTCGTGCTTTTATCTTATTCCTGAACCTAAATAATTTAATGCTCCTGCTTTAACCTTATTGAAATATTAAAATCCTGCCATTCCTTAGATTTGCTTTTGTTACAACTGTTACATTACATTTTTGTGTCATTATGACACCCATTCGTAACTGCAGCCTAGACAGGTCTTTGGATGTTTGAATAGAAAGCAAAGCTGTTTTGGGCTGGTAAATGCAAAGAAATTTCATGATGAACAAGGACACGCTTTATAAAGTAGGAGGAATGACAGATTCACTGACATCAGGAGCCTTTTTAAAAAGAAGTTTTTCATTTGCTCCCTCTTGCAACTTTTGGCTTGTAGTCATTTCCCATCTCTAGAGCAGTTCTGAGTGCTTTTTCAAGTTGCACTAGTTATGCTGCACAATTAGACTTGGCTGGTAAACACTTCATTAAAAATATCTACTTCAAAGCAAGATGAAAGAAGACTTTCAGAAGTTTTGATGGAGAATGGAACAAATTAGAGATCCACCTATTGTTGAAGGGCCTCGAGGTCGGGGAGTGGAGGTGGTGCAGGGAAGTTGGGCATGGGGAATTCACACTTATGTCCTGGCCTGAATTAAGGGGGGGGGAAGAGTTGTTCTTTGCTACTCTTGGGCCAGCGTAGTGCCCTGACAAGGGACTCTGCTGTCTCTGTGCCTTTGACAAAAACCTGCCTTGTTCCTTAGCAACTCTTTCCCATCAAAATCCCAAGTGGCTCCTCCTCAGAAGGTTTCATCTGTACAGAATGTGTGCTACCAGGCTACAAAGAGATTCCCTCAGAAAAGTCCCAATTATCTCAGTGCCTGTGCTCAGTTCAGCAAGGGCGAGCTGGTCCCTGCTGCTCCCGGAGCTGGCAGAGGGCTGCAGAGAGAGGATCTTCTCTCCTGCCATTCCACAGCCTCTTTCCAATGATTCCTTGGCTCCTGTCTGGAGAGCCACCAATTTCTTTAGAATCCCTTTTTTGCCTGCGATCCTCTAATTAATTACTCATCTCCAGATCTTTTAAAAATCTGTTAATTGGTGTATGTAGCTGTCTGTTTCCCCTAAAGTCTGAAACCATTTTATGCACATCTTATCTAAGTGTACAATCAGCTAAATTAATACTAATTACAGTTTCCGAGTCTCTCTTGAATTCGTTTTCTGAAGGGAGAAAAGTTTTCTTGATGTTTATTTACAAGTAGAGGTCATGAATATCTCTGTATTAATCTTTTTTGATTACTAACACCTGATAACTCAGATTGCTTCTTCCTAAAGTATTTTTGGTTCAATTAATTTGCCTTTACTGCTGGATCTAACACACATTCTGCTGAAGTAAATCACCTGCTAATGAAAGTACATCTTTTTAAATCAGTTCAGACTTGCCTTGTTAGACTTCTGTTTGAGGAAAAAAATATACCTAAAAATACTTACAGAAAATGCAAGTAAAAAATACAGTTACTCAGATAATTAATTTTAGGTGAAATTTTTCAAGCTAAATACTGTGACCCTTAATTTTTTTGAGTGGCTTTCACCATCATCTGCATTTTTTTTGGTAATTTTTTAGCATAGAATTAGTGGTGTTTCTTGTAGGTTTTTCTGTTTATTAGAGTCTCAGAACCTGTACTATCAGTATGAAAATATGACCCAAGGAAACCAAGAAGTGTTTTCAGAAGTTCATGGAATGATGAGCTGGTGCAAATATTGTAACTCAGACTCCAAAACTGCCAAGGAAAAGGTAATGGAAGAAGCTGATTGTCTTGTATAGGAGAAAATCTTCCCAAAGCAAGCAGTTGGCTCTCGGTTGAGCTTTCATCATCCTGTTGCTCCATCAGCACAATGTAGTCACCAAGTAAGACCATGCTGATTCAGTGGCATCTTACCAGCATTGCTCAAAAGACTCAGGGCAGTAGATAACTGTTCCAGGGTTATACATAAATGCAGCTCTAGACCCTCTACCAAATGAAATTTGTTGATGGCTCATGTGAGGGATTTCAGATGAGCCAAATGACCCATCAGAGAAAGGAGTGAATGCTTAATCAGGACACTTCAACTTAACCAGGGCAAAATGAATCTCTTCCACTGAGGTAGAAAATTTGTCATGGCAGCTTTTGTTCAGGTCCTCAAGAGGGAGTGTGGTGTGTGACTAGGTCTGCAGGTGGTAAAGAAGGGTTTGGGTAGTCAAAAGGGAAGAAGGATGCAGTGATCTTAAATAAAGAGGCCAAAGCTACAGAACCACTTTGCAATGTGTCAGACTCTTCGCAAATCAACATAAGGTGGGATTCAAAAAAACAGATTAGGGACTTAGACAACTAATAAACTGTAGATATGTTTGGATAATTTTTTAGGTTATAATCTTCATTTACCAGTGTAATCTAGCTATTCAAATCTTAATATCTCTAGTGCAAACCCTAGTGATGTCTGCACTAAAATCTGCACCTGTCTCTCTGATGTCCATGATATCTGGCTTTTTAGTCTGATACAATATAGTTAGAACAAAATTCTTCTCTTGTCACAGTTGTAGCAGGACTCATCATTCTGTGAAATCTCAGGTTTCAGTGTTGTCCTCTGTAAATAATTTCACCCTGCCTGTGACTTGAGTATCATCTTCAGCTTGTGTCATCCTGGCCATGTCTGAATCATGCTGCATGAGCCATCTAAGGTGCAGTTGTTGAAGTCTACATGTGCAGCCAGAAGTCTTATTAAGGTTCTTGTTTCATGCTCTGATTATTTCCACCTTCTTTTGTTCTTCATAAGTTTTGTTACACTGTGCTGGTGTCTGATTGCCCTTAGCCTGTACCTTGTCTTCCCTCTGTCCTGATATCCCCTTTGCTATTGTATCAGTTGTAAGCTACCTGGTTTGATTTTTGTAATAGTACTTTTTGTTTGTTCCCAGCAGATTTATTTCCTGTTTGTTGTGTTGTACTTGCTTTCCTGTGTGCCTTGCACTGGGCAGATTTTCATGCTGTCTATTCCCACAGTACTTTCTGTACCCAAGCACCAAGCCCCTTTGCATTAGCTGCTGTTGGGATAGGGGATTAGGTGTAGCAATTGGTCTGATATTCTATAATAACTTATCTATTACTGCAGAAGGAAAGATTATCTGAAGAAAGTCTATCTTCAAAGGCCTGTACTTAGGATAACAGATAAATTATTCTTAAACTCAGGTGACTTTCTGATCTACAAAGACATCTCCTGGGACAGAATGGTTTAGGTACCCAAATACAGGTTTGTGCTTTCTGTGGATTTCAGCCATGAGTTTTCAGGCATTTAGTTTAAAAGTTGCATCAGGGTTTCATTTCAGTGGGTCTTAGTTCTCTGAATATCCCTCTCTCATAAAAGATTCTAAGCATGTCCGCACAGTGCAAAGGAACACAGACATGTCCTGGCTGGAGCCTGCACTGGCTCCGGAGCCAGCACACGTGCATCAAGACACACTTGTGTTAATTTGATATCCTGCTTCCCAGGCTGGGCTACTTGTTTTGCTTCAGTATCGCATGCGTTGATTGCAAATCTGCTTTCTGCACTCAGGTGTTCAGAATAGCCTATTTTTAAGCTATTATATTATCTTAGGGGCTCATAAGACCAACATTCAGCATTTTAAGCATTATCTTAATTGCACACATTTGTGTTCATGCTATGTTTCTCAGATTTTGTTAATGAACTAAGTTATCAGCAAAAATTATTAGCAGGTGTAGCTGAAATTTGGTATTGATTGACTCACTTATGCCTGTGGGTATGCATAATATGGAGTGCCCTGGTTTATTAATCTGAACCAAATTTTACTCTCTAAAAGAAGGAAGATGTTATTAAAGTGAAATATATGTGTACAGCCAGGCTATTGCCTTACAAACTGTGGTGATAAACCCAAGGCTTAGGTACTCCTGAAAATATCCCCTATAGAGAAGGACATACATTTGTTTATAATAACTCAGGAACTTAGAACAGGATTTCTGCTGGCGTTTGTAGCCCATGTCCTGGCAGCAGTCAGCTCTTAATTAGCATCTAAACCCAACTTTAGGGCCTCAAGGGTGACCTTCAGTAGAAGGGAGCAATCAGACACTTTTAATTTTCTAATTACTGAGTGGGGCTAATGGATGCATGGGGACATCAATTCCACAAAAACTATTCTCATTCCTCTTGGGTTCCTTGGACTCCTTTGTGTGTATTGATTGCAACTCTGTCCTGAAAAATGTATAGGCAGTGTGAAATAAAGCTATTTTGGCTTGAGGGCTTTCAAGACCAACACTGTCGCTGTGTACAGGATGATTTAAACGTGATATTCCAAACAGAGGGCAAGGTACTGTGCTCATCTCCACTGAAATAGTAGTTATTAACTGTGCTCTGTTTTAAGGAAATAAATGTGAAATAGGGATTTTCCTCAGAGCTGAAGGGCTTAAATTGCTCCAGTGAATAACACGCATTATGCCATAAGTTAAGAGCAGCAGCTGAGGTCACTGGGCTTTTTCAGCCTGGAGAAGAGGACATTGAAGGGAGACCTCAAAGCTGTCTAAAACTTCCTCACAAGGGAAAAAGTGGAGGGTCAGGCACTGAACTCTGCTCTCTGTGATCAGTGACAGGACCCCAAGGAACAGTTGGAGCTGTAGCAGGGGAGGCTGGGGTTGGCTATCAGGAAAAGATTCTTCCCCAGAGGGTGCTGGGGCACTGACCAGGCTCCCCAGGGAATGGTCACAGCCCCAAGGCTGCCAGAGCTCCAGGAGCATTTGGACGATGCTCTTAGGCACAGAGTGGGATTGTTGGGGTGTCTTGGGCAGGGCCAGGAGTTTTCTGTCTCCGCTTGAGTAGCTCAGCTGCTGGTTTATATACAGGGTGTGTTCACAGGGTGTCCCTTATCACTGCTCACTGACCCGAGTGACTTAGGGCAGGTACAGAGCCAGCAGCCTCGGGGGTTCAGACCTTGCTGCTGCCATGGATCAGGGACCTGGTGTTGGATTCAGAGGCCACATCATGAATTATTTCATTTGCAGCACTGGGATGCAGGGTCCTGCTTTCCCCTCTAGTTTTCTACACCTCTTGTTAACGTAGCTCGGGCTTGTGTAGTGACCTGGAACCAAGTAATTGCTGTGCATTAAAGTACATATATTTACTGGTGTAAAATGCCAGTAATTGTGCCTTACAGCAATTATGCCAATCCAAAAATTGCCCATCTAAATCAATTTAACGTGTGATGTCTTTAATGGTTTTCACCAGTTTTGCATTATGAAGAATGATAAATAAGTGCTCAGTCTTTCTATGTCATCTGATAATGTTTGTGCTTTCCTGTGTCCCTCCCCTTTATTTGTCCCTGATGGAAATTTAATGTTTAAATTGGTTGAGTGCTCTTGATTCTCTTTGCTACTTCTGCTGGTCTCTCTCTTTTTTCCACTTTGTCTTTTTTAGGGTATCTTACATCATACTAAAAAAGAGCAAAACTTAACTATATTCCCTCTGTACTATTTTTTTTTCAAAACTGTTACGTTTCTAGCTCCCAAAGTGTCAGATGTTATGGCTGAACTATCATTTTTTTCCAACTTGACATTGTTTACTTTAGAAATAGCTTGGAGAAGGTAGAGCTGACTTATGACTTCAAGTGGAATTGCATCTGTTTTGTTAACCCTTGGATCATTAATGACTTTTCCCCTTTAAAAAGGAAAAAATCAAACCACAAAAAACAAGTCAAAAAATCAATTGAAATGCAGTTCAACAAATGAAAATAACAATTAACGTTGGCCTTCAAAATTAAGCAGGGGGAGTTAATGCTGGTATTCCCTCCAGAGCCCAGTGCTATTTTTCTTCCTTTGATAATACCAACAAAGTGGAAGCAGCTTGGGCAGATTTGTGTGGGGAGGTGTAAAAATTGTGGGAGTGTGGAAACAGCAAAATAAATTTATCTTCATCCCACTACAGTGTGTCATTGCAGCTGTTTATTTCTGTGGTTGTTCCACATAAAATGCCGGAGCAGAGTCATTTTCTCTGCTGCCTCAAACTGGCTGCAGCACTGGGGTGTTTTCAGGTAATGGGCCAGCAAGGAACAATGAGCCTGAATGTTGCCCATGTGCCTCGGACAGATGCAGGTCCTGCTTCTTCACCAGAAAATAAAATCCTGCTGCCAGGAGCTGTGCCTGTGCACAGCAAAAAAAGTGAAAACCTTCTGAAGAGGAGCTTCAGGTTGGAGGATGCTCTTTCCTCACAGATTTGAAAAGCCACATCCTGTAATTTTTTTCCCTGTGTCCCCATTTCTGAAGGGAGCAGTGGGACAAATGCTGAAAAGGATTCCCCTGTTTCTCAGCTGCCTTCTTCCTCTCACTGAGAAAGTGCCACAGTGAGTCACTTTTAAAAAAAAGAGGTGACTCCAGGAGTGTTGCTGTTGTTGAATGCAGAGAGGAGTGCTCCAGCACTCCGTGATGAGCCAGCATTCCTGCTCTTGCAGGGTTGTGTGTTTTGGCTCCAATATAAATTAAAATCGCTATTTTTTCCAGGACTTCAATGGCACTTGAGTTCTTGCATTGCAAAGCGACCTCACCATCTGCTCCCAGGTTCTCATCATACCTGGCCAGAGACAAATTTTCAGCTGAGATGTGACTCTAGGTAGAAAGGGGAGAGGAGACTTTGGACAATTAAATAAATACATGTTCTTTGGTGTTTATTAAAGCATAGTAACTCTCATATTTAAATAGAAAAATAACTGTTGCAATTCCAGTTTTTTCCCTAAAGTTCATCTGCTGCTATACATGATTCTCGTGCTCCTATACTTAGATATGCTTAACATAAATTATGACCTAATTAACATTTGCATGGTAATCTAGACTTCCTACAGCTTATTCTCCTAATTAACATATGACAAATGATCAAGAATTAATATTTTATTGAAACATAACTTGTCCAAGAAAGCTCATTAATGCTGTGGAAAATGTTTCATTCCCTTTTATAGCTGAAAAGTGTTCTGATACAGTTGAGACTATTCTATTATTTTGTCATTAAAATTATTTGTTATTAGAAAAATTATTGCAATAAGGATTAGTGGAGGTGTTTAAATTTTTTCTCAAGTTGTGTTACAAATAGATGAATATATGTCCTGACATGATCAGCTGGGCTAATTAGGGCTAGGGGGAGTTTGGGTTGCTCTGTCATTCCTCACTGGACCACAGTCATCTTCAAACAGGTGCAAAGAAGTGCAAAACCCAAGTGCTGTCCCTCTGTGTTTATTTGCAGTGTGACAGTACCAAAGGGCAGTGTCTGTGCTGTGAGGTGCTGGGAGCAGATTTCAGGTGAGCCCCAGGGAGGCCAACTCAGCACACACAGACACCAGCTTGGGCCCTCCAGCTGCTGGTGCCTCATTCACTCTGTATTTCATGTTTTCCCCTTTCTAATGTTGCAAAACAACCTTGTGTTTATCCCTGCTGCAGTGGCATCAGGCCTTGAGTGGGACCCTGCTCTCTGTCCTCATCTTTCCTGGGGAGATGTGTCGCCTCTTCGAAGGACATGAAGGTCTGAGCTCCAATTTTCCATCTTAAATGGATGGCAAAGTATGGCTAAAACAGAGAGCTAACACTTCAGGAAAAAAAATTCTTTCTTTAGATCTACAGGAAAAGAGCCTGACGACTTTAGCAAATGTGCATAGACTAAGGATAATTAACACTTAAATAATAATTAGCTGCTAACTCATATAACCAAGAAACTGAAGTTCTAAATCAAGGTTGTAATTACAGTTACGTGATCAATGCAGCAGAAAAATCCAACGAGCTAATTCCTTGAGTTCACAATGGTTAAGAACTGGCCATTTTTGCTGTATCTTTTCAAGCATTTCTATTTCTGGGCACTGCTTACCCAGAATTTGAATACAGCTGTGTTTCCTCGGGCTGAAATAGTAAGTTTGGTTACACTCACAAAACAAAAATTTAAAATATTCAAATGAAAACAGATTTTCTTCTGCTTGAATCCTCGTGTAAATAATATCACTAAAACAATAGGTATCCTTTTGCAGGAATGTAAGTCTCATCTTTGTTGTTTGGCCATCAGATACATCTCTACAGTCACCACTTGCTTCATTTCTTTTAGATGATATGTCATCATTTGTTCACTGAGCAATAAATCCTTAGTGATTAATCAATCAATGCCTATTGGTTTCAGAAGGAATCTCAGCTGCTTGTGAAATACGGGCTCTGCTCTCTAAGGAAAGAGCAGGAAACATGCACGTATTAGACTAACATTTGCTTTGTTTTAAAGTCAAATTAATTTTGCCTTGCCTGAAGCTGAGAAGGAACTTAATCATATAGAGAATCTGTAATAAATCCTGCTTGACATATGGTATTTCCTTATGAGCTTCTGATAAGGAGGGGACGAAGCAGACACAGTGTTCAGGGACAAAGGCCTGGTGCTTCTCGAGCACCAGCTGAACTCCGACATTTTGGATTTGCTTTTGTACTCAAGTCGTGTGTGCTTTTCCTGGAAAGAGCTCCTGACTCAATTTTGTTGCACATGGCTGCTTGGCACAACTCTCAGGTGCAGGCACAGTGCAGAGACACAAATCTGAAAAATCTGCTTCATAGATTGTCGGTCAGCTCATCTCCAAGGTATGAGATCAATGTCTAAGGTTTGAGCTTTATGGCTGTTGTTGTATAAAACTCTGAGTATTTATCTAATTATAAGTTACCCATAACCTTTTTAATTCAACCAACAGCAAAGATATTTGGGTCTATGTGGTGGTTTGAACCTGAGCTGATGAACAGTCGTTTAGACCAATAACGCTTCTCAAAATTCACATATTTAAACCACGTGGAGATGCGAGAACTTCCTCTTGGTGTTCGAGCCTCCCGTGGGAAGAGGGGGGATAATGGGCCCCAGGCTCCGTCTCTTGGAGCGGCCCCGGGCCTCCTTTCCCCCGACCCTGGGGCACGAGCCCGGGTAGCTGCGGGAGAACCCCCTCAGAGCCGCGGGCAGCTAAGAAACAACCACTAAGCTGCTGCATAGCCGATACCACCCGGCACGGCTTCTAAAGACTGGAGAACCTCCCTCCCCCCTCACGCGGCCCCGCACAGACCCGGCAGGAGCCGATAGAGCTTCGTGCAGCCAATGCAGCTAGAGTCGAGCTGAGGAGCCAGCGGCATAAAGGGAAAGAGCCTTTTTCTCCACCATAAAGCCTGAAGAAAATCATGGCGACTTCAAGGTCAGAAGGAAAGAGGAAGTAAGTCATGGGAGACAGAGCTGAAGATGGCAACAGGAAAAGAGGGTGGAGTCATGCCCAGCGCAAAACTTAAAAATACTTTTTTCAGGCCGTGGTAAAAACTGTAATATCACAAACTGTCCTTTTCTCTTTAATCCCCTTAAAGACATAGGGGGTGAGAATTTTGTGTGCAGCCTGTGGGAAAAAGAACCTTAACCACGCCAGGTTATCTCAGAGCTATAAGAAACTTTTAGAGATTTTGTGAAGAAGAGAGCAGTTGCTTTTAAGCTAGAATTTGCTTATCCTTAAAAAAGATACACCCCGTATGTGGCCCACGCTGGCAGTTGTGAGAAGACTGCAAGATTCATGGGAGAGATGCTTTTCATGGCAGCAGAATTCTGGGCGGGTCTGTTGCCCTTTGAGCAGTTTGGAAACCACGCGAAGCAAGAGACCTTTTTTCCTCAAATATTGGAGAGACTTTTAAGAACTATAATAGTGACCAAAATCATAGTTTGTTATCCTTTGTGCGAGTTGGGTAAAAAATGGGAGGTGCTGGAGGAAAAAGGGGTTTTGCTTTAATTCCTTATTATTTCTTTTTACTTTTAATTCTGTTAATAATAAACTTCTTCATATTTTTTAAAGTTTAGAGCCTGCTTTGCACTTCTCCTAATTCTTATCTCACAGAAGGTAAAAGATGCGAACAAAACCACTACAGTCTGTATTTTCAGTTCTGAGGTTATGAATATCTATCTCAGCAGTTCAACATGCCCAAACTTCTACGATCTGTGGTCATGAGGGTGATTGGTCCAGCTTGGGAGTCTGTTTTCTCCCCAAAAAAGTTAAAAGCACAGGCCAAGAATATGGGGAATTTTGGATCAAAAGGGAAAGACCTGTTTGTATCTGAATGGTGGCATTATGTAGCATGACATCTCAACTATCAAAGGAGTACAGGAATGCTGAGAATCCTTGTCTGTCATCCTACCACTGCCTTCTCAGGAGAGGCCTTAGTGAGCACTGGGTATCCCTCATTTTTTCTTTAATGTTACAATGAACTGAATGTTGCAGAGTTGTATCTTTGACTTTCTTGTTAAGGGTAACTGTTAAAGGAGTTCCGTTTGTCCGGGTTGGTAGTGCAAATGGAAATTAGTATAACTGATCTGCCACCAGTGATGTATTTTACAGCTGAGTGTGAAGCATATCATCCTTTTGAAGTTCTCTTTCTTTTTTGGCTGTTTTTCCTTTGTTCTAGTTATTTTTTATGTTCTGGGATTGATGCCCACAATGCAAAGAGAACTGAATGAAAAAACCCTTCAGAAATATAGCAGTTCATCCCTGTTTACATTCTTCTGTTCTACTTTAGAGATACTAAAACACATTTGACCCTGAAAAAAGGTTTTCTTTAAGGCTTTTGATTCGCTGTGACATATTATGTGTGTCTGCATTATGCAGGTGCCATCACAGCACTTGCCCTCTACTGTACAGCTGGAGGAGTAAAGTACTAACACAAAATTTTGTGTCAGTCACTTCAACTGTAGGTGACCTTTCAATGCTCTCAAAACCCAGATGTGCATATTTTTTTTCCATGAACATCATAGGAAACAATAAAAGATTGTTTCTATAGAGAAGTAACAAAGCTGATGAAAGGACTAAAGCACAAATCATATGAGGAGTAGTTGGTGGTGTTTAGCCTGGAGAAAAGGAGGCTCAGGGAACCTCATTGCTCTGTACAACTCCCTGAAAGGAGGTTGTAGCCAGGTGGGGCTCAGTCATTTCTCCCAAGTAGCAAGTGACAGAACCAGAGAAAATGGCCTCAAGCTGTGCCAGGAGAGGTTTAGATTGGATATTAGGAAAACCTCCCTCACTCTAAGGGTTGTCAAGCACTGGAATGGGCTGCCCAGGGAAGTGGTGGGGTCACCATCCCTGGAAGTGTTCAAAAAATGTGTGAATGCAGCAGTTGAGGGTGTTGTTTATCGGTGAACGTGGAGCTGCTGGGTTAACTGCCAGTGGCCTGAATTCAAAAGAAAATATCTTGAATGTCTTTGATCTATGACAAAAGCTCAAAAGTCTGAGATGCAGAAGATATTGCACATCACCCATGGGTCTGGGGATGGCAGAAAAGTCCGTCAGGCTCCTGACTATTTTGCAGCAAGAGCAATATTTTGTCTCCCATGGTCCTAAATCCTCCAAATGCAGGGCACTCACTCTTGTGTCTCTTGGTTTCTTCAAACATTTGAAGGATGACTGTAACTTGGCCTACTGACTGAAAGAAATTGTGAATAATTAACTCTTGGCTTATATGGTTATTTTGGATTGGACAGGCTCTGATCTGTATTGGTTACTCAGCTTTCTTTTTCCAAAGGTTGGAGAGTCAAATACCTTGGAATGATTTTATTTCTTTTACACAATAAACAGCAATGTTTTGTGTCTCTGCATTGTTGTATTCTAATTCCATTAGATCTGTAGATAAACCCACAGCCCTGACTGCCTCAGAAAAGGTTTTACTTTCTTCCAGTTGCTTGAAGCAAAACCTATTTGCAAATAAACAGGGAGTTGTTAACTATGCCCTGTAAGAAACTCTGGTCAGTGCAGTGAGGAAGCTGCCCTTCCAATTTGTCTGTCTAAATGCAATTAAATGCTGCAAGACTTGCCATAACAAACTGCTACTACTGCTACCACTGTCATCTACTGAAAGAGACACCTCAAGTTATTGGGGGCACTATTCATTTCCTGCTGGCAGATACGGGATCTGTCCTGCTGTCGAGTGTCAGTGGCTGTCAGGCAGTGCTGGGATGTGCCCGGATTTCAGAGCACACAGAGAGTGCTGGGATGGCACTTTGGCTTGTTCTGCTGCTTGGCTTTGCTGCTTCAGGGGTGCATTTACATTTTCAGCTTCCCAAAAAATTACTTCAGGTTGTAACAGGTGAGGTTAATTCCTCAGGGGAAAAGCAGAGTGGGAGCAGGAATTTAAAGGGGTGAAGTTTTGGCTTTGGTTATTTTTGTGCGACAGGGAATAGCTCTGTTCCTTGGCCATGGTGAAGGAACAAGCTGTGGTTTTATCATTTTGGGTCTCTCTGCAGGAACTGGCAATCACAATGTCATTTTGTTTTCTCCACTCAAATTTGTGCTTTGTACTGAGTATCTCCATTTCCACAGACCAGCACGAAATTTAAATGGAGAGAGAGAAAAAAAAGTCTGTTTTTTTTTGTTGAGTTAGCTGTAAATGCAGCAGAGGACAGTCTTTTCTTGTTGAGAACAGAAGCCTTGCTACCTGAATTTGGTCTGTCTCTAGCATTGAACTCTCACTTGCTTTACCTTTTTGCTTCTCATTCCTTGTTTGAAATGGGAAGAGCCCACCAGAGGCTGTTTTCAGCATTAATTACTTGGCATAATTTGAGATACTGAGAAAACTCATGGTAGTTCAGACACTTTATTTTGGGCTGCTGGCTCTCTTACTGATTGATGTTGCTTTTTCCTCACATGCTAATTTAGTGGGAGAAAACACACACCTTTTTTCCTTTCTGTCCTCTGCCATCCTAAGCATCTGGAAGCAGCTGCCTGTGTGCCAGGCCATTACTGAGGGGAAGTGGCTGGGCACTGATGCACATGAACATTTCTTTCTGACACGTTTGGCTCTAGTGCTGTTCAAAGGCAATATTTTGGCTGCTGGAGCTGGTATTTACATTTAGAGCTGCACTGTCAGTTTGCTTCATGGCTTGGAGACTTGAGGTTGTCCATCCTCAGACCCAGCACGAGTGTTGGAGAGCCCTTCTGCTCCTGCCCCTTGCGAAGGGATTTCTTTGCAGTGACTCATCCAGTCACAGAATCAAAATGTTTATGGTGTCTGTGCCTTGGCAAGGCCGTCTGCAGTGCCCCAAACACAAATCCATCAAAGAGATTGTTGCAGAGCAGCCATGTGTATTAACTCTATTTATCAGATAATTAATTTTGGTAGCAGGGAGAAGGGATGACCATAACTTACAATGCAGTACAGGGCCACATGGAAGGAAGAAAAACTCTGCAGTATTGTGAGCTACAGATGGGAATTTTAAACACACCTTAGTATCCCAGTGAATATACTAAATACATTAGGTAACTTTCTAACCAGAAGGTCATCTTTGTCACAGGGTAGTCCAGTTAATGCCCTGTTTCTGGCAGGAAAGGAATAATTTCCCCCGGTATGTGTTTCTTCAGTAAGAGATGGGGTTTAGGGTTTTGTCTGGGATTTTTTTTGTGTTTTAGTATGGCATAAATCTCAAGAGGCAGTGTTATTGGTTCTCTGGCGGCAGTCATGTTTTAACATCTTTTAAACAATATGGTATTTATAGGCCAGCAAAAAGATTTGAACAATTTTAAGCCACAAATTCTGCTTAGACTAGGAGATGTGGAAATAAACTGTCCCAGGCAGGGCCTGAAACCTGTAAATGTATAATCAGCCCCACTGCTATTTCCTGGATGCCCTTCGTTGCTGAATGCCCTGCCAGGGACTGCAAGATGGCTTTACCTTGGTTTTCCTGCCTTTTGCCAGCAGAGAAGAAGCACACATCATCTGCATCTTCTCAGAGCACATGGAGTGCTTCTGCCTTCCACCCCTCAGCAGCCGTGCAGAGGCAGGGAGAACATATCCTGGCTACGTCTTTATTCCCTCAGTGTTTTCAGACTGGGTGCTTCTATTTGACAAAATACACACAACATGCAAAATTTCACCTATGTTTTTTCATAATTGGGGTGACCTCTTTTATCAGTAGCTCAATAGCGAGCAGGTAACGTCTTTTAAAATTTATTCTCCTTCCCTGCAGTTTTCCTCCATTTTCCACAGTTTCTAGCTGGAGGGGGAGAGAACCAAACTGAGCATTCAGTTTTATTTTCCAGTTCAGCATCCCCTGCACTCCTGCAAGCAAAGTGCGGGTCACACTCCAAACACCAGATAAATGGCTCATTTTACCTCATCTCCGAGTGAAACAGTCCTGCTCACTTTTTGCTGCTGTTACAACGTGTTTGGTGTTGTTCCATTTGCAATATTCGTCGCAAGTTCCACTCTGATGACCCCCCCGATCCTCTTGGCAATGTCTACGAGTGGTGTTATTATAGCACAAGAGGGAACCAGCAAAATTCCCTTTACTGCTGCATGACTCTCTGCAGAAATGCCAATTCCTTCGTAACATGGTGCATTGTTAGTTTGCCTTTTATTTTATCTTGAGTAATTGCACTGACTATTGTGAGCAAGTTAAAGGAATCAAGGCTTACACCAGTTAGTGATTTAGACTGAAAATTTGACTGTGTCCTAGGAAGTGAGATAGTCTTCCAAAGTGACATCAGAATCTGAGCTGGTTAAAATGTGAGATTTCAGGGTTTTTTTACTATTTTTTGTATTCTATTTTTTTAGTTTTGCGGTAATTTTTTACAAGTGAGTGGTGGTTCAATATTTCGTCAACTCATCTTTCACATTGTATCTTCTCCCATATTGTTTTGAAAACGATTGCCTTGCAGTGACCAGATCACAGCGCCCTTTATCAGAGCAAAGTGTCAGCTTTGAGCTGCAGTGAAGGGTTTGACACATGTACCAAAATCATACATTAAGACATGTCCATGGTAAAGGAGTGCAGGATGTTACTGGCATCATGTTGGAAAAGGCGAGAATAAGAAGAACCATGTAAATTGTAAAACGTATCGCGTTATTTTAATATTACTTATAAACCCCTAAATTTAATTTTTAAAAATTCGTAATTGGAATACATTTTATTCCACAATATCTTTGTTGAAGTTTGCATTGAATCAGTAGAATTAGTAGAAATTTATTTTTTTAGCAAATACCATTGGATCCAAGACCCTACAAACAAACAATATATCCTAAGAGGGGAAAGGCCCTTCAAGGCAATCAGGTCCTTATCAGAAACTCCATTGGACTGGTGCTAAACACACTTTATATTCTTGCCAGCTCTTTCTCAATCAACCTCTATTGCAGGAGAGATGGAAGGAAGAGCTGTTCTTTCCTAAAGCCCTTTCATGAGGCTCTGAAATCCAAAACACAATCAAGTATTTACGTCCTAAGGAAGTGTGTGGTAGATGTCAACCTAAATGAATTATTTTAATATTAAAATGAATTCTTTATGTGCATATTTATGAGATTGACAATAATCAGTCAAAGATGACAAATTTATTTTGCTAAGTAGTGTTCCCCCAGAGACAGGACCAAATGGGGCAGCTGGGTTGGGGGCCATCAGTTTGGAGAGTAGATTGAGGGGGACATGGACCTGCCTTGCCAAGGCACAATGCCAGGAGAAACAACCAGTGTGGAGCTGTTCATCATGTCCTGGAGCTATGAGCAGGACACTGATTTTAAAGGAACATTTGTGGCCTTGAACGTCTCCAGTGAAGGGCTGTAGATTCACAGGTTGTTTACTCCCATGCCAACAACCACACAGATCAGCTCTGGCTGTCACCAGAACCAGACTGTTACTTCTGAAGAACTGACTGAAATTTCAGTGATATGGACAAATACTTTTGAGATTAGTTTGCAACAGGTTTAGCCTGTTTCCGGAGCCACTTAATCTCAGATTATCTAATATAAAACATTAATCTTCTCAGCTTTCAGTTTCTCCCGGTATCCTATGTCCGAGCTTTCTGCAAGGAATGCAGATTTTAGGGTGTAATACTGTCATGGTGAATGCATGCATAATGTATTAAACCTATTCATAAGCAAATACTGGCTGATATTTACCAACATTTGCTTTGTATCCAAGCCCATCTTTTCAGCTCAGTTTATATTGATCTTTCAGCCTGATTTCCACCTTTCCCCATCAGGTTTTTTTGAACCATTGACCTTTATTTTGTCCTCTGGAGCTGTAAGAATGACTGAAGTGATGCTATTAGCTTGCTCTTTAGAAAGCTGATGGTGACAGTGGCAGCTTTTACTTCAGGCCCACAGAAGTCTACAAGTGTGTGACTGATATTCCCATATTAGTTTACTTTCTCAGGTCAATTCCGAAAAGAAGGAGCAGTTAAACCAAACACTTTGTCACCTCGGAATGAGAAGAGTGTACAACAGAAGCCTGTTGGTAGAGCAGACATGTCTGCTGCCTTTTAGAGCTTCTTGTTTCAAATGACATGGAAACCACAGCTTCACACTCAGGGAGCACAGAGGTTAAAATTCAATGTGATTGAACACTATCCCACTTGTGGGGTTGTCAGGAATTTTAGCTGTACCCTGCAGAATGAGAAGGATCTTCTTGATAGGATAGCCCCCAAATCCCAGGGCTGTATTCCCTGCCTTAGAGGTGGGGTTCACTGATGTTTGCACACATCTTCCAGCTTGGCACTCGTGGCTTTAAGGACTGTATGAAATATTTATGTGCTGTGCAAATGGCACTGCCTGGTTACTCTTGGATAGCTGTTGTGGTACAAGGCTTGAATCAGAATTACATGAAGGCTGAATCACAACCTGTGAAACAAACTCCTCAAAACAATCCCATTTTGTTCAAAGAAGCTCGTGCTTTAGTTTGAGGCTGGTGGAAACTCCTAATTCTGTTGATTTCCAGAGGGACTCTGCTTTTGTCTGGATTTGCTGTATCAGGAGAGAGATGAATGCTTGGCAGTGTTTCGTGACAACATAAAAACCACATCTTGGTTGGCATGTTCTGTATTCTTAGATCTACTCCAGAGGGAAGAGCAGGTGACAAAGACCATCCTGCTGGTTTTTAGCTGAGTCTCCCACAATGTAGTTTTCAGTTAACTGATGAAGAACCACACTCTGCAAGAATTATTTTGGGTTTTTTTATGAAAGGAGAATTATCTTTTTCTCCCAGGAGCTGAAAATATTGAGCACATCACATGTTACATTCAGTGCTTTAGAGGACTGGCTCTAAAGGTGACATAAGTATATATTAAGGTTAATTTTAGGTGTAAAGACCCATAAAAAGAGGGTAGAAATCGTGACACTGAGATGATAATCTCAGCTCCACAACTCTCCTTCAGCACCTGCCTAACGTCTACATCTTCTGAGGAAACTAGAAGCAGGGTCACGCCTACAGATATATATGTGGGTACATAAAGATACAGAAAGATGCTAACCAAAATTTCACTGGATGTGTCACTCTCTTGGTAAATGTTGTATTGTTTCAAATCTGACTCTTGGACTTTGGCTCTTTCCTCAGCCAATCTAAGCCTTGCCTAAAATAATCTGTTTTTGTGGCAGTGTTTTGAGTTAAATTTCTGAGTTGTGTTTTCTCCTGGGAAGATATTATTATTATTATTATTATTATTATTATTATTATTATTATTACTACTACTACTACTACTACTACTACTACTACTACTACTACTACTACTATTATTTTATTGTTTTATTATTATTTTATTTTTCATGATGTGAATTATTTCCTGCAAATCTTAAGCTATTTTCTTCTTTGGAGCCTTGCAAGATTGATAGGCTTGTTGTCATTTGAGACTAATGCACAACTGTCAGTGCCACTTGCTCACTCAGGGATGAAGAGACCTTTAATAATGAAAAATGGTTAATAACAACAGCTTTTGATGTGTACTATCTGGAATTAAAAATCTCATGAAAGCTTTTACATACTTTCAAATTGTGTTCGCTTGGTGCCTTTGTACTTTTACATGCTAGAAACCTAACAACTTCATGCTGCTCAGCTCACAATTGGCTGATTGGAATGAAACCAGATGGATTGTTAGAGCTCCTCTAGCAGTTGCTTGAAGATTAATTTTCATTTATATTACTTGATGATTTTAATCTTTGTTTCAATTATAGTAACATGTTGATCATATGATATCTGGGTATGGATATTACCCAAAAATTATGTATATGTAAATTTGATAGGTAGATCTGCCTCTTTAATCTGATGCAGAAATATTTCCATGGGTATTAGTCGTGTATAAAAACATATTTCTGCAGAATTTGCAGTGCCAATTAATGTGTGGTATCATAATGCAGGTTTTTGGTCACCTCAGAGTCTGTTCACAAAGTTATCTGTTGTTCCATAGCGCTGGATGGTCTCAGCCTCTTTTGCCCAAGTTGCCATATTTAGATCCAGGTATTCAGGAAAAGCTCTCTGGTGTCTCTGTCAGTGCAGAACAGTGGGTGGGACCAGTCTGACCAGAGGTGCAAGATCAGACGCTTCTGGACTCACCCTTGGATTTATTGGAGGGCTGAGGTGCAGCATCCAGTGGCTCTGCTGGATTAGCAGATGGAAACAGATTCTTTCTTTTCCAGAATATGAATTCATTCCACCAAGCCCCAAAGAGTCCATGACATCTACCCTAAAAATAAACCACTGCTGTATGGGAAGTTTAGGGCAAAATCATTTCATGATGTTTTTCAAATGAGCATCAATATATACCTAGTAGTAAGTTAGACCAGATATTTAGTTGAAGCAAAAGAGAAAATTACCACAGTTAACTTTAAGCACACTAAATTTTTTCATGTTGAAGTATTAGTGTGGATTAAGCACTCCAAGGAGTCTGCAGACATTAGGATGACATTCACAAGTTCCTTGGGAGTTTCCTGTCTGCACCGGAGATGTGGCCAATGAGTGCCAATTAAATATTTACACTACCACAAACTATTGCACAGATACAGTGCTCACTGTTAACATCTCAGAATTTTTTGGCAGGTTCTTTGTTCTCTCCACAGTTATTTGCTGATTCAGACATAAGCACAAAAAAAATGGTGAGCAAAACAAATGGTATTTCAAACAACTAACAGTTGGAGAAGGGCTGAGGACATTAATTCACTGATTGTGTCAGTGTAGGATGTGAATTTAGGCCACCAGTGTCTCACCAGTCATGTTCAAACAAAAATAATGCAAGGTGTAAAAAGTGACTTTAAAGCTATTAAGTGATGTGTCTTTTCATAGTTTCTTCTCACTTTGGATTCATAGTTAAAGTGCTTGTAGTAAAAATGATCTTTCTTTTAAGTTGCAGTTATTCTTGTGCTTAAAGGGTACAGCTTAATAAAACACAGCTTCTCTTTGAAATGTCTCTTGTCAAAATTAAACATTTGGAAATTTTCAAACAAACGTCAGATGAACTCACTGTAATTGGCACGAGTGTGTTGAATATAAAATGCATTACTCTTGTAGGATTTGTTTCACGTTAACCCAATATCTTAAAATGGATGTATTCTGCACACTGAAAATGTTTGGTGGCAGAAAAGTGATGAATGAATGTGACTGGTGGCAATAATTAAAATGTGTAAGTAAGTGTGCATTCATTGTGCTACTGTGTAAACTTTGTTCTGGCTGAATAGACTCAATTTGCATATATTTGGCTGAGCACTGATAAGTTTCAAGATTTTGTCATGTATTATTGCTGGTTTAATAATTCATATATTTGAGCAGCTGTTATTACCTCTGGTTCTACGGACCAGGTGAGAACAGGTCCACAGTGGGAGAGCTCAGGTCCACCTCTGCTGCCCAGACAGGTGCACCTTTAAGTGGGCATGGGGTATGGAAAGAGTGGTAGAGGAATAAGATGTGGCTAAGAAAAGGCTAAAAGAATCATAAAAGAATCATAGTGAGAAGAAAAGCAAAATAAATCAAACTAACACACAGAGAAAAGAAGACATAGCACCCTAGAGGCAGGGACATAAGAAATGAAATTAAATTGTTGTAAAGTATTACACCTGGAATACCCCTGCTGTCTAGGCAAAAAAACAGAGACGGGGCTTCAAGGAAGACCAGTGTTGGTTGGGAAAAGGAGAAACAGAAAGAAAAACACAGTGTCCTGAAAACAAAAGCTGTGGCATGAACACCTTCAAGTATTTCCCCTGTTGTAACTCAGGGGTGAGACCATCTCTCCTTTCAGAATGCAGATTTGGGTTGGGTTTTTTTTTTTTGTTTGTCTGAGAGGGGATGGAGGGAAATACCTGAAAGCAATGTAGTAAATACAATGAGGTATGAGTGAAAATTTCGTCTGTTGAGTAAAGGACTGGGTCTTTTTGTGGGGTTTTCTTGGGGTTTTTTTTGGTGTGTGTTTGTGGTTTTGGAAAGATGCAATCCTGGTTGCTGTGCATTTGGAAGCTTTAGTCTAGCTGCTGTGGGGAAGGCAGAGCAGAAATTTCCATTCTGCCCCCTCTGCTTCTGGTTGTGCATTTTTGTTGCTGAGCTGTTGCGGTGCTGCTGGGGTGAAATCTGTGCTGTACCCAGGGTGTGGAAAGGCAACCCAGGGGAACTGGGCTCTCTGTAAGAGCCAGCCATGCCAAAGCTCAATGAATTTCAGTCCTGTGCAGTTCATCACTTGGTTCTCTCAGAATGATACAGATTATGCGTACTTGCTTTAAAAAACCTCTTCCTGACAGTGCTGTTTAGAAATTTGTCAGCTGCTGCTATCAGTGTTTGAAGTCTTTGGTTGGGAAACCTGCCTTTTCCAAGTTCTTTTCCTGCTAGAAGACAGTATCAAAGCTGCCATCTTAACCTCCTGCTAATTTGCTTCCAGTCAGTCAAATGATGAGTTTAGCTACATTCTTGTCCTTGTAACTGGCAGTCTCAGTCAACCTCTACCTTTTCTCCCCGCACAAAGCCAACGCCTCAAAAATGCCTTCTGACTAGGTGTATGTACATTAACAGTACAGTTTCCTAAATATTCTGATCTCTAAAAAGCAATAAAATCTGTTGCTTGTAGCATTTCTGAATATTTAGTTTAAAAAACGTGAGCAACAAGGATCTGATGTTAAAAGCTTCTGGAAGTTTGTTTCAAAAAAAAAGAGAGTAGTTTTGGGAAAAAATTGCAATGGGAGAGTGACACAGCATTTCTACCCCTGGGATGAATTCCGGGTCGCATTTGCTGAAGTTGGTCACAAAATAAGTTTATGCAGCTCAAAGCCAGACCTGTCCTTTCCTGTACATCTACCAGGAACGGGGCAGAAATGCTTTTCACAGTCTAATCACTCCAAACAAGCGTGCCTGGAGCAGACAGGATTACAGGGATATTAGGAAGGGCAATCAATTTAATACTGATGCTATAAGAGAAGCCAAGCACTTGGGGTTTATTTCAACTTAGAATTTGAGTTTCTTGGGTTTGAATTTGAGAGGTTTCTCAGACTGCCTGGAAATCACTAACTTGTGATATGGAAGCTCAAAACAGGAGTTAACTTTGATTTTTTTTTTCAGTGCTTTGAAATGAGGTTTTTTGTTCTCTCTTTACATTCCTGGGCGATTTAGAGGGCTGGGGAGAGGCAGATAGAGGCAGAATAAGTAGTTTGCGGTGCATTAAGCATTCACATGGTGAAAGGAGGCAAATGAGTACCTCAGGGAGGATGTGGGATGCACCTGAATTAGCCTGGCTGCCCGACGTGAGTGACAAAGCTGACCCCAGGCTGGCATACGGACATTAAACACCCATCGTCACGGAGAGCTCAGGTAGTCACACTGCAGTTTGCTCCAGTAAATCACCCGCTAAATGAGAAGCAAGCAGGTGAGCAGGATTTACACAGCGCTGCTATGTCATCCTTTTACACGAATAGGCACTTAGGACGTTTGCTGCGTTTATGTCTTGCTCCCCTGGGAACCTGGAATCATTTTTTGTGGGGGTAGTTTAGTTCAGCTCTGAGGAGGTTTGTCTGTACCTTTATTTTATGGCACAGCAAAAGCTGCTGATCTCCCTTAGCCTGTCTTTGCTTGCAAGCACTTGCTGGTGAACTGCGTGATACCTCTGTTTCCCCAGCAACTCCATTCATTCATTTAAATCTTTCTTATAAAGTAACTTTCGCTGTCTACCTTAGGATAGAGAATTGTAAGGGAATTACAAAATCAATATACAAAACAAACACAAACTACCTTTGGAGAGACTGCTGCCAAAACAATATGTGTTTGTGTTCCTTATCTAAGAAAGATTTATTTCTTGCATTGTTCACTTTTTTCTCCCTACAACTATTTCTTTATCCATCATGTCAAACGTAGGAAAGGTTGCTGAAGCTACTGAGGTGTGAGTTTATGCATATGTGTGATGGATCTGTGTTATTTTGTTCATCCTGCTACATCTTAAATGTAGATCCCAGCTTGTGTGGTATTTAAAATGTATGGTGCATTTATATGGATATTTTGGAGGTACAGAAAATACTTTGCAGAGGGGAGTTCTGTATGGATGGACTCAGTGCTGGGTGGATTTGCAGTCCCAGAGTCCAGCCAGGATGATTTACCTACACAATCATTACATTAGAATTAGGAACATCCAAACCTTTTGTGTTACTGATCAACTAGAGGATAAATTTTGCAATTCAGAAAAACTGTGGTATTTGGTGGATACACAGCTAAGTGCTCTGCCTTTGGCTCTGGTTTAGAAAACATTGGCATGGAGATGAGAGGAGTTTCCCCCACAGTGCTGGACTCCCACTGCCTGCCCAGTTTGATTCCTTAGCACTCTAAATAAACCCTCCAGGATGCTGGCAGAGTCTTGAAATTTCTTTGGAACTCAGGAGAACATGAAAAATAATGGGCACTAGCTTTTAATCTATTGGAACAAACCCTTAAAAATCAAATCCTTTTGCTTTCCAGAGTATGACAAAGCCTCTTGGGCTGCAAGAGCTTTTCCTGTCCATACCTTCATGGTGGCTCAATCAGAAGCAGACTTTGAAGATGTGTGAGGTGCCTTCTCGTGCTGAGCAGATCCCAGGCTTTGTGTTGTCCATGTTTTCTTCCCAAAAACTGGAGAGCAGTGGTCAGGGCACAGCCATCTGCCCTAGGGCAAGTGGAATTTTAAAACATTTCCAATGTCAGCTGCTTCAGCTCTGCATCGTACAGGCACTTCCAAGGAAAGCAGTGAGGCTGGGCTGAACTGCTCTCCCTGGTGGGGGAAGTTGGGCTCTGTTGTCTCTGCATCCCCTGTCTGCTTTTAGAGGACGAAAATTAAACTTGCAGGAGAGTATCAATCCTGAGAAAGTTGTGCACAAGCCTGTTGCCTGTGGTCTGCAAAGGGGCCAGTTTCACCCTGCCTTTCTTCATAGCCCAAGGCTGTCAGCTCCTTGCTTTCCCTGAGCCACGAGAATTCAAAGGAAAAACAAGATAAAGAAACTGCTTTGATTTTTGTATTTTTGCTACCACCACCAAACAGCATATAATTAGCCTTTCTTTTACATATTAAATCTAGCCTGATGATGCAATATCCATTATAACTCTAAAAGCTTAATCTTAAACAGAGCAAAAAAAACCCCAGAGGAGGATCATATGCCTGGAAATTAACATAGGCTTTTTTCTTCTTTAGAGGAATGCCTGAGTGCATGGATGCCGAGAGGATGTGACTCACACAGAATGAGAACAAGTTGCTCCTCAGCCTCTTGATATAGTGCCTGGGATATCAAATCAAGTCCAAGCCCTGATTTGAAACTCCCTTAGAGGACCAATTATTAATTGGATGTGAACTACTTTTAATGATGGAAGGCCACCACTTTTGGTGTTGTATTTATGTGAAAAAATGAAAAAGCAGTTTTAAACGAACTGTAACAATCCAGGGCATGCAGCCATGATCCAGTAGAGATGTTTCCTGACTGCAGGATTCACAGCTGAACCATAGCATGTGGAGGATACAGGCTGCATGTGGCATCTCACACAGGGCTCATCACATCAGTCCTGTGACGCTGCTGTTGGTATTTTGTACAGACAACTTCCCTCTCAGAACAGGAGTATTTTGCCTTGTTTATGCCCAGGAAAGACTAGATCCACCTGGTGATTCCTCTGTTCAGTGCATGTGAAGAATAAATAACCGGCTGGCCCTCAATTCCCCTTTTCATCAGACCCAATTTTTTCCCATCCTAGCTGTGCTGTCCATTTCACCTCTGCATGAGCTCATTAACCTCCCTCATTAGTACAGTGTGGAGGTCTTGGAACCATCCCACTGGGGAATGGGGTCATGCATTTGTGACTCATTCCTGTGCAGCTGCTCTATTTAATGGCTTTAACTAGACCGTGTTTTGGGTTAGTTTTGCTTCAGTGCCAAGGTAGAAGCTTTTAGGAGATGCCTCCTTGCATCCTGTACTGTGTTATGGTGCAGGCAAAGCACTGACCACCACTAGCCGTAATCAGCATAGAAAGTTTGGCAAATAACTCTCGGGCAATTGTTACTCTTTCTTAGAAAGCAGATTTTGCTGTTGTTTTTTCTTTTCCCCTCTTATTAACCAGACAAATAATGGCTTATAAAAAGTAACATTTAAAACATCTCTTCGCTGGGCATGACAAGAACCAATTTGAATTAGAGCACTGCTTGGAAAGAAGAAAAAACCCACAACTTGGCCTTTGCCTTGCACTTTTTACTTTTTTTTAGAAATTATAAACAAGCTACCTGGATATTTAAATAATCTTTCATTGTAATAACTAAGTCACTTACACAGCCTCATTATTTAACATTAATGGAAGGGTTTTGCTGTGCAAAATCTCAGTGCTCTTTTTACCCCTTCTTGTTCTATCTGGAAACCCTCACACCAGTTGATTTTCTGTCTTTGTTTTTATGATTTAGCAAGTTTAATATTGTGCCCTATGCTTTCTGTGCCCTGAAAGTTCTCACAGAGTTGTTATAGAGTAGCTAAGCCAGGCTACATTAATAATTTGCTTCTCAGTAATTTTCCTGCAAGCAAAAAGCTCTAAAACAATTATCTTTCAGCTAAAGGTCTTGGAAACTGCATTTGATTATCCAACAAGCAAAGACCTGGTCTCAGGGTTGACTGCATCCACCTTGTTCTCCCTATTCTCTATAAGTTTCTGTAGCCACAAATTCACAGCTGCACCTGAACACCTTTCACTGTGTATTACACAGCACAGTTAATATCTGGTGTGTATTTTTCTTCTCACCTGCTCCTCTGTGGAAAGGGAAGTGTGAGCTGCAGTGTTCCCTGGAGGTTTTCTGGTTGACTCATGCAATAGCAAAATTTCTCTGAGTTTGTTCCACACAAGTGAATGGTTTTGAAAAGGAGATGTTGAAGGGTCTGTAATTCCTGTGTCAAATTGAAAAAGCTCAGCATCACCCTATGTGGGCCTAATATTCCCTAGAACAAGTTTTTTTTTCCAAACAGTGAAGTCCTCGAACACGGGCTGTAACCTACAGACACCTTGGGCTCAGGTGCGTTGTAGGAATGGAGGAGCTGGGATGCGTCAGGAGAGAGCAGTGCTGGGGTGTTGCTGCCTGCTGGGTGGGCTCTCCAGGGCACCACAGCTGTGCCAGGGAACCATTCTGCTGTTCATTCTGGTTATTTGGAAAAACTAGTCACAGTGCCATACTGATACAGGTATTTACCCTCTAGACTATTTGGGCTGGTGGGCACTGGGCACTACAGCTTCACACCCTGAGGTAGGTGGTCAACTGGGATTCAAGAAGGAGTTTGAATCTCTTGGGAATATTGGTGTTAGAAGATTAACCTGATTTACTTACAATGGAAGCTGAAGGCTTTATTGCAGCTTTCTGTCGTGGTTGGGATTTCTCTGAACAGACCTTTGCACCATGTGCAGACCTGACAAGGCTGGGACTAAAGTCATCATCTGCACCATTGAGGGGGACTGGGAGCAACCTTTGTGTGTGCTGACACTTGTAGTCTTGGATTTCTTGACTCTATAATACCATGGAACATTCTCCAGACAGCAGGACCCCTGAATCCTATTTCATTTTAGTCACAAAGGAAATTGGTCCAACCAATTTCATTATTTCCTCACTGAGAGTCAAATAGACCTCGTATTAATTGTGAGTGTGCTTCACATTTTCCTTTTTTACTATATGCTGTATCATTCTTTCATACCAGTTATTCTTTGTTTAGTCTGCCTCACTGCAGGAATTTATTAAGAATCCTTATAGCCCAGATTTAGACATGCTTAGGCATGATGATTTTTCATTTACTGTTATAGAATGAACATTGCAGAGCAAGCAGGAGGCTAACCATTTAACACCAAGTGTCTTATTAATCAGCTTTTGTTTATTTAATTTAATAAGCAGCTTTTGATAGCTGTGAGAGTCTGGTTGTATACTTAATTAGATCAGCACTTACTGCTCGGGTCTGTGGAACGTATGACTTCAGCTTTCCTGATACTTTGCTACTATATAATGGCCTTTGGATCTCAAAAAGTTTTTGGTTTTATTTTCTTTTTCACTTGAAAATACAATAAGTATTTTCTCATTAAGATAATTTCAGGTCATTCTTGATTTTTGGGGGTATATGTGTAGATACAAAAGCTAGGGAACCACTTGCCTTTTGGCATTAAATACAGAGAAGCAAGTGCTGGAAATTCCTGTCTTTGAAGCCTGTCTGGTCCTTTGGAAAGGCATGGAACCTTCTTGCCATCCTCCTCTCCTGTTGAATAAGTCCCAAACTACTTCAAAACCACAACTACGTGAGGTGAGGGCCAGAATCCCCCTCTGAGACCACTCACAGTCCTCTGATCATATCTGCTATGAGTTTTCTCATACAATTGTTTTTAGAGCCATTAAAAACACTTCCCAGTGTGCACAATGCTGCAATCCTGTACCTGGCACCACAAACCTTGTCTCCTTAGGGATCTGGGGCCCAGCAGATGATTGTCACTCTGTGCTCCTCAAAATTCGCCGGCACAGAAATCAGAGACTTGCAGGGTAACAGGGCTCTGGGAAACCTTTCTTTACTTTCATTTGCATTTCATGTAATCATTACTTATTTATTAAGTAATTAATCTGGTTTTATTTTTCTGAACTAGAAGAATGCCATATGGTTTTGTGTCTTCCATTAGTTCAATCATGTCACATTAACAGGATGGGTTTGCATGTGCAGCCTGGAGTTCCAAGAGGCCTTGGGCAGTTTTTTCATGGATCTGGCTGTTGAAGCTAAACCTGACTGAATTTAGTGAAAACCCAAGAATTCTGCTTAATATCCAGTGCAACAGGATTCAGTAAGATCTCGATGAATGGAGGACAAAGTACTACTGAAATAAATTCACATACATGTGAGCTCCATTATATTCTTTTTCAAGCAAAAAAAAATTTAAAAAATCTTCAGTTACTCCCCATAATGATATTTTTGCAGTTTTGCGGCACTTCATTGACATGGAAACCATGTATTAAATTGATATATATATATATGTATGTATATGTCTAATTTTATTCTCAGTGCTGTGGGCTACAATAGTTTGTTATGAAAGAATATTCAGGATTAAGTCTCTTAACTTCACAACTCCTCACATAAATTATTTAAATACTGCGGGGGCTGGGGTGGGAGTTTCAGAAAACCAGATAATTGTAATTGTCTTGGTGAAATATATATTGACAGCATTAACGTTTAACTATTTGATAAACCCTTCGGGAAAAAAAATACTGTTTGCTGCAACTGGGAGATCCTAAAGCACTCTGAGGAATACAGGGATGGACAGGACTGCAGAGCAGCCTCTGTCCTTGGCTGTGGCCTCCAGCACTGCAGCCCTCTGCAAGTAGCCCCTATTACACTATTCTGACACCTAAACAAGAAGATAAGTGAAGGACAGTTACTCAGTGCTGAAAAGCTCAAGAAAACCCAGCCCAAACCAAAAACAACAACAACAAAACCCCCCAAATCTCTTACACAATTTGTTACACTGGCTATTAAAACCACCTAACACCCAAAATTCCATGCTTAGCAGACACCCAGAGGCAAGATTCAATTTGTTTTTCAAAAACATGGGTATATAACTAATTAACAGAGCAAGTTTTTAAACCCAATTTGAAAGAAAAAAGGGGGAGAGTTTTGAAGCACATAATCTAGCTTCTCTTTCAGTTGGATGCTTTCATTGGATTTTAGGGGCGGTTGAGTAGTTCAGTTGTAGTCATTAGGATCCTGATTCTCTTAGGTACTTATTAAGCACTAAATTGCTTACTTGTGCCAGTTCTTAGTAATACATTGCCCTGGAATGGGAAGAGAGAAAGCACAGGTTGACATCTGAGTTATTTTTCCTATTGTTTTATCTGGAAGAACAGTGAAATCAGCATTTTACAATATTTTCCTCTCTCTGCCCTATAATCAGCATGTAAGACACTTTTACCAATGATGGAGATGCCTCATCTAAATGGAAAAACTGAAGTTTCTATTCCCCTGCTTTTTTTACCCTTCCAGGAACAGGCATCCATATTTCATCCAGATTCTCGGTACCCAGCTCCCTCTATGTTCAGATATCCAAAGAAGACCACTGTGCTCAGGAGCGATGGAACGTTCCTTTATCCCGTAACAGTGGGACTTGGAAACGTGTTTCCAAATAGGATCTGAAACAAAGACCCTAAGCACTGCTGTGGGAGCCTCAGCTCACCACTGTGAGTGAAAAGGGCTATTGTGTGGAAGCAGCCGTGGAAAGTTAGGGAAAGTTATTTTCATATGTCCATCAGCTACAAGAATGTGCCATCTCTCACCTGTTATGCTCATAGAGCCTATGGGGACATCTAAAACCAATTTCTGCTGCAAATAATGTCAAAAGGTCCATAGGTTAATTATCTCTGAAGCATTACAGCTCCTTGGGGAGGCATAAGCACAAAACCAAATGCTGCTGTGTGCATTAGGCACAGCAAGTACAGCAGTTCATGTTTTCGGCACAGAAAACGCCAAACTGGGAAGCGATCCCACTGCAGAGCCTTGGGAACTTTGGCTTTCCCGAAAAAACAAGTGGCCATCTGCAAATTAACCTGAGATGGCTCTGTGTTCTAATGCAAGAGCTGTTAGGCCAGACAGTCAACAAGTGCTCTTTGACAGAAAAAATCCTGGATAAAAGATGTCAAAAATAGTCTCCGGGGAGGGGAGGAAATCAAAAGTTCAGGTTGGATGAGGAATCAGCTTTGTACAGCAAAAGGTGACACCAAGCTCCCTGCATGGGATAACAGGCAGGAAATGATCCTGAAAAGAACTAGGACTTGTTATTCTTTTGTGACCTGAAGTGGTGTTGTCATGACGGAGCTATTAAAGGGCAGTGGAGGCAGAGGAAAGAGACTCCTTTTAAGTGAGAAATAAGTCATTTGAGGAATGTGTTGCTAGTTTGGTTTTTTTTTTCTTATTTAATTGCTTTTCTCTCTCTCTCTCTATTCGTTAGATACCAGCTCTCAAAAATGTGCTCTTTGGGCTTCTGGGAATTCGTCAGCAGTATTTCAAGTTTGTTTGTCTATTGTTTTTATAGATTTATCAGCAGAAAATCACGGGAGAGGGAAAATCAGAAAAATCTCTCATTGTGTGTAAATCATCAGTCCATTTCCATGTGTATTTCGCAATCTTATTTCCACAACACTAAATGCATGTATCTGCCTTATTTTCATTGTGTTTATTTATTGGAAAGCTATGTTATCAATAGAAAAGTGCTTTTCTAAATGCAGTCCTGGTGGAGTTGTAATGTCATGTCTCTGCCACTCTCAGTTATGCCAGTGAGAGTATTTGCTGCTGCCATTTCCAAAAATTAAGTCATAGGCTACTGTTATCTGCCTTATTCCTGCCTTGGGCTTTTTTCCCCAGATCTGTATGGAGCTCCTGTGAGAGCTTTGCCTGTCCTCTGCATGTCAGGAGTCCATCCCTGCTGTTGCTGAACAGCCCCAGTGTAAAAACTCTCAAATTGCCTTCTCTCCTGTGGTGACACCCCCAAAGTCACACCTCAGAGAACATCAAGGGCTGATCCAGGTTTTGTTCTTCCCTCTTTGCTTTTTTTCTCATCCCTCCTTTGTCTCATTTATTTGTCTCACTCTTTAAAAACATTTCGTTTCTCACATCTTGCTGTTGCTTCTCCCTTTTTCACATCCCTTCCTGCCCTCTCAAAGGCAAACCCTTGTGTTTCATCCACCCTGGCTCTCCCTCTGTCCCAGTGGTTGCTGTGCCAGGGATAACCACCCTCCTCATCTCCTTTCTCCTGGCACTTCAGTTTCTTTCCAGGGCAGTGGCTGGCAAACAGGTTTACACCAATTTACCTAAACTACTTAAAATGAATGTGCAGCTATTTTTGTTCCTAGCAGCTTGTTCCAGTTTACATCAAAACTGCTCTTGCACTCTGCCATGGTGAATCAGCACAGAAAAGAACTTTTTTTTTTACCACGTTGAAGAGGCCACCCAAGGTGTTTTGCTGACAGATCTCTGCTGGTTTTTGGATAAGGAGATGTGGAAGGCTGTGAGCAGTCTCCGAGGGCTGTGTTTCAACCTGCAGCCTCTTCATTATCCACTGCTTCTACCCCCAGGTTGTTTTCAGGTGAAAGAGGTACTTCCCTTCTGCCCCAACCATCTGCCCTGGTCTAACCACACTTTTTGTCTTCTGTCTCTAAATGGAGTTTGCACCATTTGGACCTTTTCCCTCTGAATGAACAGAAATATTAAATGGTGTATTTTCAGCTTGGTTTTCTCACAATTTTCCTCTTTTAGGAGGAGCATGGAATTGGTAGACCAGTCCCCTCATGGATGTTATTCGGGTCACCCTTCTCAGCACCTCTTCTGACCCATCTTTTCCATCTCAGTTTGTGTGCCTCACTTGGGCTGGCTTCCTCAGTATCTATGCAAACATCACAACATTTTATGGAAATAGCAGTGAATAATGCTGTTAGTTCCTCCTCGCTGGGGTTCCATTGCCTGTATTTTAAGCATAACTCATTAAGGCTGTAGTTTTTTTTTTTTAGCTCTTATCATCTAGTTTTCAGCTTAGATACAATCCTACTGTTTATTTTTTTAACTTTGGTGTCCTATTGCTCTAATAGAGTATTCCTGAGTTTCTGGGAACTACTGAGGGCTTGACTCTGTCAAGAACCAAGTCCTTACCCTTTATCAGTCAGATTTTCCTGGTATTTCGACTGTCAATGAAACACAATGCCTTTATTTATAATGATAAAACATACATTTGTGCCCCCAGCTCAGCTTTGGTTTTTTGAAGCTCAAGAAGGTGATGTTGTTTCTCACACCCCTCAGTCTGCTGCAGAGGACAGCCATTGGTTTGTTTTTAATTCTGGTTGTGAGGAGAATACAGAAGACATCTCTAGGACAGGTGCTGGTTTGGAGAGGGATGGATCACCCCAGCCAGCCCCCTGCTTGCAAAATCTGATGTTTGGGCTCAATGCCTCTGTCAGCACTAAAAATTCACGGCTTCGCTGATGTGGTCTGCTGTTCTTACTGGACTAAGGGGTTTAAAATAGGTATCATTGCCTTCAGCTTAATTAATTAAATTTTCTAATTGTGTTCTCTTTTTACTGCTGTAGGAGGTGATAACTGGTGACTTAATTGGGATAATTGAAGAAAAAAAACTGTCTTGCTCTTATTACTGGGTTGTGGAGTTTGTCTTTTTAAGGTTTCCCTCAATATAACACCCAAAACACTACATTGCTTAAGACTGTGGGAAAGTTTCTGCCAAATACAGCTCATGAAGGATGCTGAGAATCCTGGGTGATGTGGGTCAGACCCGGCTTCCTAACAGCCCTGCAGTTGGCAACGCTGGACTTCAGTCCACGGCTGGGAACCCATATACTCACATTCCTTTTAGGATTAAATTGCAGGATGAGGACCACAAGTCTTGTAAGCCTGATTCCCAATTTGTAATTACTTTATTGTTCCTCTGAAAGGAATGTTGGACAAGAGAAATAGGCCCATCAGGTGTGTTATGATCACAGGGCGTGCACCACAAACCAAGCTTTGTAGTTTGCTTAGCAGATGAAACCCCAACAGAAAGATCCATTTGAAGATCATCTTGTCTCTAAGTATTGTCCCCCTTTTCCAAAGATGTTTCATGAATGGTAATTGCTATTTTGGGAATGGGCCATTGAGAGTTTGTGGATATTTGGCAATGACTGAAGCCAAGGGGCTCCAGGGCTTTTCTACATGGACAAGTTAAGTGGTGTAATTAACCTGTGCAATTACACACCTCTAATTGTACCAGCATAAATACCCCATGTTTCCCAGAACGAGGGTTCCTTTCTTTTTGTTTGTTGTGCTTCCATGGTGGCATGTTTTAGGTAAAAGGCAGCAAACTTTGGCAGGGATGATCTCTCTTACCAGAGCAGTGGAGCTCAGGCTGTGCCAGGGGTTTTCCATCCTCTGCCGTACCCACAGCCATGCAGATTTGTGTCCCAGCACCGTGATAAAATGATGAGGGCTGTGTCGCATGGCCCAGTGGGATTATTCTGTCCATGGGCTGTGCTTCAGCCAGCTCTGTGGTAGCTGTTATGCCTCTATTCTGCAGGGTGACAGAAAGGAGCTATCTAGCAGGGCCGAGCATAGATTCTGAAAAGAGCACCATGTGGTTTCAGCACGATGACATTGCAAGGTAGCATCAAACTGCCGAGGCATAGGACTCTTTTGAGGAATGCAAAAGGCACGTCCCCAGTGAACAGTGCCTTCAGAGCTGGGAGGGGAACACTCCCGGCCTCAGAGCTTTGCTTTGAGGCAGGGTGAGATGAGGAGTAGAGGAGGCAATGCAGGTGAGGGGGAATTAATTTGCTGGAACTTCTGTGCAAGGTGCAGTTTGAAGCATTAGGAGTCCTTGTGTAACCACTGTTGTTTGAAGAGGCAAATCTCTAGTTTTGGATTTATGTGTGTTCAGGACAAAGAAATGTTGGTTCTTTCTGCAAGTCAGCATCAATAGCCAGCTGGAACCTGTATAAAAATGTTTCTCTTTGGATTTGCAATTATTTTTGATTAAATGAAAAAGAGGGACCTCATTTTGTTTTAAGTACACATTCTGCAATATTTTTAATACTGTGTGAAAGAGCACACTATGCACTTACAAATTACTGCTCAGTAATTAACTTCTTTGATCCTAAAAGTGAAAACATCCCACCTGTGCTACAAGGTGGCTTGCAGAGTCTTTAGAAAAAAGACTTTTGCCGAAAAAGCCTATTCTCTCTGCTGTGTTATGCAAACAAATGATTTTTTTTCATTTAGAAGGAGTGAAGTATGAGTTCTTTTTCTTTTCCTGGCTTGCTAAAAATATGTGATAACAAGTTGACTTCTGTGGGAGTTCTGCATGGGTAAAATCTGAAGGATCAGTCCCCATATTGTATGTGATTTTGCCCTAGTAATTATTCTTCACTTGAACAGCTTCTCCATGGCAACTGCTTCAAGAAAGTCTTGTATCTTCACCTATTTTTAAAAAAGTACTTATTAAGATGTATGTTTTAATTTTTTCACCCTAAAAAGAGAAACAGAAAAAGAATCAGACACTAGCAGAAACATACGGAGTTTGGCCCAAAAAGCCCTTTCTTCCATGCACATCCCCACCTTTTCTCTGTCCTAGGGGTAAAAAAAGAAAAAAAGCTTCTAGCAATTAAAAAAATTCACTACCTTCCCTTTCCCCATCCCCTTCCTGAGCCTTTGAGACATTATGACGCTGACTTGATCAATCATCCCACATCCACCCTGGCAGTTTCCTAACACAAACTTTCTTCTTCCCTCTCTTTTCCAGCCACAGTCTGGTTTCAGTCTGGCAGTTAATTGTCCCCCTGCTCCAGTCCCACAGTTGTATTCTTGTCAGAAGGCTCAGCTGAAGGTCAGGACTTGTTGGTTTCTAGCCTCTTGCTATAAAGCAAAGGGAGCAAAGTATTCTGTGGCTGGATATTCTCTTTCTTACTGGGCTCAGCTGGGTCATTGGTGATGCCTCTATGTGCAGTTCTACTCCTCAAACAGGAAATGTTTTGCCAGAGACTAGAAAACACATCTGTTGTCAGCAATGCAATAGTGAGGAAAAAGCATCCATTTACTTTAAACTTATTTTCTGTTTTCATTTTTGTATGACAACTCTGCTCTCTAATAAAACTCCGGGAGCGAGGGAGACTCTCTTTCTAGTTTTCTGTTCTTGGAGGTCACTATCTTCTGAAACAACACATCCTTGAGAAATTTTTTTTCCTGGATTCATTTCCAAATGTGGCGTTATTGTTGTATGCTGGATGTTGTATTTTGTGTTCAGCTCCTTCTGCTGTGACACATTTTAAAAGCTAATAGGGTAAAATGGGGTCCCTCTCCTTTGTGCTGAACTCATGAATATGGAAATTTACTCAGCCTAGTGACATGATTTTTGTCACACTCCTGCTGGCAGATTTTCACCCATGGCTTTCTTAAGCTGAGATATATATATATATATAT